>RJWH01000540.1:51785-274468 GCA_004363575.1 Solenodon paradoxus
TATCAAAATCGTATAGGCAGTGTAGCAGTCTGTCACACCTGGAAGCAGTCCCACATACATCCCAAGTTCCTGGGTTCAAGACCTGAGGCCAGGGGTAAAACCAATGTGAATAACTAAATAAAAATAAAGGGTTTCCACCACCTCTCTCGTTCTTCCTGCCTGCCTGCCTACTTGCCTTCATTCCTACCTGCATCTTTTCTTTAAAGAAAAAAAAGAAAAAGAAAAACACGACACAACTGTAGGCATAGAAAATAGCTGGAAAGAAATCCCACTGTTAAAATGTCTTTGTGCTAAGGATTAGAACTCAAGGATTGGGGTCACCTACTGAGGACCTTTAATGAGACCCTGCAGGAAATCTGAGCTATAGCTGAAGGCAGCTGGGCCCTCCCCTCCGTCAGAGCCCTGGCCAATAGGCCAGAAGGGTCTTAGGATCAGGGTTTCTGGGAGCACTGTAAGAGGTAAATACCCCCTGGAATGACCAGGTCAAGGCCTGGGGACGTGCATTTTAGGCCCCTGTTGGGGAGGAAGAGGACAAGAGAACTAGCCCTGCCCTCATGGGTCCCAGTGGGGGTTGGGGGTGGGGTAAGGGATGGTGAGAGGAAAGGGACACAGTCCTACCCAAGGATCCCATTTAATCATCACAGCCCTATTAAGTAAGCATCATTAGCTTCTTTATTTCTAGATCAGGTCACCAAGGTTAAGTACTTGCCCAAGGTCACACAGATAGTAAATGGAACAGCCAGACCTTGAACTCGAATCTGTTGGAACCTCAAGTTAGGGGCTCTGCACTGGACTGGGAGGGAGAAGGTGCAGATAGCAAAGAGGATGGGCTGCCCTCAAAGCCTCAGGAGCCCAGCTCACAGGTCTTTGCAGGCTCAGAGCTGTCAGGAGCCCCCCAACTGACCACAAATTATAAAAGCAGCTTCTGCCCAGTGCCCACAGTCATGCCACCCAGCTGGGGTCAGAGCTCAACCACTAAATCTGGCCCCAGGGGCCGCTCTGTTAACTCAGCACTGACACCTTGGGCTCCAACTGTTGGCAGCTTGGAAGCGGGCACTCTCCAAAATAGATGCCAGGAATGAGAGCCTGTTCATTGGACTGTTGTGCCTCTGCATGGCCACCCCAACCCCCAGCCCCTGTCTGCCTCCTCCCTGCCCCAGTCCCTGGGTCTGAGTCACTCAGAACACGAAGCCTGGCTCTTAGGAAGAAGTAACGGGCCGGACTGTGGTGGCTGGAAGAGCCTGGGTCCTGGATTCCAGTCACTGCACTTGAAGCCCATGTGACCTAGATCATGTCCCTAAGCGGCTCAGAATCAGCTAATGTACTTGGTGGGGGAGGGGACAGCAGTTGGACGCAATACCAGATACCAGGCTGAGTCCTTCCACAGGTGGAGGTAGGTATTAGTGTCTCTGACAGACAAAGAAACAGAGGCTCAGAAAGGAAGTAACTCCAAGGTCACACACACACCGGGCCCTAGAACCCAGGAAGACCTAGACTTTGAGCCTGGCCCTGCTCCTTACTGGCTGTGTGATTTGGGACAAGCTTTACCTCTCTGAGCCTGTTTCCTCATCTACAAGGCTGATATTAAGTTCATATCCAGTACTTCCTAGTGGCCTAGTGGATAAGGGCACTGGATGTAGTCCACATACATCCCAAGGACCCAGGTTCAAGACCTCGAGCCACGGGGAAAAGCCAAGATCAACAACTAAATAAAAATAAATAAATGTTTCTTCTTCCTATCTTGTCCTACTTACCTGCCTACTCACCATCATCTCTGTCTGGCCCTGTGCTTAAAAAAAAAAAAAAAGAGAGAGAGAAAATCCAACTTATATTCATTATTATAAGGATTTAAAAAGGATCATGTTAAATGTCTTAGTTTGGTATCTCGTACATAGAAGGTCCTTAGTCAATGTTATTACGGCTAATTCAATTATCTGAACAATGAGAGGACTTACTCCCAAGAACAGTGGGGCTAGAGAACATTTTTTAACCTTCCCAGATCAGTCCAAGAGGCCTTCCCAACAGAAGCGGCATTTCTGTCTCATTTTTGATCCAAGACCATGAGTTCACTGGGGGGGCATGGGCCTGTGACAGGGCAGGTGCAAGGTTATTCGGGAGACAGTGGAAAACTGGGGTAGGGAGAACGGGGGGTCAGGTCAGGTCTAAACATGGGCAGATCTCCAAGCCTCGTTCTCGGAGGACGTCCCAACAGCCTGCTTGGGCACCTTGGATGATAAACAAGTTGTCACCCTCTGAGTCCCAAGTGAACATGATAAATCTTGGCAGAGCTGAGAAGAAGTGAGGAGGCCCATCTATAAATATTCCGTGAGTCAGGCTCAGCATCCTGTCGAAAGTGCTTTTGTGTTTATGGCTGCTGCTCTGAGGCAGTGTTCCAGCTCAGGGAGGAAGGTCTGGGCCCCCTGAGGTCTCAGTGGCCAGCCATGATGGAACTCCGAGGAAACCTCTCACCTCTTGGCTTCCTTTCATCCAGATAACAGAACATGGTGTCAGATGGGTTATGAGGGAGGACGTCCTACTGGGTGGGTAGGATTTTTGGTGCCAGAAATATGTGGGCTCAAGGCCCAGCTTCACAACTTACCAGTAGGTGACTACAGGATAGTCACTTGCGATCACAAATTCTACATGGGGGTAATGATGGAAATTCCTTCCTTGTCAGGAGGATGGGAGAGGAGAGTGCTTAGCCCAGTCACCAGCGTGTAGTAAACCTTCAGTTAATGATAGGCATTATGAGCTCTCTGCTGAAAACACAGGTGTCCCACCTGAGGATTTGTTTCCTCCAGAGAGATATTTAGGGAGTCAGTGCCTACACTAGACTTTACCAGCTGTGTGCTTCCCAAATGAAGAGCCAAGGTCTGAAGAAAGCATGACAGTTCCCCAAGATTGATAGAAAAGGGCAAGACACGATCATTTATCAAATAACCACTGTGTGCCAGCTGCTGTCACTTACATCATCTCTCGTTTGAGTCCTCAACCTCTAGCAAGGAAATAACTCCACTTCCACACCTGTAATCAAGGTCCTGTGAAGTTAACTGAATGGCAAAGCTGGCATTTGAACCTAGGTCTGTGTGCCTCTGAAGGAATTGCGTTGTGTGACCCACTCATAGTACCTGGCTGCCTCGCTTTCATAGGAGTGTGGTAAATGAGGGATAGAAACGAGACAATAAGGGAAGAAGAATCAAGGAACTTGCAACAGCTGAGAGAGTAAAGAGACCTAGAAGGAAAATTGGGATTAGGGAGCTGGTTGGGGAAGACATGACTTTGAGATGGCTGCTCTGTGGGGCAACTAGCAGAGAAGTGGAAAACACAGAAGAACAATCTGTGGGGCTGGGGGTAAGAGTCCTTTGCTCGATTGTCTAAAAAGACTTCTGTACTGTTGATAAATTGAACTTATAACTCCTTAAGACCTTCTTCTGCCTGGCTTTGAGCACTCTCTCTGTAATACCCACCTCAGGACCTTTGCACATGCTGTGTGCACTGCCCAGACTAGCCTTCCCCTTCTCAACTGAGATATTACCTCTCCAAAGACACTGTCCTTACCCATTCTATTTAAACAGGTCCCCTTTCCATTGTTCTTGGACTCAACACCTGTTTGATTTTCTTAATATTTAATCACAATGTAGCTGCTTTACTCAATTTCCTCGTCAATTATCTTTCCCCACCACCTCACCATAAAGTATCTGTTCCATGAGTGAAAGGGTTGGATGGGCTTGTTCACTGCTGTATCACAGCTTCTGACAGAGTACAAACCTAGAAAATATTTATGGAACGAATGAATGATCCAGTCTTGCCTGTCTCCTCATATTCCCCCTTTTCTGATTCTTGGCTCCTTTGAGACTGGTTTCTCACTATATCCCCATCATTCCCTCCTCATTCTCACCTCCTATGTACCTCCATTGGGACTGCCTTCTTTTCTCTGCCCATTCAATCCTGCCCAAGACTAAGGTCCAATTAGACTTCTTGTGGGAAGACCACTCAGCCCTAAATCAAGTGTAGTGATGACCTATACAAGTGTTCATGACAACCCTGCTCCAAGCACCTCTACTTACATGTGACCTTGAGTAAGTCATTTCAGCTCTCAGGGTCCCATTTTCCCAGTTAACTCTATCTCTGGGATTTTATCCAAAAATTTAAAACAAGAAAAAGTTATCAATATTAATAATAAAAAGTACTATTTAATGAATTCTGGAATAGACCAGGCAGGGAGCAGGGCATTGAGAGCTTTGGTTAAGAGCACAGGCTCCAGAGCCTTGGCCTCACCACTTACCTTCTGTGATCTTGAGCCAGTGACTTAACCCTTTTCGGCCTCAGTTTCCTCATCTATAAATGGGGCTAATAGTTCCTTCCTCCTAGAGTTATTGTTGTAGTTGCTAAGCAAACATTTTGTTGAGTAAAATTCAAGTACAGAAATGTCAGTGAGTGTTCACAGAGTAAGCACGATTACATAACTAACAAACAGGGAAATTTTGAGAATTACCTGAGACTAACACCTCGAAAATACTTAGGCACATACCTGGCACAAAAAAAAAAAAAAAAACACTGGAAACAATGGCTAATATTAATTGCTGTGTTTCCTGGGTATTGTACTAAGCACTTTATATGCTTATTTTTATTGTGACATTAATGCTATGAGACAGGCACTCACTAATATTATCTTCGTTGCAAATAAGGAAACTGAATTCAGAAAAGTTAAATATACTGGCTAACATCAAGTCAGTAAATGGCAGAGATGGGAAAGGAACCCAAAGTCCCCCTCGCCAGTGCCTGGGGGGGGGGCGTGCTGAATTGTCTGGATGTTGATTTCAGTGTTGACTAATAAGTGAAAGGACAGGCTAGTCAATTACTGACTTGGAATACAGTGGTTTACGAAATTCTTTAGTCAAGTAAATACTGTCAGCATCACTTAGCAAAAAAGCTACATTCTGAGAAAAGCATCCTTAGGCAATTGTGTTGTGTAAACACATTATCAGCGGATTTTGTATGTTTAGGAGCCAAAGTGAACAATACAACCAAGATTAAATCAAGCACCATGGAAAATAATGCTACCAAGAGACACCGTGACATATGAGGCTACTATGAGCAAAAAGCACTATGGTATTAGAGACATGCCCTGGTGGAGCAGCAGTTTGATCCACCGTCTCTGGCTGAGCACAGTTCACATACAACCCAAGGACCGGGGTTCATTACCCAGGGCCAGGGGAGGGGATGTGGGGGGAAAACAACTAAGACGAACAACTAAATAAAATAAATAAAATGCTTCTTCTTTCTCTCCTTTCCTGCTTGCTTACCTGCCTGCCTTCATTACTGCCTACACCTTTCCTTTAAAAATAATTTTTTAAAACCAAAACACTGTGGTATTAGGATGGCTATGATGTCATTTGGGGACCACCAAGGTATATGACATATGCCGCTGACAGAAACTTTTTTTGCAACTCATGATCATATTATTGAGCATCTACTATGTGCCAAGTACTGTTATAGGCACTAGAGATGCAGAGCAAGCAAGATGGTAGTTTCCTGTCCTCATGAAGGTTATGTATTGGTGGGAGAAGACAGACACAAGAATAAGTGATAATTCTGGATAGTAATGAATGCTATTAAGGAAATAAAATATGTTGATTGATGATGATGTACACCTTAAATCTATAAAATGTTATGATGCAATGTTCCTTCAAGAAAATGTGAAATGAAAAGAATGGAATAGAGACCTTGATTTTAGGGGTGCTGCTTTAAATAAGAAAGGCCCAGGAAAGCACCCCCAGAAGAAGGCCTGAATGATGTGGTGGAGCCAGCCTGTGGCAACCTGGGAGAAGCACATTCCAGAGAGAGCAGTAGTGAGCTTGGCATGAAAGAACAGATAAAAGATAATGCAGGTGGAGAGCAGTTAGGTCCGCAACCTCTGGTCAAGTACAGTCCACATACATCCCCAAGGTCCTGGCTTCATGACCCAGGACCCAGCGGACCAACCAAGATGAACAATAAAATAAAAATGAATAAAATACTTCTTAAAAAAAAAAAAAATAGGGGGTGTGCCCTGGTCAATCAGCTCAGAAGCAGCACAGGCCACACACCCCTGGGTTCCAGTCCCAGGCGCTGGAGGAGTAATCAGTGTAAACAACTAAATGAAAAATACCGCGCTGTGCCTACCTGCCTACTGCTACCTTCATTCCTGCCTGCACCTTTCCTCTATATAAAAAAGAAAGAAGAAGAAAAGATAATGCAACCATATCTAAAAGATAATTTAAAAAACAAAACCTGAGAAAAGGTAAAGTACAAAATATGCTAATATGACAGCTTCTACAATACCCGTGCATACCTTGTCCCAACATTTGCCAGGTAGACAAAATTCTCAGAAAAGTCAAACCGTCAACTTTATGAGGCAATGTGAATGTAGAGAGTTTGAAAATGTTTTTCCTTTCCAAAAAGTATCTGCTGTGGTCACATGATGGTTCATGCAACTTTTCAGAAGTCAAGAAAAAAGCAGCATCCCCGAGTCTCACACAGACCAAATGAGACAATTGTCTGATTACTGAGAAACCTACGCATGTGCATGGATGGATGTTCTTGGTGAATATGCTGTGCAGTCTCAAGCAGGTTATACCCCCTCTCTGGGCCACAATGCAGAACATGCAGAATGTCACATTGCCTGGTAGGTCGGCCAAAAGCGGGCTTCCCTGTGGAGGGGCTAGCAAAGTCTTTCTGCCACTCATGTAACATATACTTACAAGAATACTTAAAACAAAATAACAGGACAAAGAACACTGAATTATCAATAAAAATCTACCAGGAGAATGAGATGATAAGCCACAGACTAACAGATAATATTCACAAAGGACATATTTGATAAAGCACTGTTATCCGACTTATCCCAAGAACTCTGACAACTCATCTGTAAGAAAATAAACTGGGCATGCTCCAGTGGAGCAGTGGTTAGGTCAGTCATCTCTGAAGGAGTACAGGCCACATACCCCTGGGTTCAGGTCCTGGCTCCGGAGGGAGGCAACCAGTGTGAACAATTAAATGGAAATAAAATTAAAATGCTTCTTTCTCTTCTGTCTTCCTACCTGCCTACTTGCCTTCATTCCTGCCTGCATCTTCCCTTAAAAAAAAAAAGAAAGAAAGAAAAGAAACTGCCCAATTAGAACCCAAGCAAAAGATCTGCTCACTGGCTATCAGGGAAATGCAAATTAAAACAACAATGAGATATCATCTTATGCCTGAAAAACTGGCTATTATCCAAAAGCCTGAAAGTAACAAATGCTGATGAGCTTGTGGAGAAAAGGGAACAACTTTGCACTGTTGGTGGGAGTGCAAATTTGTGCACCTCCTATAGAGAACAGTTTGGAGATTGCTCAAAAAGCTGAAGATGGAAATCCCATATGATCCCATCATTCCACCCAAAAGATGCAAAAGCACCCATCTGCAGAGGTGTTTGCATCCCCATGTTTACTGCAGCCCTATGCACAGTAGCTAAGAAAGGGAAATTACCTAAATGCCCAACATCAGATGCATGGATAAAGATGTGGTGCATATACACAATGGATACTACAGACAGCCCTTAGAAGAGATGAAACCCTGTTACTTGAATCAACATGGTTGAACTAGAGGGCATGATGCTAAGCGAAAGAAGTCAAAAGAAGAAAGACAGAGACAAGACGACCTCACTCATAGGTAGAATGTGAACAGACAACACAAAGGAACAGATGAAACATAACCAACCCTGAAACATTTGCAACAGAACTGAGGTGACCAACAGGGAATGGGGTGGGCGGGGGCACATGGTGGCAGAGCCCACTGGACAGTGGGGAAGAGCACTTGGTGATGTGGTGGAGGACAGGGTGTGTTGAAATAGATCTAAGAAATGGGGAACTTGTACATAGGAAATAATTTTGATGAGTAGAATAATTACTACAATAGAAAACAAAAATTTAAAAACAGACCTGAACAACTCAACATTAGGTAGTAAGCATATGAAAAGATGTTCCAAGTCATGTGTCATTGAGGCATTGCAAATTAAATCAACACGGAGATATTACCACACACCCATTCTCAGGGCCAAAATCCAGAGCCGTGAAGACACCACAAGTGACGGGAATGTGCAGCAACAGGAACGCTGTTCATTGCTGTTGGGAATGCAAAATGCTGCCACCATTTTGCAAGACAGTTGGGCAATTATTTTATAAAACTAAATATACTCTTACCATGTCATCCAACAATCATGCCTCTGACACTTGCCCCAGATTCATATTTATGTCCACATAGAAACCTGCATGTAAAAGTTTACAGTAGCCTTGCTCACAATTGCCAAAACTTGGAAGCAATCAAGATCCCCTCCACTGGCGAATGGATAAATAAAGCCTGGTATAGCCACACAAGGGAATATTATTCAGCACTGAAAACAAAAAGGGCTATGAAGCCACATAAACACATGATAGAGACTTAAATCGCATAGTACTAAGTGAAAATAAAACAATCTGAAAAGGCTATTACTGAGATTCCAATCATAAGACGTTATGAAATGTCTGAAAAGTAGACAGATCGTATTTCCTTGAGACAAAAACGGGACAAGGTTATGCACTGGCGACGAAGGGGCGGGGAGGGGAGGAGTAGGAGCAATCCGAGCAGGAGCAGAGCAGCCAGACCAGCAGCAAGTAAATACTACACAATGCCCGTCAGTGATCTCATAGGAATGATGTGTGATCCCGTGGGACTTCATACAAATGGCCAGGGCCAGTGCAAAGAATTTTGGCAACTATGTTTGGCACCCTTATAAGTCCCACTCTAAATATCCTGCTTAAAACACTTGCTGCTTTAACCATCCCAATGCCAAAAATGCCCAATAACTAGGCTGACCGTATTTCAAAATGAGACAGGCCCTCAACAAATGGGGCCAGGACAATGCAACTGCTCCTGTTGCCCCATATTAAAGATGACCCTGCTTCATTAAAAACGGGACAAAATTGATATTCATACTGAAATGACAGAGTGGTTGGGAAATATGAAAAAAATGGAAGTGTCCGGTTTAAAATGGTACATATGGTCAGCCTTTTGAAAAGGGCTAAAGTATGGAGACAATAAAAATTTCAGAGGTTGCCAGGGGCTTGGGGAGAAGAGGCAGATGAGTAACAGGTGGGCACAGGGAATTTTTAAGGCCATGGATATGTTTGTATGATACTATGGTGGTAGTTAACATGTCATCACACATTTGTCCAGATGCATAGAACGGATGACAAAGAGAAAACCTGCATGTAAAGGACAGATGTGTCGATGTCAGCTTATTGATCGCAATAAATGCACGTGAGATGCTTGGTGTCGATGGTGGCGGAGGTGTGGATGTGAGATGGGGGTGCACGGGGACTCTACTTTCTGCTCAGGTTTGCTCTGAATCTAAAAAATGAAGACTATTAATTTTTTTTTATCCATAAAGGAAAACAGAGTCCCCCTCTGGCTCAGGGAACTGAAGTGCAGGCAATGAAAGCTGTGGACCTGGGTTTCAGACCTGGGGACTTGAGTGGCCAAAATCATACAAGAAAACAAAGAAACATTATCTTATATAATTGCTTGCTCAGGGAAATGGGAAATATTAGTGGAAATCTCTGTTCCTTGAGGTCTGCCACAGTCTGCCACACAGGAAGAAACAAAAAGGAAGTCAGGAATAAGAGGGGGGTCCCTGTGCTGTCTATGAATTATTTCTTCCTTCAACAGCCATACAAACGTTCCTGTTAGGTGGAAAGATGGAAAATTTTCATCCCCAATTAGCAGCCTAGGAAACTGAATCTGAGGGATTGAGGTTTTCCCAGTCACTTGGGTGGGTCTGAGCCCAGTGGCTGAGTTCTAAGCCTCTAGGGCAAGTTAGGGGCTCCCTGAGGTCTACCTGTTGGGGTCAGAAAACAGAGTAAGGTCGGAATTGGAGCTGGCGGAACGTCAAGGACACCAGTCCCAGAGCA
This sequence comes from Solenodon paradoxus, assembly GCA_004363575.1. Classification (NCBI taxonomy): domain Eukaryota; kingdom Metazoa; phylum Chordata; class Mammalia; order Eulipotyphla; family Solenodontidae; genus Solenodon; species Solenodon paradoxus. The sequence goes on from RJWH01000540.1 coordinate 61,751, forward strand.
CCTGGCGAAGGCCACTGTGTGAAAACACTGGGCCAGTGTGTCTGTGACTGTTTGCCCGCCAAAATCAGATAGATAGTTATTTTGTTAGAGAGCAAAGGCTGTATAAGCAATCCAATGTAACTATAAACTTGCTTACCTAAGCTGCTTGAAGCAATGCTGTGTATTAATCCAATAAATAAGTGGCGCCCAGGATGGTCCGGGCCTTCGGTCCAAGAAAAGAGAGACCGTCGGTCCACTGACCCCAGCTTTCCTATCTTATATTCTCTTGAGTTTCTCAGTCTCCTGCGGGTGCCTTTCCTCACTATCCCTGCTCCCAGGATCGAACTCCTGGACCTACCTCTACCTCAAACATTCTGTGATTCATGAACTCTTTTGTTTCTCCTGGGGGCCCCACTTGGGGGCCCTGCTCACTGAAGCATGGGATCCCTGGCAGGGCAGCGCTGTGCCCTTAAGGGACAGAGAGTTTGCCAGCATGGAGCTGGACTTCACTCAGGATTTCACACCTTCCCAGACCTAGGCTGCAGGTGGGGGTGTCTGGTGGCCTAGAAGGGGCCAAGTGCCATCTGGGCTGGGGAGCGCTGGCCCCATAGAGAAGGAGGGGCCTGGGGGCCCTCAGCCAAGTGTCCAGCCCCACCCTCCCCACTCCCTACTTCCTGTGGAATGTTCACTCTAGAGCTGGTGGGGCCGGCTGGTATTAATAACTAGACTCTGACGTCTGGTGCTGATTAGAATGGCATTCCCTCCGGGCAGCCAAGACATTTGAATGCCTTTCGACCCATCTCTCCAAGCCTTCTGTGGCCCTCAGGAGGCTGAGGGTGACAGGATAATAGTCATAACCAAAGCTATCCTATGGGCAGTGCTGTGGGGTACCAGATGTGCTCCCCACATGAGCCTGCTCAATCCCCTCAGGGGCTCTGAGAGTCTTCATTTCATAAATGGGGAAACCGAGGCCCATGAGAGGTCAGGTGAGTTGCCCAGGATATACAGCAACTGAGTGGCTGGGTGAGAACTCAGGACCCATCTGCCAGCAGCACCCCTCCCATGAGGCAGGAGCCAGAGACAGGCATCCTGTTCAGCCAGTCACTGCTGTGGCCCAGTTTCTCTAGCTTCTAGGAACACAGTGGACTGAATGGGGCGCAGAAGGGGATGGACTTCTAGGAAGTCGCCTTCCTGTGAGCACAGAACCAGGCCTGTTGGCCCAGACCTGTGACGGCCCCAGGGGGCAGGTACAGAGCCAGCCTGGGAGAGGGCCCCTTCAGGGCTCATGGGGCACGGAATCGGGTGACGGAACATTTGCTCCTGCCCGGGAGAGCGTAGCTCTGCTCGGAGCAGGCCCTGACCTCTCTGCTCACCTGTCTTCCTCCTCCACTACTTTGAGGTACTTACTGTCTGGGGCCTTCCCCCACACAGGCCAGTTACAGGCAGAGGAGAGCAAAGAGACCCCTTTATCTGGGATTCACAAAGGCCTTGAATTTTGACTTTTGACATTAGTGCTTTTTTTTTTTTTTAATTGAGGTAACTTTGACTTACAAAACAAGATACAGTTTTTTTTTTTTCTTTTACTGAAGGAATAGTGCATTATAACATCTTAGAGATTTAGAGTACAGCGTCATAAATCACCATATGTATATAATCCATCAAGTTCATAGCCAACAGTCCAAGTCTATCTTTCAGCATATAACTGACCCTTTGACCCAGCTTGTCTACCTCTCCTTCCCTCTGACAGCCACTAAGCTAGTTCTGCAGACTAAGAGTTGATGTTTGATTTCATCCATTCGTCTGTTCGGTTTCTCCACAGACCACACATGAGTGACAGCCTGAGGTTTGCCTTTCTCTCCCTGACTTCTTTCATGAAGCCTAAGTCCCTCTAGGTCCTCCCTTGTTCATGCAGATAGCAAGCTTTCGTCTTTTCGAATAGCTGCGTAGTCTTCCACTGTGCATATAGACCACATTTTCTTTATCCACCCTGTTGATGGGCGGATAGGTGTTTCCAGCTCTAGGCTATTGTCAATAGCCATAAGCACGGAGGTGCACAATCTCTTCAAATAAGTGGTTTTGTAGCTTTGGGGTAAATACCTAGAAGAGGGATAACAGAATTATATGGAATTTATATTTTCAGTTTTTTGAAGAATCTCCAAATGGCTTTCCGTAAGGGCTATACCCATCACACCCCACCAACAGAGCAGAAGCGCTTCCTCCGCTCCATATCCTGGCCAATACTGGCTTCTGGTTTTCTGATTAACAGCCACTCTCATGGGTTTGAGATGATGTCTCATTGTTGTTTTGCTTATAACCTTTTTTTAAATTGAAAGCAAGTTGATCTCAAGCACATTCCAACAATACATCTTTACCCACCCCACCCCACCCCACCACCACACATTTTATATTTTTGGTGTCTTGCTGCTTCTAAGTGGAATTTCTTTTTATTTTATAGAAATCCCGTTAGTGTCTCTCGCAAGGTTGTTTTAGTGGTAATGAGTTCTTTTAACTTCTGTTTTTCAGGAAAGATTTATACCACTGTTTCAGTTCTAAGTGATAATCCAGCAGGGCAGAGTATTCTTGGTTGGAAGCCTTTTTGTTTTTCAGCACTTTGAATATATGGTGCCATTTCTTCAGGCCTAAAAAGTCTCTGCTGAGAAATCAGGAGACAATCTTAAAAGGAACCCCTTGAATGCGACTAATTTTCCTCTAGGTACTTTTAAGATTCTCTTTTTATCTTGAAGTTTTGTCATTTTAATTATAATGTGTCTTGATATATGTCTGGTTTTATTTTGTTGGGAACTCTTTGAGCTTCCTGGACCTAACGTCTGGTTCCTTCCCCCAGGTTAGGGAAGTTCTCAGCTATTATTTCTTCTATTAAGGTTTCTTAAGAGAAGGAGGGCCCTCTCTTTCTTCTCCTGGAACCCCTATGGTACAAATATTGTTCCTCTTGATATTATCCCATAAATCTCTTATACTGTCTTTATTTATTTTAATTATCTTCTCTATTTGCTGGTTTGCTTGGGTGCTTTCCAGTGCCTTATCTTCTAGCTCACTGATTTGATTGGAAGCTTATTCCTGGCTACTCTTGAGCCCCTCCATTGTGTTTTTTAAGATCAGCTATTGTTTTCTTTAGCTCTCTGAATTCTGTTTGGAACTTTCTTGTATTTTCTCTGCCTTTTGTTCAATCATTGTTCTCCTAATTTCAGTAAGCATCTTTAAGACTGTTACTGTGAAATCTTCAGTTAGTTTAATTCTCTTGCATCAGGATTTTCCTCTGGGGTTTTGCTTTGATTCTTTAATGGTGTAAATTTGTTTGGTATTCTGTGTTTATTTCTGTGGAGGAGGCTAAATGACTTTCTTTCCCTGTTTAGATGTAATGGCCTTATGTTAGGATTTCAGATTGCAGAGTGTAGGCCGGCGGGGTAGGAGCTCCAGTGATCAAAGCCCAGAGGCTTTAGGCTGCAGGCAGGTGACCCCAGGCAGGGGCAGCAATTTCTGTGGACCCCTGGAGTCTCTCTTGGGGCCCTCCCTTAGAGACATACCACAGACAAGTGTAAAGTTCTGTAAATCAGGCTTTGCTGGAAAGCCCTTCTCTACCTGCTCCAGGGCTGCAGGTTCTGGCTGCCCTGGTAGGTACAGGAACCATGACCCAAAGAAGGAGATTTCCCATGACCACAAGCAGCACTGATGGAGGAGGGGAGGGATTTTGACCTGCAACCTTATTCCAATATGGCACCTGCCCATGCTGACTCTGACTCTAATTTCGCAGGGCCGGTGCCACACAGACAAAAGAGAGCCAGAGGAGGACACCCAGCAGTGTCTCTGTTCACTGGCAGGCTATCCCACTTTTTTATTTCTTCTGTTGAAGCTTTTGGTTCAACAAAACCAAACCCTTCTGTTACATCTGTGCACATTTCATCTGCCAGCTCCCCCGCTTTCTGTCCTGCATTCCCTACTCGCCAGTCCTGTGGGTCTTCAAAGGAAAGCGTCTCTGTTTTCCACACCGGTTGTGCAAGCTTCCCTCTCAAATGCAGTGCCCATGTGCTGGGCACTGGACGTGGAATCAGCCCTTCATTCCCTGGGAAGAGACTGTTGTCACTGGTGTCCCTCCGGATCTTGGGTCACAGAGCCCAGGCAGTGTTCCTGGCAAGACCATGTCTGCCCTTTCTGAAGCTGTCCATCACTTTCCTTTATGTAGATGCTGCTCCCACAATTCTCAGTTCTTTTGCAAAGACCATAGTTTGTATCTACCTACAATTTTGCTGTGTCTGTGAGGAGGAGGTGATCTCGAGGCCGTGTAGTCCACCACCTTCTGAAACTACCTAAACAATATACGTTTTAGGTGTGCAGGTTCACTGTTTACCAATATGTGACAGGACACCACATCCGCCACCATTTTCTCAGTCTCCATCACTGCCCACGGGACCGCCACTACCCTTTACTCCAATCTCCTCATTCTCTTCCTCCCTGGTAACCTCAGATATGTTTTCTTTTCTTTTTCTTTTTTTGGGATGTGCCATCTGTTTCCTGCTGGGGAGCTGGTGGATAAAACAATTCAGTGAATGTTTATATTACTGGGAGATAGTATGACATAGTGGTTATCTTGATTTGGAAGCAGACCACTCTAGGTTCAAACACATCCCCCTCACTTGCTTACTTGGAATGGAGATCACTCAACCACTTTGAGCCTTGGTTTCCTCAAATTTAACATGGGAAAAATATTATTTCACAGAATTGTTACAAGAATATATATGAGTACTCAAAATGTTAATTATGGTATCGATTTAAATATAAATATATGTGACATATTTGTGTGTTTGCGTATGTTTCCCATCAATTTACACTGAATAACTTCCTTACTGGTGAGGCCTAAGCAATTAAAAGCAGTTGTTTTTTCCTTCTTCACACTTTATTTTTGTTTTTGGCATTTGTTGGGGTTTTTTGGGGGTTTTTTTTTTTGGTATTTTATTGCAGAAACTTTATAAACTCATATGTGTGATTTCCCCATACATGCAGTTTCCCCATTCCTCAGATACATATCAACATACCTGGCATCCACCACACCAGCAAGTGTTCTTCACCATTATCCAGTGGGCTCCGCCACCACTTGTCTCTCCCCAACCCCCATTCTCTACTGGTCACCTCAGTTCTACTGCAAGTGTCCAAGGTTGGTTTTGTTTCATCTGTTCCTTTGTTTTGTCTGTGCACCTTCCACCTATGAGTGAGGTCATCTGGTCTCTGTCTTTCTTCTCTTGACTTGTTTCACTTAGCATCATCCCCTCTAGTTCCAACCATGTTGATTCAAATGACAGGGTTTCATCTCTTCTCAGGGCTGTGTAGTATTCCATTGTGTATATGTATCACATCCTCTTTATCCATTCATCGACATTGGGCACTTAGGGAGTTTCCAGTTCTTAGCTGTTGTGAATAGGGCTGCAATAAACACAGGGGTGCATATATCTCTTCAAATGAGTAGTTTTGTATCACCCCAGAAGTGGGATGACAGGATTAAATGGGATTGCCAAATTTAAGGAATTTCTACACTGTTCTCCACAGGGATTGCACCAGTATAAACTCCCACCAACAGTGCAGAAGTGTTCCCTTTTCTCTATATCCTCATGAACATTTGTTTCCAGACTTTCGGATAATAGCCAGTCTCTCAGGTGCAAGGTGATATCTCAGTGTTGTTTTGATTTGCATTTCCCTGACAGACCTGTGCCTGTAAGCCATCTGTATGTCCTCTTTGGAAAAATCTCTCTCCAATTTCTCTTCCCATTTTTTAAAATCGAATTGCCTGTTTTTCTGTTATTCAGTTTTATGAGTTCTTTGGGTATTTTGGATATTAAGCTCTTGTCAGAGGAATGAAATGCAAATATCTTCTCCCAATTAGTAGGTTGTTTTTTTTGTTTGGGTGATGTTTTCTTTCTCTGTGAAGAAATTTTTTAGTTTGATGGTGTCCCAGTTGTTTATTTTTCATTTTATTTCCCTTGATGCTGTTGAATCCCCAAAGACCTCTCTAATATGTTTTCAATCCAAAGGTTAGAATTGGTCTGTCTGTTCATTTACTTTATTTCTTTATATTCTACGTACGAGTTACATGCTGTATTTTAACATTAGCCTTTTTTTTTTTTAAGGAATAGTGCAAGCAGGAAGAGAGAGGAGAAAGAAGCACTTTGTTTTTTATTAGTTATTCATACTGGTTGCTTCCCCCTGGACCTAGGGACTTGAACCCAGGGGTAGGTGGCCTGATCCTCGGAGGTGATTGACCCAACTGCTTCTCCATCAGGGTGCACCTTGGCATTAGCTTTTGAGGAACAGTTAAGCCTACAGCCTCTAGAAGCAGACTAGTGCTGGGCCTTCCTCCCTGGTCTGCCATTTATGACAGTATAGTAAGATGCCTTCACTTCTCTGCCTCAGTTTCCCCCTGTAAAACAGATTAATATCTACATCCTAGGGCTGTTGTGAAAATTAAATGAACTGATACTTGTAGAATGTGCATTTCTGTAAGTGCAAAGTCTGGCACTCAATCTAGTTAGCGGCCATTTCCAGGGGTAGCCCATCGAGAATCATAGACCAAATGGGAAGAAGGCGTTCATCGACAAAACTTCAAAAACAAGCTCCAGCACGCGCTGGCGGAGTAGCAGTTGGGCACAGTTCACACACATCTCAAGGTCCCAGGTTTGAATCCTGGGGCTGCGGGAAGAGCCAAGACAAACACCTGCATAAAATAAAATGAGGTGCTTCTTCCTCCCCTCTCTGCCTGCCTATCCCCTCACCTTCATTCCTGCCTGCGCCTTTCCTTAAAAAAAAGAAAAACTTCCTGTAGTCCCACCATTTGACACTACTACCAGCACCGCTTCACCCCATTTCCTTCTCATTTTTTCCCTGTCATCCTAATGCACTTGAAAGTCGGGCAGCTTTGGGATTTACTTTTATTAACATTTTAGCCTGTACGTTTTCTACAGTTGTTCCACAGGTTTTTTTATTGAGTCTCTACTATGTGCCCAGTGTTGTTCTAGGCTCCAGGGTACAACAGGAGTGGAACAAACAACCTCTTCTCATCGGCTTCCATCCTCCAGCCATTGCTGCATTGTTCTGAACTCACTGCTTTACCTTGAGGTCTCATTTACATGGAGAGCACAGGTATAAGGTGTGGAGTTCAGGGAATGTTTACATGTATGTCGCCAGCGAAGCTGCCACCCAGATGAAGACACAGAACATTTCTAGTGCCTAGACGATTCCCTCACGTGCCTAGTCAACAACCACGCTTCTTCCCCCGGGTAACCTTTTGGTGTCGATCAACATCGATTAGCTTCACCTGTTGGAAGAGCAGGAGCTGCTCTGTAGGGAAGGCCTTGCCTATTTTTTTTTTTTTTTTTTTTAAGAAAGTTGCGGGCAGGATAAAGGTAAGTAGGCAGGTAGGCAGGGAGAAGAGGAAGAAGCATTTTTATTTATTTTATTTAGTTGTTCATCTTGGTCGTTCCTGCCAATCCTGGCACAGGAACCTGGGACCCGGGGAAGTATGTGGACTGCACCCAACCTCTGCTCCACCAGGGCGCCCCTAGAAAATGCCTTTTTGATAAGTGCAGAAAGTTCCATCCTGCATTGCTGGACGCATGTTTGTCTTTTACCAAAAGTACTGCAGGGAATGCCACTTTTTAAATGATCTCCTTAGACTAGACTAGACCCCCAGAAGTGGGGTTGATTATTGAAAGGGTTCTTGATAAATACTGACAGGTTGTTTTCATAAAAGGCTGAACGAGTCCACCAGCTGTGTGGGCAGCCAGCTGCGGGCACACAGCAAGGCCGGAGCCCAGCTCCGCCACCTGCGTGCATAGCCAGAATCACCCAGCGCTTGGCTGGAATTTTCTAGAATCCTGGGAGGTAACAGAAAACATGTGTTAGTGTCTGCCCCCAGTCCCCAGCACAGGGCCTCTGAGGCCCTTGGAATTCCCACAGTGTACTAGGGCATCCGTGGTTCTAACATTTGGTCTTTGACTTTATCCCTGACACCAGGCTCCTGAAACCCTGGCGACTTCCTGGTGACAGGAGTATCTTGTTCTAAGGAGTTGACTCTGGGAGAGGTCCTGGATGGGGTCTGGTCACCTGGAAAAATACAAGCCATGATTAGAAGCCTGGAATTGTATTTTATTTATTTATTTATTTATTTAAGGAAAGGTGCAGGCAGAAATGAAGGCAGGCAGGCAGGCAGGAAGAGAAGGAAGCAGCATCTTTATTTTTTCTTTAGTTGTTCACACTGGTTGCTTCCCGCTGGGTTGGGATTCAAAACCAGGAGTACGGGGCCTGCACTCTTTTGGAGAAGACTGACCTAACCGCTGCTCCACCAGGAAGCACCAGAAACCTGGCATTTTTAGCCCTGTCTCTCATTCTTCTGAATAAGGCTGAAAATGGAGCTAATGATCAAGCATATCTACATGAGAAAGCCTCCATGGAGCCCAATAGTAGGGGGTTTGGAGAGCTCCCAGGTGGGTGCACATTCATACCAGGAAGATGACACACCTCAACTCCATGGGGACAGAAGCTCCTGCACTGGGGACCAGACCTTACTCTGTCTTTTCAACTGGCTGTTCATTTTTATTGTTGGTCAGATGCTTTAACAAACTGGTACATTTAAGTGTTACCTTGAGTTCTGTGCACAAATCAATCGAACACGAGGAGGGGGTCATGGGAACCTCGGATCTATAGGCAGTTGGTCAGAAGCACAGGTGACAATCTGGGCTTGCAACTGCAGCAACTGAAGCCTGACGTGCATGTCTGTGTGTATGATGTGTGGGTTGTGTCTTGTGGGACTGAGCCTTTAACCTGTGAGAAGTGAGGCCATTAGCAGCCGAGAGTGTCAGAATTGAGTTGAATTTCAGAACACCCGGCTGGTGTCCCAGAGAACTGGAGAAGGGGATGCAGTCTAGAGGAACAGGCTTCTCCTTCCCTGTGAAGAAAAAGCTGTTGGTCTTTCCATTTCGTAAACCCTCGGCATATGAAATGGTGGCACGGAGCCTGTCTCCCTGAGAAGCCTGCCAGACGCCACCTCTCTCGGTCCGAGTTTGGGACTCAGAGCTCCAGTGCTAGAACTTGGACTTTTTGTGGTACACCAAGAGGGGTTCGCCTTTCATCACTGAATTAGCAGTCACCAAGCAACAGAGTCCAACTCAGTCATCAAGCAGGTATCAGTACAGACACTTACCAAGATAAATTTAGCCATCATGGAAGTAAGAATGCTCATACCAGAAGACCGGTGTATTAGAATTTCTCCATTTTTAAGACTGAATGGTCTTCCAATGTGTGTATATAGATGGCATGTTTATTTCATTTCATTCCCTATTAGAAAGTCATGGAGAAAGTCAAATCATAATGAGAAAATTTCTGTTGGCTCAGTCTGGGCTCCCCAGAAAGCAGAATTGCTGAGAGGAAACCATTGAGATATGGAGAGAAGGGAGGCTTATCTTCAGTCACTTATCAGAGTCCCTCAGCTCTGAGTCCCTAAAAAAACTGAGTTCGGTCGCATGCTTTGATGATTCACCTTCCACACCACAAACTTCCATACCCCAGGTCCTGCGCACTCTCCCACCTGCCATTAAACCTTCTACTTCTCCCCATCTCCGCAGTCATAACCAGACCATCGTCTGGCATCTAGACCTCGCCAAATCCTTCCTGTCTGCCCTCGGACCAATCTCTGCTTGGAAGCCAAGTGATTTCCTACACTGAAAATCTGATCATGTTTACTGAAAACCCTTTGGTGAAGGAAAGATGACTAAATAAACAGTCACTGGACAAAGTGAGCTACGTGCATACAACGGAAGATCATTCAGCCTCAATAATGAAGATATTCTGACCAATGCCACAACATGCATGGAATGTGACATTTGCTGAATGAAAAAAATCAGACACGAAAGGACAACAGTGGTATGACCCCACTTATGTGAGTTTTCCAGAAAAGTCAAATTCTTAGATGCAGAAAGTTCAATAATGGTTGCCAGGGACTGAGGGGAAGAAGGAATAGGGAGTTATTATCTAATGAGTGCAGAGTTTCAGTTTGCGATGATAAGAAAGTTCTGGAAATGGATGGTGGCAATGTTTGCACAACAACATAAATGTTCTTTATGCCACTGAACTTTACGCTTAAAGATGATTAAATCATGGCACACCTTGGTGGCTCAGGCACTAGGTTCCTGTCTGGTGTGTGGACCATGTAACGCCCAAGAACTATATTTGTGACCTGGGACTGGGGGAAAAAATAAAATAAAATAAATGAAAGTGCTTCCTCCTCTTTCATCCTTCTCTCTCTCTCAAAAAAAAAAAAAAAAAAAAAAAGAGGCACCCTGGTGACTCAGCAGTTAATCACACAGCCTTCAGCCAGGTGTAGTCCACACACATCTCAAGAACCCAGGTTCATGACCCAGCGCCAAGTAAGGGGCAGTGAACAACTAAATAAAATAAGTGCTTCTTTCTCTTCTCTCTTCCTGCCAGGCTACCTACTCGCCTTCATTCCTTAAAATAAATAAATAAACAAACAAACAAACAAACAAACAAATAAATAAATAAATAAATAAAAAGGCATGCCCTGGTTACTCAGGCGTTAAGCCCACACTTGGGGCCCAGTCACATACAGCCCAAGGACCCTGGTTCAGGGCCTGGAACCAGGGGGAGAAATAACTAGAAATGAACAATCAAATAAATAAGATGCTTCTTCCTCCTCTCTCTTTCTTCCTGCCTGCTACCTGCCTGCCTGCTTTCTTTCCTCTTTAAAAAACAAAACCAAATGATTAAACCAGTAAATTTTATTTTATATATATATATATATATATCCACAATTTTAAAAAAAAGTCAACAACCCATTGCTTTTATCTCAAAATCCATACCATGCTCTACACGACCTAACAGGATCTGGCCCTTTTTTTCTGTCGGGCCTATAAATCTGACCATCCCATCTCTTCTCCCTTCATTTGGGATCTGGACCTAGTGGGAACAGAATTGGGGTCAGACAGAGGGAAAAAGAAAGGCATGGACTTCTTTACTTTATTACTGATGAAGGGCCGGAGATGGGTAGTAGCTGTGACCACCACGGAGCTCCCAACCCGGTCCCCGCTGAGCAGGTGACACAGGTGTGCCCGACCCAGGGAGCTCTTCCCTCCTCTGCTCACTCGCTGAAGAGCTGCTCACCAGTCATTTCCTAGCAGAAATGTCAGATGATCAGAGAGGCCTTCCATGACCCAAACGACCCATCCCACCTTCACTCAATGCCTACTAACAAGTCCCCTAGAGCTTCATCACAGCACTATCCCCAGTGCCTGTCACAGTGCCTTGCCCTCAGGCTCCCAGGATTTGTCGGAGAATATTCTATATACCAGCTCGCCCCTCGGGAAAGTTCTGTATACTGTTGGATGGAAGATGTGGGTACCACTTCGGAGGTAAGAGGTCAGGATGGGCCGAATACTCAGTGCCACACTGCAAAGCAGGTCTTTTTTTCTCACCCACATGGGTCCACGGGTTTGTTCAGGCCCCCACTGCTCAGGTCCACTGAGAAGTTAAGGGCAGTTACCTGAGGCCTCAAATATTACATTGACCCTCATGTTTCAATTTAAATGCCACCTCTTATCAAAAGTTGTCCCTGGCCCCTATAAGAACAATTTAGGGTCCCCTTCCCTGGGCTCCTAGCCATAATCACACTGTACTGCCTTTGTTTAGATGCCTGTCTTCTCTATTAGATTATGAGGACTCAGGGAAGGGGTCTGGGTTTCGTATTCATAGCTTTTTCACCAGCTTCTAGCCTAATTTGGTGTTTATAGTAGATATCCATTAACTAGCTGTTGATCTAATGAATCAAGTGCTCGCCATGAGTCAGGCACTAACTGACTCCTCAGGGTTTTCTAGCTGCCCCCAGTCTCTGGATTTAAGTCAGTCAGTAAGCCCCATCCTCCAGTACATGGAGCCTGGCCTAGGACGGATCCATGACTCTAGACAAGGCAATCCAATGCAAAAAGATTCAGTTCTAGGGCTGTTTTTGAAGAATGTTTTGAAGAATGGAGAAGCTGACTTGCATACTCCTGCAGGATGAGGACTCATCAGGCTGACTGGGTGACTGCTGACTGAAGGCCCCTGTGAAGGGCCAGCCTTTAGATGAATTTGGCACTGTGAGAAGGAGAAGAGAGGAAGCTGAGTCTTTGGTGGGATGTGAGCTGCTGAATCAAACCTTTCCTGAAACTAGCCCTCCATCTCCATTCTTTTCAGACACATTTGCTAATTATTCCCTTTAAGTCAGTTAGAATTGGGCTCCTGCTCTTGTAACATGAAGTCTTCAGAAGAGGACAATGGGTCAGAGGGTAGCCCAAACATCAGATCTCACTATCTGCTGGGGAGCTGAAAAGACTTCACTTTGGGATGGGCTTGGGTCCTGTCTTGCAGCTCTCAACTCTTCATCCTCCATGGCTGTCAGGGACAGCCCTCGGCAGCAGCTCTGGTGCCAAGGGACAGGGATGTGATCTGGAGTTCACCACCAGCTGCTGCAGCTATCCTCAGTCCTCATCCAGGAGACAACGAGGGTCCTCCAAAGACAAAAGAGAGAAGGTTTTACCTGGAATATGACATTCTTAAGCCCCTAAATCTTAGGCTCCCTTGTCCAGGGACTGGGTCAGAAATGAACATTTCAGCACACCGTGGTGGCTCAGGCACTAAACCAGCATCTAGGGAGTAGACCACACAAAGCCAAAAGACCCACATTTGTGACCTGGGACAAAGGGAACAACCATAAATTAATCAATCAACCAACCAATGCTTCCTCCTTCTTGTCCTTCCTTTAAAAAATATGCTCCTTGGCATGCCCTGACAGCCTAGTAGTTTAGAATACCGGGTACAGTCCACATACATTCCAAGGTCTCCCATTCAAGACCGGGGCCTGGAGGAACAAACTAGATGAATAAATAAAATAATAAAGTGCTTCTTCCTCCTCTCTCTTCCTGTCTACCTGCCTATTCATCTTCAGTCCTCCCTGCATCTTTCCTTTAAAAAACAAAACAAAAAAACCTCTTTTATTTACAACAGCCAAACATTTGAAACTACCTATGTGCTCATCCTCAGATGAATGGATACAGATGTGGTCCATATATACAATGGAATATACTAAACAGCCCCAAAAAGATGATATTCTGTCATTTGTGACAACATGGATGGAACTAGAGGGGTAATGCTAATTGAAATAAATCAGAAGGAGAAAGACAAATACCAAATGATCTCATTCATATGTGGACTATAAGGCAACAAAGTCAATGAACAGACAAAACAAAAACTAACCCTTGGACAAGGACAGCAGAGCTGAGGGCACTAATGGGGAAGAGGGTGAGGGAGGGAGAAAGTGGTTGGGGGGTCCAGGCTTCCGGTAATTTGGCGGAGGGCCTTGTGTGCTGTCACATAGTTGATGAATGGTGAACCTGCACACAGGGCCTTGTGTTATTTTGTAAATCAAAGTTAACTCAATAAAAATAATTTTTAAATAATTTTTAAGTGGGCAGATTGCCAGCAAAACCCCACAGGACATAGATGATGGTGGCCTGGGGGTGGTGGGGGAGGAGAGAGGGGATGAGGTGTGGTAAAGGACACTGGAACTCTGCTGGTGGGTGTGGCCTGTGATACCCAAGACTGAGAAACGCGTTCAGTATCTGAAAATGAATATGGTTTTGCGAACAAAAGAAATAACAATAAAATTACTATATTATTAAAATTAGTGAATTGTATGGTATATGACATGTCTCAATAAAATGGTTATACATTTTTAAAAATGCTTCTTCCTCCTCTCCCTTCTTTTCGCTCCTTAAATAATAAACATTTCAATCCTTTTGGGATGAACATAGTGGAGGTGCAAGACTGACAAATCCAAGTATCAGAGCTGCCAGGATTCTCAGACACGAGCTGGTCAGATCCTTCATTTTGCTCCTGAGGACAGGGAGACACAGAGCTGGGATAAAGCTCAAGGTCACGACATTTTAGTGGCAGAGCTGACAATCTCTTTAAAGGAGTTTCTCCAGCAGAGATGGGGGTGGGCTCACTCAGCTTGGGAAGAGAGTGGAGGGAACACTAGTGGGGATTCTTTCTGCTATGGCAAGGAAGGAACTGTTCTCTTAGTCACTTAGACCAGCGAGCCTGGTCGGTCATCCTTAATAATTCGGCAGCACCTTGGTAAAAAGCCTTGTGGCTGTGCCAAGATGAAATGAGTCCAGAGGGTACCAGGCCTCTAACAAAGCATCAGTGGTGTCTCCAGAATTTCTACAGAGGTATTTGGACCAGCAATCTGGCAGGAAAGGCGACTAAAAGACTTGCCTTGAAGTTGCATTTGCATAGCAAGTCCTTGCCAATCTGCTTCCGGTGGAGCCATTCTAATTAGGGCCATTCCCACTGCCTCTTCCTATATGGCTCCTTTGTTCACATAGGAACAATAAGGCCCCAAAACACAGCGATATAAGGTGCTTGGGACTTGTGGTGTCTTGGCTCCACCAGTAACTTAGTAAGAAATTAAGTTACTGAGTCCCTCTGACTCTGTTTCCTCAGCTGCATGTAACTACCATCTACTTTGTAGGCTTCTTGTGAGATTTATAAATGACCTGATACTACACAGGTCTGGGAATTCAGACCAGCCTTAAGCTGGGGATCTTGGGTGCAGCGCTCCTGCCCCCTAGCGGTTTGGTCTTAGTGCAACCAACCGCTAGGGGGCAGGAGCGCTGCACCCAAGATCCCATTTTATGAGCATAGCTAACTTTTTATTACGGAAAAATCCCAAATGCACACGAAAGTAGAACAGTATAATTCATACCCTATTCCCAGCTCCAGGTTTCAACAAGTATAAACATTTGCTAATCTTCTACCCCCGTTTTGTTCGCTCTGCTGCTTGTGGAGTAGTTTAAAGCATATCCCAGACCTCATTTCATACATCACTATGCAGTTCTAATTAAGTGACTTTTATTTCCACGATCATTGTCACTATCACACCTAACAGAAAACAATAATTCTATAAATGAATCTATAAGTTCATATTCAAATGTCCCTGACTGCATGAAAGATGCCTTTTGCCAGACGGCTCACTTGAATCAGGACCAAAAAAAGGTTGACAAATATCTTAAGATGGATGCTTTAACATTCTACCTTCCCTCTTTATTTTCATGTCATAGATTTTTTGCAGAAGCCAGGTCAGTTGTCACGCAAAATCCCACATTTTGAGTTTGACTGTGTTGTCTAGCCCATTTCTGATAAACTGGTAATCGGATCTTGGCTTGCTGAGGCTTAAATTTTTTCTCTACAGGCAAGGATATTTCATGGAGAGCACAGCATCCTCTTCCTAGTGACTTCAGATTGCTCAGTGGGTTCAGTGTCAGCCTAAGCTCACTCCTACAAAGTTCCCCCAACAAGTGGGCAGGCAGGAAGAGAGGAAGGGAAACAACTTTATGTCCCTGTTCACACTGGCTGTTTCCCCCTGGGCCTGGTTTTGGAGCCCAGAGGTATTTGGCTTGCTCTTTTGGAGGCAATTGACTTAACCACTGCTCTGCCAGGGCACGCCTCCCCCACTTTACCCAATTATTGTAGCTGGTTCCCTAGACTGTTTTACTAGTTTTCAAAAATTATGCTTTTCTAATCTTACCATTTCTTCTGCATTTATTAAGTGGAATTTTTCTATTAAAGAGTGTTTTCTTGGTGTCCCCTTCAAGGCTCAGGTGGCTGAGATATGGTGTGCCAACCACATAAGTCCAAGGGTCTGCGTTTGAGACCTAGGGCCAGGATGAAAAGCCAAAATGAGCAACTAAATACATTTCCTTTAAAAAAAAAAAAAGGAAAGGTGCAGGCAGGAATGAAGGCAGCAGAGGCAGGCAGAGGAAGAAGACAACTTTATTTAGTTGTTCATGGTTATTCACCTCGGCGGGGAATGCAGGTTCCTAGGATGTATGTGGACTGCGCCTGTTGGCAGCGGCCAAAGTACTCACTACTCCACCAGGGCATGCCTCCTCTTTCTTTCTTAAATACGTGTACTGCCTCTCCCTCTCTTCCTTCCTCCCCACCCCCAAAATAAAGTTTTCTTATCTGCTATTTGGTTACCTGGAATACAGCACATCATGGTAATGGTTGGAAAAAATGTTCATTTCCCTTTATCAATGTTCAGAGTAATTGACTCCCTATAAAATTCCACTGGTAACAAACGTGTTGCTTTCATTAAGTTCATTACTAATTAATGGATTTTATACATTTTATGTGTTATAATCTACTGAAATCATTATTTTCCTGTTGATATTCAAATTTTTCCATATTTGGCCCATGGCATCCCTTTGTATTTGGGTCATCATTTTTACATGAACCTAATAGTTTTTGACAGTTTTCTGACTTCCCAGCACAAGATGACTCAAGTTCATCTTTCCTGATCCAAATCTGGAACCAGTCATTTATCAAAGCAGCCTTGATTTTCTTTGATTTTTGTGGATTTTTTAATTGGAAAATGGTATTAAGAGACCAAATCTGTGCACTGAGGGTGCTCATTAATACTGGGTTGGTCACTGCTTCCAGATCTGTTCAGAAGAGGTAGAAAATACATTTATTAGTAAAGGAATACATACTGCGTACCGCTATCCAATTCAGATCTAAGATTACCCTGAGATTCTTTAACACTTGTAACTCTTTCTCATGCACTGAAAATCTTAGTCCCTGATGCCATTAACATAATAACCTATTTATTTTATCCTAAAATACACTTTCCATAGTTCTAAAATAGCAATATCAATATTACTACTAACAATAAGACTTACAAATACAATTTAATGCTCTATGCTGTTTTAATTGTCCTATCCCACCAGGGAGGTGTAGTCAAAATACTTACAAAGCAACTAGAAATTATTTTCTCTATATAGTTATGCCACCGATCTGTCATATAGATGGTTCATTTGTTAAATTTTATGGGGTGCTTTATTATTTTTATTGTTTCATAAATATTCAAAACTCAAGTTTCTAGAACCGTAACTGTAAGAAGTTACATTCATGTAAGTCTCATTTCCATTTCTATGTCCTCCGTCCACCTTTTTAAAGAAGGTTAGGGTTTATTCTTCCTTTTGTTTATCTTTTAATTACAACAAATGCATTTTTTATCTCCACAATCCTTACGTAGAAGACAGCATACTGTAAACACTATTATGCATCTTATTATATATGGGTATCATTCCATTTAGTATGTAAGGCTATAAATTGCCAGATTTCCTTGATTAAACATTATTTTTTCTGGGAAGGCAGTAACAGCAATGTGTGAGAACGCGCTCCTCAGGTGTTTTTGAGGAAGCAGCAGCACTTTTTATTTATTTCGTTGTTCATTTTAGTTCCCTTGGGTCCCAAGCTGCAAACCCAGGTCTCTGGGCTGTATGTGGACTGTTCCCCAAGCATGGACTTAACCCTGAGCCATCAGGGCATTCCCTCAGATCTATTTTGATACCATATCAGAGTGAGGAGGCAGAGATGAATCCTAGCAAGGTCCCTGTCCCTGGGAATGCTCAGTCTAACAGAATAAGGTCTACAGTCAAACAAATGATATAATCCATAAGCAGGGGTAGATTTACCCTGATATTCATGAAACTTACATTTCAGAGTCCCTCCACTTAGGTGGACCCCTTTCCAAATACCTAACAATGTGTTCACAAGGCCACGTGCTGATCTTTTTCCTAAAGAGACAATCCCCAAATTATTCAAGCTCGTTCTCTACAAGACCAGAATCCACCCCACGGGTAGTTAGGTAGTGGGGGTGGCGGTGGGGGGGCAGGGGGGCTTCAAGTTGCAGTTCTGCCAACTCCAGAAGAGGCATCCCTAAGAAATATAAAGCTGGTAAAGACAAAATGAAAAGGCTCTTCTGCCCAAAACAGAGACCCTGCCTTTGATTCTGATCAATTACCCACACAGGTAACTGTCTACACAGAGCCAGGCTTCAGTATTCTCAGCAGACAGCTGAAGATCTGTATGTTGACACTCTGGACAAAAGTCTGAACAGATTACAAAGCAGGATTCTTTCAAGGGGAGATGGGGGCTCACACACCAGAGGAGTGGGGTATTCAAGGCAGGCGTTCAGCCCCCACTCCCCAAGCGGGAACCTTTCAGTCAAACGAGATAGCGGTGTGCTTGTCAGTAAAAAAAAAAAGGCATTAGTTTAAAAAACAAAACAAAAAACGAAAAATTGCCCCTGTGGGTTGTGATTAGGACTAGGCAGGACCATTTATGTAAGCGACAAGCTGGTGCCAGACTCCAGGGAGAAGGTCCCTAAGGACTATTTGTACATCCTGACATAGAGCACTGGGAAGGGGACATCCCCCTTCGTGACAAATAGGTGCGGATTAAATCGGGGAAGAAGCGATGTACGTTTCTGGCGGATATTTACTGATCTGTAACTGGGTAACTGGTGTCCAGTCTGGCTGTCAGGCGGAGGCGCGCGGGGCTCCGACGGGAGGCTGTCTGGCGGCGTGTAGACTCGGCTGACCGTCGGGTCCCGAGAGAACGGCTGTCTGGGCTGTCACTCCCGCCCCGGCCGCTCGGACCGCCGCCGCACAGAGCGTGCGTGAGCGACAGCGGCCAGGTGCGGGCAGGGCGCCCCGACTCCCCGCGGCCGCGGCCGGGGAACAATGAGGCACCGGCTTCTTTAAGGGAGATACCACCGCGCCGGCGGGGCAGGGGACGGCGTCTTCCCAGATGAACGCACTCAGCCCCGCGCCGCCGCCGCCGCCACGGCAACTGCACCGCCCGCAAACATGGCTCAGTGACTCTGACAAAAGGTGCAGCCTCCCTCCCTGCGGGGCGGACGCCAGGCCTCTGCCCTCGGGCCGCGCCTCCCCGCGGGCCCGCCGCAGAGCTCCGCGTCCCGCAGGCACCCCAGGTCCACGCCGAGGAAGATGCACCAGGTGCTCCAGCCCAGCGACCCCCGCACACCTGCCCGCAGCCCGGTAGGTCGGCGGGGGCGGGGAGGCGGAGTGGAGGCCGTGCCGGGCGCGCTCATCCGCAGGCCCCGACCAGTTCCGCAGGCCAGCCCCGGGGTCGCGGGCCTTGCGCGCCCGCCGCGGCCGGTGGGCGATCGAGCCCGGTAGTGGAGCGGCCGCTAGCTCGCGGGGCGGGCCCCCCTGCGGGCGGCGCACTAGTGGTGCGTTCCGGGGCGCGCACCCCTCGGCGACTCGCGTTGTAGGGAAGCCCCGCAGAGGGGGCGGCTGCGCAGCGCCGGGCACGCGCCCAATGGGCAGGGCGCTCGGCGGCGCGGCTGCGCTACGGAGCGCCGGAGGGGGGCGGGGCGCCGCGTCGGGGGGTGTGTCCGCGCGCTCCACGGGGGCGCGCGCCGGCCTCCGGCGGACTGGAAGCTGCGGCGGCGGAGGCGCGAGCTGCCCGATAATGGCGGCCTGCAGAGCCCGCGAGAGGGAGAAGCGGCGGCGGCTACCCTGAGGTAGATCTGGCCCCGCGGCCAGGCACGGAGGCCCTGCTGCAGAGCCTGGGGCCCCGCGTGGGCCCCGACCCCAGGAGGCCTGGCACAGCGCTGTCAGCGCGGTCATCCCGGGGAAGGCCGCGCGCTCCTCAGGCCATCCGCCCTCGCCGCGGCCTCTGAGGGCCGTAGCCGCCTCCCCGGGCCCGGGTCCCGGCGCCTGCCGCGAGGAGCTGGGGCCTCTGCGGGACGGGCTCCTCGGGGGGAAGGGCCTCGGGAGGGGGCGCCCTCTGGTCCCAGCCTGGTCCTCGGCCAGTGTGCCGGGCTCTGAGCCGCCGCGCCGGCCCACCTCCCCCCGCGCTGGCCCTGCGGCGCTCCCGCAGGTGTGCGGCCGCTTCCCGCGCTGCGCTGGTCGCGCCGCGTCGGTGGCGCCGTCCCGGGGCAGTGCGTTCGTACAGGGCCTCCAGGACCTCTGACGCCCCGCTTCTGCCCGCTCGGGACGGTGCTGTCGCCTGGGGACCGGGGCGGCGTCAGGCCGGCCACTGTGGGATGCGGAGCCGTTGGCGGGCCACGGAGAGCAGGAAAGCGCGGCTGCCTGAGTCCGGGCAGGACATCAGACCGTAGGAAGCACAGTAGGAATTTGAAGGGTCTGTGTCTCTTTAGAGGAAGTCGGACTCAGTCGCAATCTCAGCTTTCATTTTCTTTATTCAGTCTTTCCTATGGGCTTCAAGTCGCTTGAAGGCAGTCTTTGCAGCTCTGGGGACAGCAGCTTTCTATTCCCTCCAACGGGACAGTGTAAAGATTGTGCAATCTCAGGTTCCTTTTCTTGCTACTGGTGGAGATCTACCAGTGACAGATTGTGCCTGAAGCACCTTAGAATCTTGACATTCTTTGGAGAGTTGGAAGCTTGCTTCCACACTTAAACGTTTCTGTGTGGGGCATTTACCCCTTCCTTTAAGTGGTTTATCAAGTTGAATTCCAAAACTGTCAGAGTGCCCCTATGATATATAGGACAGGTTTTTGTTGATAAAAATGACCTAGATTTACTTAGCTCTTGTTCAATCACAGAAAGATAACCATATTCGAAGGAGCCGTATTTTTTTTAAAAAAAGTATTTCTCCACAAACTCTGTTCATTTATTTTGCAAGAAATAAGGAAATAAGAAACAAAATGAAAACAGGAACACCTACAGTTTGGCTATTTGCTGTTAATTAAAACAACAAATCATTTCAGTTTGGTATGTGATCAATCTAAGCATGAGCCAGGTGTTTGTACGTGTCGGCTTTAAGAAGCTGGAGTTTTGTTTTTTATGATCAGTAAATAAGAATGCTGAATTCAGGGGTATTTTTTTAACAATAACATTTTGAAACAGTTTGTGCAAGAAGCTGTATACAATACTGCTTAAAATTATGGATGTAAGAGCCAGGTGGCCTGGTTTCAAATTCCAGCTCCATAAGTTGCTAGCTGTTTGACCTTGGATATGTTGCGTAACCTTTCCATGCCTTAGTTTTTTCATCTATAAAATGACCATAATAGTATCTGCTTCATAACATCGTTATGAGGATAAAATTATAGAGTGGCTCCTTATACATGGTAAGAACTATAGAGTGGCTCCTTATACATGGTAAGAACTATATAGTGTTAGATCTTTTATTATTATTACTATTATTAAAGTAGCTAGATTTTTCTAAGGTATAACTAATCTTTCAAGCACTGCAGTGCGACAGATGATAACTAAATTATACATGAGAAGAAATGCAAACTAGTGGATATACATAATTTCAACAGAGCACTTTGTTGATTTTTCCAGAAACCTTGACCTTGAAGATGGTGAGTAGCCAGCCAAAGTACGATCTAATACGGGAGGTAGGACGAGGTAGTTACGGTGTTGTGTATGAAGCAGTTATCAGAAAGACCTCTGCACGAGTGGCGGTGAAGAAAATTCGATGCCATGCACCTGAAAATGTTGAATTAGCCCTCCGTGAGTTCTGGGCACTAAGCAGTATCAAGAGCCAACATCCAAATGTGATTCACTTGGAAGAATGCATCCTGCAAAAAGATGGGATGGTGCAAAAGATGTCCCACGGCTCTAATTCTTCCCTTTATTTACAGGTATGTATGATTGAAGGGGCAATAGAAAGATGAACATAGCCTTGGTCAGCAAGAAGAGGAATGAAAGAGTCAGATTACTTCTACCTTTAAAGGCAGGTGTTTATATGTTAGAGGTGTATAAAGTTAGGAATCTACCAACAACTGAATAGATGTTTGCTTTAAAACTAGGTTTATTTAAACCTGTGATGCAAATACCTAAAAATAACATAAGCCACCTGTTCTACCATGATGCTTGCCAGTCTGCATAAGAATGAAGCAACATAGGACCTGCAGATAGTATCAGGAATAGAGTCAATAACTTCGTTTATTTGAAATCATTTTTATTTTTATATTTTGGACTGAAACAGAAGAAAAGGAAAAAGTTCACAGCCAATAAGCAGCACCTATAGGTAATTGGGCATTTCTTTAGAAATCACTAGTTTAAACGTAAAGCTCTACTGTTTGTGTGGTTTCTTAAATAGGGAATTCTAGTTAATTGTCATGAAGGTTGTGGATTAGCACCTGAATATTATTAACAGTACCACTAGTTAACATTTGTGCTCCTACTCACTCCTATTTTCTGTGCTAAGTGTTTTAAGGCAGTTACTCAATCCTGTGAGGAAAATAGTAGTAGTAGTATCATTACATATGAAGTCGAGACAGAATAGATAATAATTTTATCCCAAATCAGATAGCAATCATGTGACAGATTGGGAGCTGAACCTAGGACTATCTGATAGCTAAAATTTATATTCTCTTAACCTCCAAATTACTCTTTTGCTTCCAAGTTACTCTTGTAGACTTGGGGAAAGCATTAACCATAGAAAGATAGAAAAGCTTTTTATTTTTTAGGTTAGCTTCTGCCACATATCAAAATTTCTAGTAGCGCTATACACTATTCACTAAAGAGAAAAGATACTTAAAATCTAGCTAGTTACAGGCCAACAAAATTTCTTAAATTCAATCATTCTTGGAAAGGGAAACAACTTTCCCGTGTGTATCTAAATACAGTGTTATCATCGAGGTGTAAATATCTGTTTTTAAAACAACAAAAGCTTTTGGACTTGGAACAACAAAGAACACAGAAATATTAGTCTGTGTCATTAGAA
The DNA here is from genome assembly GCA_004363575.1 of Solenodon paradoxus. NCBI lineage: Eukaryota > Metazoa > Chordata > Mammalia > Eulipotyphla > Solenodontidae > Solenodon > Solenodon paradoxus. Next base: position 84,356 of record RJWH01000540.1, read on the forward strand.
ACTTCCAAGTTGCCAGTACGATGAACAATAAGGACTTGAGAACTTAATTTATACTGCAGTTTAGCATGCTCTGCCCTGGTTTTCTCCCGTAGACAGTGAATATAAAATATAACAATTTAGCCTCTTTTACTGTTTACTTTTTAAAAGTGCTTGTTATATAGTTTCTCTGTAGAAAATATTAGAAGCATTCCTATAACAACCCATCTTAAAAGTAAATAGAACTTTGCTAAACTTTATATTGAATTTTGAGATCTAAGATGCAAAATCTCTTTGACTAGAAAGCAGACAAACATACAACTAATGAGTTGATGGTACTCGTGAATCTAGATCAAGCAACTGTTTTGGTAACTAAGAATTTGCTGCTTTTTTAAGATTTTAAGATGTAAAATACCTCCAGACTTGATTCAATGATTTTTCTTCTCAAAAGCACCATTTTGCTTAGTAATCTCTTTCATCTTTTAAAGTCTGATAGATTTGTGTTTGACTTGTCATACTTTATACTAGTTTATATGACCTTGGATGACCAAGTTTCCCCAGCATGTTTCTTCATATGTAAAATGGGATAATAATTTTTACTTTAAATGGGCATTGTCAAAATTAGAGGTGATACAGATATAGTACTTGACACATAAGAACTTAGTATAATAGGTAGCTCTGTTAAAATTGTTTGTTCTGTGAATCTCTTTAGCCACTAGACATTCATCAACACATTTAGCAAATATCATCTCTAAATTTGCATATATAAAAGACAACCAATATTTGTATCTTATAAATGCACATCTCTAGTGTGCGCACAGAGTCATCCCTGTGGTTCCCAACCAGAGTCCCTCATACTATAGCCCAAAAATTCTCTCTGCAAATTTTTATTTCACTCATATTTTTTCAGATACCGTCTTTGTTTTCCATTGAAAACATTAAATCAGTTCCTGATAGCTAAAATCCTCACTTAGTCAAAAATATAAAACAAATAATTAACAGAGGAAATTCTCATGCCGAGAAACTTTGTGCCCTGTCTGTAGATTGTGGTAAGTACCATAAATGAAAGGTACAGAATAGTAGGATATAGGGAACCTGATATAATTCTAGAGTTCAGGAATTATGAACTATTTAAACTGAAACTTCTAGTCTAAAGAGGAATTAGCCAGGTGAGTGAGAAAATTTCCCAGGCAAAAGTGTATATCCAAGTGTCTTGAAGCAAAAAACATGGCATATTCTAAGAATTATATACAGGAAGAGTTGTTATGAATGAGGCTAGAAAGATCAGGGCTGAATGCACACAGATCTCATGGCCCATGTTAAATCACTTAGGCTATATCCTAAGAAAACAGGGCAACTGTTGAAAGACTTTAGGCAAGAGAACCATAGGCTAACATCTTCTACATGTAGAGAAATAAGTAGATTGGGCTCTCTGTTTCTGTAGCTCGCAACTAGGAGCCATCAAACTAGATAGCACCCTTGTCCTGAATGCTAAAAAATGATTTTTACATTTTTCAAGGGTTTAAAAATAAAGAGAAGGAAGAGTATGGAATAGAGACCTTAAATGGCTTGTCAACTCTAAAATGTTTGCTGTCTGGCCTTATTCTAAATCAGACTTTGAATGCTGGAATCTGCATTGCTCAAAGCTATTTAGGAAGTTTGTTTTTGAGAGTGGAGGCAGAAGAAAGGAAATGATGAAGTAAGAGAGTGCTGATCTTTAATCTCAACATATTTAAGTAACAGTACACCTGGCAAACAGTGGTGTGATCTGTACCTTTCTATTCTTTCATTTTCTGTCTCCCTGGCAAGCATGCAACAAGGAAAGTGCATACTGAAAACACATCAGACCATTAAAACTACTGCTGTTTGCCATGGAGGGAGATGGCAAGAGAGTTATTCTTTGTTTCTGACCACCAAAATGACAAGAAGTACTAGTAGATTTAAATGTTAAAATTAGCACTTCACTCACTCAACAACTCTTCATTTTCCCTTCTGAGTTTTTTTCAAGCATGAGTCTGAAAAGGACACCATAAGACAAATGCTTTTGGAGCACTATATGACTATATTAGAGTAGTAGTTCACGTTCAATGAAGTAATTAATATTCTTGAATTTCAGGAGTTATAATTAGAAAATGATAACAAAACTGTTCTTTTTGTCAAAGAAATATAGAAACTCAGACTTAAATTTTTAATTTCAAAATGCAAATACAATTTTTATAAATTAGTTTTTAGACACCATCCAATGATAGTGATAGCAATTGTATTTTCATTCTGCATCTTGAGTTTGAATTTAGGAAATAATGACAATCTTTTTTTTTTTTTAAGGTACAGGCAGGAACAAAGGCAAGTAAGCAGGTAGGCAGGAAGAGAGAGGAGGAAGAAGCATCTTTATTTTATTTTTCATTTAGTTGTTCACGCTGGTTGCTTGCCCACCAGGCCCAGGACCCAAACCCAGGGTATGTGGCTTGCTCCTTTGGAGGCAATTGACTTAACTGCTGCTCTACCAAGATGCATTCGTCTTTATTTTTATCAGTGACTACTGATAAAAATTTTATTTCTGTAGCAACTAGTTGTTCCTTGACCATTTTTCTCTCAATTTCAGATATGTTAGTAGTATATGTGCAATGAGCAAAAGTAATATTTTAGAGAGTTTCACTGAATAGAATTTCCTAGCTGATATTTATACCCTAGCTGGCAATCTCTCAGGTCTAGCTGCTGAAACTTTGGTCTTTTCTTGAAGCTGTCAACTACATGGGTAGAGTTTAACTCCATTGATACATGCAGAAAACACTGCCAATTGGATACTTTCCAAAATAAAGCTATTTTCAAATATGTTTTTATTTGATTTGGAGATTTGGTGTGAATTCATTAGGGACAATATGACAGTCTGGAGTGCTGAAGTTTAAAATGCACTTATGAAAGCACTGACTAGAGAAAATATTCATGGAGTTTCCATATAAAATGGAGACTAACGTAACCAGTTGCTCTTTTTCTATAAGTGAATTATACACATTGTATAGATGACTAATCTGGTTGGGTTTTTTTTCCCTTCTTATAGCTTGTAGAGACTTCATTAAAAGGAGAAATTGCCTTTGATCCCAGAAGCGCCTATTACTTGTGGTTTGTGATGGATTTTTGTGATGGAGGAGATATGAATGAGTACCTGTTGTCCAGGAAACCCAATCGCAAAACTAACACCAGCTTCATGCTTCAGCTGAGCAGTGCCCTGGCTTTCTTGCATAAAAACCAGATCATCCACCGAGATCTTAAGCCTGATAACATCCTGATTTCTCAAAGCAGGTTGGATACCAGTGACTTGGAACCTACACTGAAAGTGGCGGATTTTGGTCTAAGTAAAGTTTGTTCAGCCTCTGGGCAGAATCCAGAAGAACCTGTCAGTGTAAACAAATGTTTCCTTTCCACGGCATGTGGGACAGATTTCTACATGGCTCCTGAAGTGTGGGAGGGACATTACACTGCAAAAGCCGACATCTTTGCGCTGGGGATTATCATCTGGGCAATGTTGGAAAGGATCACATTCATAGACACAGAGACAAAGAAGGAACTCTTGGGGAGTTATGTAAAACAAGGAACTGAGATTGTGCCTGTTGGGGAAGCACTTCTGGAAAATCCCAAAATGGAACTTCTCATTCCTGTGAAGAAAAAGTCTATGAATGGGCGAATGAAACAACTGATAAAGGAAATGCTGGCTGCAAACCCTCAGGATCGTCCAGATGCTTTTGAACTAGAACTCAGATTAGTACAAATTGCATTTAAAGATAGCAGCTGGGAAACGTGACACATATATTATTTGCAAATATCTTGAATGATATGCTGCTTCTGTTTTAACAGTTGATGCAACATAATGTGGCTGAAAGAATATAAAAAGCTAAACTCCACCTTCTAAGAGTTTAGGTATTATTGTGGAGTGGTTTCTTTTTTCCTTGTTTTTCTTAAGTCCAAGCTGGCCATTTTGTTAATATGTTTTAAATGTGTATTACCAATGTGGGTGTAAATTTTTTTAAATGATCATTGGTAGAAGTTAGGCAGGAAAATTCTCCCAAGAGCCAAGAAGAGAAGAGAGTCCAGTTTTCTGGAAATAGGTCTCTAAGTATTTTAGACATTCCTTGTCAGTATTAGGAATTTCTATGGAAGAAGAGGTTTGCATGCTGGTAATGCAAACTTTGAAGATTTGTAAAGGAAACATATATGTATATATTTATGTATATGTAAGTATGTGAATGTGTGCATTTTGCATTCCATATGAAGAAAATGCCACTTCTGTTTAAATTATTTGATGTAGGTTTGGGTTTTTGCGATTTGCTGGTGAAATCGGTGATGAAAAATAAAAGAACCTTCCCTTGTTTTCTTACCCTTCCCTCCCTCTAATGAAATCATACTAAGTTTTTTATTTTTGTAATATTATACAGCTTTTTCTTTTTTTAAGGCATCATTTTGGAGGGTCTAAAATTACCAGATTAAACATAAATGAAATTAAATGATCCAAAGCTGCTGAAGTATGTTTGAGCTCTCCAGTGCCTGATAGCTGCAAGATAAATTAGTCATGCAATCAGGTGGTAGCTTGGCAAGGACATAGCTGTTTCACTCAGACTTTCTCTTTAGGTAGCTAACATTCAGTTAACCAGTTAATTTAACCACTACATTGGGATGTGTCTGCACTTGAGTATCTGCAATCTGATAGAAATCTGAACACAGGATTATTCTGTTTCTGAAAACTTTGCTATATGTGCATGACAGTTGAAATATTGGTATCTGTATTATTGATAGCTACTTGATAAATATTAATTTTTTATTTCAAGACTTCAAACCTCAGCATAAAGTTGAAGAAACCAAATGAGTGCTACCCTCACATTGCCTACCCTGATAAGTTTTGTTTAATCACTGGAATTTCTTTGGCACTAATGCTGTTTTGCCTAATTTGACACAGTAACTGTAGTGATATGGTTGTATTAATATGGTTGTCTAAAATAGGAGATTCCTATCCAGGTTAACAAGTGGCTAAAATATTGTGGCATCAGCTGTCCTTCAAGTAGAAAAGTTGTCTGTTTTATGCAATCACTTGATATGATCTCTATCAAAAACCAAAAGACCATTATTCTTGAAGTCAGTTTGATTTTAACCCTGCATTGTCTCTAATTTGTTTTCTCGTAAATGCTGATCATTAAAAATCTAAGGAAAGATTTCTTCAAACAGAACGTTAGCCTTTAAGGTTAGATAGACTTTAAAACCATTATATTTAGGTTAATCTTTATAAAGCACTAGAATCTTTGATCAGAAGTGGAAAAAAAACAACTAAAAGTATTCGAATATTCAGATTATTGTTAGTTTACATAGTATCAGCTTTTTGAACTTCCACAACTTTTGGAATAGAGCTATCATAATATTTTCCTTATTTTAAATGTGTTTAGGGGACTATAGAAGTTTGAAAAAAAAAGCACAAAAATTTGAATATGTAAAATTTCTAGACTATAGAATATTTGGTCTGGAAGTTTAAAATTTGGACTAAAAGGTTTTATTGAAATAAAAGCCTCATAAAAGAAAAAGTTATACTTTCAAACTAGTAAATACAAGAATTCTTTTGGCAGAAATTGAGATACACTGAAACCTCGTTATAACTGACCTCTGTATAACACCGATCTGGCCAAGGGGATTGAGTTACTGGAAGTAAAAAAAGCATTATTATAAGTTTTGTCAATAACATGGCACTTGAACAAAGATTCATAATGATTCAGGTAAGGGTATGAAAGGTGCTTCATTTGCCTTCCAAATATCTTTGTGCTTAGAGCTCTAACATGTTTCCTAAGTACTTCGTTTTGGGTCCTGCCTGATTTAAAGTAGTTAACTATTATCTTTTTTTTTTAAATTTTTACCTGTGAGCTAGAATTCTTTAATTCATGGTAGAGTATGAGGTGATAAGTTTCTTCTTTTTCAAGTCCTTGTTTTTTGAAATAGCCTATGATACCAAGCAAAATGATAAATTCTTTATTTCTTTCAAAGGTATTAAGTACCTACTGTGTGCTCAGCACTTAAAGGCCAGTTGAAAAAAATGACAGTTTAAAAATGGTATATAGCCATAGGCCTTTTCCAGCCAAGAATAAGAAAGGAAAATGATGAGTGAAACTTGCAAATTCCTGGATATTTGCTAGAGGAAAATTGAAAGCAAGAACTTATATGTAGTGCCTTGCCCATAATAGGTACTCAATAAACAATTATTCCTCATAGAGTCTCTTATTGTGGTTTATAGTATTTTCTGAAATTTGTCTTAATTGAAAAAAAAAGACCAAATATTTCAAATAAGCTTATAGGCAGCTGTGGCCAGTTCAAATATGGGGTGTACAGTTAGAGAATGTTCTTTTGCACTAGTTGTCACTTAGAAAGGTGGGGTTCCTGTAGATTTTTGGTGCTAAGGGATACTTTGTCATTATGATGAAGTCAAGTGTTACGTGTCAGATAAATAGCACACTGAATAGTTCTGCTGGTCTGTTTTTTCTCTTTGTTGTGTTGTTTTTAATTGTAAAATGTTTTTCAATCAAACTACTGTAGCAGCTACAAATAATTCACCAGCATGACAAAATGGTCAAAAAATAAGTCATCAGCACTTCAAAAATGAAAGCAACTTTTGAAATTTTCTTTTAAAATTGTCAAATATATTTTATGAAGAATTTATAAAAAGGGGGAGATGATTGTAATTTATTGTTCATGACTTTTTTTTTAAATAAAGTGAGTTTCAACAAAAACTGAAAATTCTCTATTGCTGCTTTGTTGGCTGAGTTCTGTAGGGCTTTACTTGAATAAAAGCGAGGGTATAAAACTGGAAACTAATGTTCAGCCTTATTAAGTGGTACTTTCTGTAACAAATAATTGCTGAGGAAAAGATGAATTATAGGAGTTTCAACATGCAATTTCTCTGAAATTTTCATCCTTACTATCTTGCTGTATTTGTCAGGTCTCGTATGGCCTGAATTAAATGATTTTCTTTTTTTCCATTTATCCCATCTCAAGCTGAGGATGCATCTCTGACTCCGAATGAAGTATATAGTAAATGTACCAAAGGAATGCAATTTTTCAATTTATAATTTGACACTGTGGTCTCTTTTCTACAAAAGAATCATCTGGCCCACTTTTTTCTTGTTTAGGTTTTATTAGGTATGCCTTACCCAGAATAAAGTACCGAGAAAACTGTACTTTGCGGCCACTGGGAAAAAAAAGCAGAGGAAGAATGAGAAAACATTAGCTCTCCGTCTGATCAGTAGGACATTAGGTATCAGGGGTCATACCTGCCACCTCCTTCTGTTCAAAGTTTTTGTTGTTCTTTTCATTTAAGTTTGAACCTTAAACTACATGTATGTGTTACAAAGTTTTCATGTTTATCTGTTCTGTGAGTTCTGCTTAAAGTCTGGGTGGCTTTCTTGCTGAGGAAATGAAAAGCAGTAGCACTAGTTACTGAGTTCCTGGTTTCACCGTAAAGCAGGGTTTAGACCCTAATCTCTGACTCCAGTTGGGAGTTTTCTCTGACTGCACAGCGGTATCTTCCTTGCGGAAGTAAAAAGACTGGTGTTTGTTTCGGTCTTTTCTTTCGATTCAAATGTCGCGCTCTTGGTTGACCAATCACAGACAACCTCAAAGTGCGGCGCAATGACAGACAGTTTGTGGTTAGATAACACAAGTAACCCCTCCTTGAGAAAAGCTGCCACACCTTTTTGAGGGCAAAGTGCATCTCTTTTTCTTTTTCTTTTTTTTTAAAAAAAAAAACAAAAAAAAACAAGGAAATGTGCAGGCAGGAAGAGAGAGGAAAAAACAGCACTTTTATTTTGTTTTATTTAGTTGTTCACACTGGCTGTTCCCAGGCCCCTGTGCTCTTGGGAGGCGATTGACCTAACCACTACTCCAGCAGGACATGCCGAAGTGCATCTTTTAAAGGTAGTACTTCCCCTTTACAACGATTTTCATTGGTTAAAGGAAATTGTAAATAAACGAAAAAGGATGCCTTGGCTTCACTCTTTCAATTCCTGTTCAACTCTGTTTCAAGCTTAGCTTGCCCTGAGCAGAAGTCAGGCATCTTGGTGTTACTGGAGGAGCCAGCCGCTGTGGGGTAGCAGATCTTTCCCGAATATTAGCTTTCATAAGTAACTATGTAATAACTGTTATATACGGGCAAGTCACTCCATTCTCCCTTATCAGTAAAATAGAGATGATGATCCTTCTGTTTTGTAAGGGTCAGAGGATCATACACATAAAGAGCCTGGCATCGTGTCTGGCATAAATTATTGAATGCTAGCCCTCATTATTATACTGATTTTGACGATATGTTGAATGAATGAACAGGTCCCCAATGAGCCAGTCTTTAAGTGTGGCTTTGATTTTTCTCCACTTTGGGAGAATCTGATGAAGGCACTGCATCCTCTCCTCAGGAAAATGTTTACCTGTAATTTCAGGGGGAAGCCCACATAGACCCCAAGTTAAGGGACCTGAGCCATAAGCTCCAGAGAGAACCTCTGTGCCAAAGCCTCCAAATCGAACACATCAGGAGATTTCTGGGGGATTTGCATTGTTTCGTTGCTTGAGCTCTGAACTGGTTAAGTCTATTTACTTTGTGAAAATTCATCAAGCATTAAAATGTTTACATTTTTCTCTAGGTATTTTGACTTCAGTGCAATTTTTTTTCATGTGTGTTTGGGGTAGACTTGCGACAGCTGTTGTCAGAGGCAGAGGGAAAGGGCACAGACGGCAATCAGACAACTTACTTCTCTGTTATGACCCTGTGACTTTCCTGAGTTCCTAGCCTCTCACATCCATAGTTTCTCCCAAGTATAAAGCAGAGCTCGCATCTGACTCAGCACTGAAGAGATGAGATGATGTGTGTGGAAGTGCATGGACCCTCAATAAATGATTACTCCTCAGTCTCTCTTGAGGACAGATTGAACTGACTCTGAGGGCCTTTCAGCTAATTTATACCCAAGAGCAAGCTTGTATGTTTTTATTTAGTTTCACTTATACTTCTCCACAACTCTTGGAAAATATCTTATATTCCATCCTGTTTGACTCTGCTCTGTCGCCCTCCACAAGGATAGATCTCTAAAGAACACTCTCCTTTGCTCTGTTTTCTCTTCTCTTTCTATTTACTGATAACATTGATGGTCAGTCATCCAGAATGTCCTCTCTCTCTCTATCACAGACTACCGTGCCTGGACATTCAGAGAGTACCAGTGTAAGTGCCAGCTACTAGAATGGCATGTCATTTCTCCTGGCTTTAGGTGAAAGGCAGGGAGAGTGTGAGTTAGCCAGTGTGGTTGGAGAGGTGACAGCAGAAGCATAGCTGGATTGGGGGGTGGGAAGAAGGACCTGACAACAATGAAGACTAGAATTAGACTGTAGTGAGTCTCAACTCTGGCTGCACAGTAGGATTTTAACATAGGTAAGTTTGGAGAAAAAAAAAGCAACTGGAAATGTGTGCTTCTGGCCATTATGGAATAACAGGGCCTAGATTTTGCCTCCTGCTTTAAATAAGTAAAAGGCTAGATATTATCCAACTAGCAGGGCAGGACAGTGATTCCAAATGAGGAACCAAATGACGTGAGTCCTATGATGGTATTAGCTTGCGACCTAGAGAAAATCTTGAGGCTGCTGTGCAGGAAAGGGGAACCTCAGTAGTGTCCTCCCTGAGTTCGGAGTTACAGAAGGCCAAACCAGCTAGAATTATGGTACAGAATATGAGAGAGAGAGACAGAGACAGAGGGAGATAGAGAGACAGAGAGAGACAGAGACAGAGACAGAGAGAGAGAGAGAGAGGCTTCACCATTCAAGATACCAGCTGAGCAGGTCATAGTAAGTTTAAGAGGAACTACCTGGGAGCAGGAAAGTACATCTAAAAGGAGCGAGCAGAACAATCTTCAGAACTCACACAGGGCCGAGAATAATTGATAGTCCCACCATCCAGAATGGCAAGATCTTCTGATCAACACAGAAATGCAGACATTAGTAGTGAGGTCAAACTAATCTTACACTAAAGGCGATTCTGGGGCTGCCTACGGGGGGATTAAAACAAAGTCTTAAAAGGATATTTTTTTCTTCTAAGTAACTTAATGTGTCAGAAAAAGTTCGTTTTAAAGGAGTACAAAAAATTCCAGTCCTCACTAATGTAAAATCACAATGCACACCATCTAACTGAAAAAGTGTTAGGCAGGAAGCAGGAAACTACGACCCCTGCTGGAGAGAAAAAGCAATAGAAACAGACCCCAGAAATAACAAAGAAAATGGAATAGCATACACGTTTTGAGGAGAGAGCATGGAGACACCTAGATAAACTACTGCTGCAAATGTATGTCAGGAAAAAAAGTTGGAGGACTGCGGAGAGATCAGATTATGAAGAATCTTTGGAATCTGAACTTGTGATCAAGAAAACAAAAAGAAAAACAAATGTGTCTTTCGTTTCACCAGCCAGCACTGTAACAAGCAGGGTTCTCACTGCAGGTTCCATGGATAGACCTTGGAGAATCCTGGACCCACTAAAATGTTTGTCCATTTGTGTCAATGTCCACATTTCCGAGGACAGGGTCTAGAGCGTTCACTCTGGATGGAGTCCGTACCCTCCCAAGAAACTTTGAAGCATGAATACCAATGGCTAAGTCCCTGTTCAGCCCTCTAGCTGGTATGGTCTTGGGTAAAACCCAGAGCCCAGCTTCTTCATCTGTAAAATAGGATACTCATGTCTACCTCTCTGGATTAGTTGTAAAGTTAAATGATATAGTACTGTCATAAGCCATACTCTATAAAACATCTAACATGTATAAAAGATTATTAAATGTCAGAAAACATACATGTGAATTATGATGATGAACATGTTTTCAAGTTTTTTTCCAACAATATGGTAAATCAGATACTTGAGTGTGTGACCTCCCTGGTGGAAAAAATTAAAATGATGTATAAAAGGGTTTTTTTAATTCCTCTTTTTACTATGTTGCTGAGCTGCTAGAAAAGTTAAAAAAAAAAAAAAAAATGTTAAGCTCCAAAATGAAGTGAAACCAGGAGCTTCAGAGAGAGGAAAGTAATGTTCAAATTACTTTTTAACCCCGAGGAGGCCTGCCAAGCTCCCAACACTTAACACCTTCCTCTTTGTGTACAGAGGATATAGGGAAACAGGATAAACCTCGGGGCCTCTCCAAGATAGGAACTCTAATAGAAGTTCCCAAGGGTCTCAGTGCAAGAGCTGATATAAAATATCACTGGCACTCCAGAGAGGAGCAGTGGAAGTTTCTGTATCAACTCTGGCCCTGTGAAGAGGAGAGGATATAATCTTCCTTAAGAAATCGTAACTTGGGGGAGGGTCCTGGTGGCTCAGGCACTAAGCCAGTAGCTGGGATACAGACCACATAAAGGCCAAAGAACCAGGTCCTGGGACTGGGGTGGAAAAACGGTAACTAGCTAAATAAACAGACACACCCTGGTGACCTAGTGGTCTAGACACCCTGGACAGAGTCCACACACAGCCCAAGGTCCCGGTTCAAGACCCAGAGCCTGGGGGACAACCAAGGTGAACAACTGAATAAATTCCTTCCTCCTCTCTCTTCCTATCTGCCTCTGCTCACCATCATTCCTGCTTGTACCTTTCCTTTAATAAATAAATATGTTCCTTCCTTTAAAAGAAAAAAAAAGCTTTAAAATATGCTAATTGAAATGAAAAACTCAGGAGACAGACCAATCATTAGATTAGAATGGCGAAGTAAACATAAATAGACAGAGCCTTATAGCTTCCAAATAAACAGAGACAGAGAGGAAGAGGAAATCAATCAAAAGAGAGAGAGAAAGTACACAAAATATAATGCACATTACAAGATGAGATATATAAAAGCATGTCAATCTCAGTGGAAGAACTAAATTTCCAGTTCAGCAATAAAGGATGTCAGATCAAATTTAAAAATCCAGCAATGTTCTATTTACGAAAGACAAATCCGAAACATAAGAACACAGATTGACAATATTTGAGAAAAGAAAAAAAAAAAGAGAGAGAGAGATTAAAATAGTGATACTGAGGCAAAGGCATGGCCAGATAGAAAGAGGGTCTCTGAAATCCACCAGGCAGAGAACGTGTCTAAGCTGGCCTGCTTCTGATAATGCAGCACAAACGGCTACACGGAGAAGACAAATCCACCATCCCTCCTGGGACAGTGTAACACACCTCTCTGAGTAACTGACAGCAAGTAAACAAGCAAACAAATATTCAGCAGTCAGGACGTGGGAAATTTGAACCACATAATTAATAAAATCTCTCTGTTCTAGTCATCTATTTGTCTAACCCCATGTCAATACTTCACTGTCTAAATTACTGTCTACAGTAATTTAAAGAATCTCTTTCCTCCTCTCCCTCTGAAAAGCTAAATTAATGGGCCTTGGGAGTCTTCCTGAAAGGTGCAGCCTGCCCTCTAGTGGAAGAGCCTGGAATACCTGGCTCAAACAGAGGTGTTCTCCTTGGGTAAACCTGCCCAGTTTGAGTCTCCGCTTGGCCTGATTCCCGCTTGCCTCCCATAGATGTGGTGGCGTAAGTTGGAATACTTCGGAAATGAAATGATCTCAGGCCTGTGCTCACGTTGCCAAGCTCGCCTAATATCAGTCTTATTCGAGGCGGCGTCTAAAGGGTAAGCAATCAACCATGGGCTGCACCCTGTTTCCCTAAACAAAACTTGATCCAGGGGTCCATCTCCTGATGAACAATCTCTTTTACATCACCAGGGCAGGCAGGTCTCTCTGACTCTCTATGATTGGAAACTCAGGAGGCCAATGAGGCACAGAAAACTCAGGGCCTGGGCCCTTTATGGCATTTCATTTATGGCACCCAGCCCTCTCCTGAAAGTTAAATATATATATATATTTCTAATAGTAATATTTATTATTTCTTTAGTTCACAATGCTAAATTCTATTTAGGATGTTGAAACTGCATTTAGTCTATAGTTCACACCACACACACCACCAGCAGGCATTTAAAATTAGCAAGACTCTGGAAATAGTGGGTGATAGTATTTGTAGAACAAATGCTGAAGAGAGGGCGGGAGAGAGTGTCAGTGCACCCTGGTGGAGTAGTGGTTTGGTCGGCCGCCTTCTGCCAGCGCCATTCACGTACATCCCAAGGACCCAGGTTCTCATCCCAGGACCAGGGAGGGAACAACCAAGATAAACAGCTAAACAAAATAAATAAAAATGCTTCTTCTTCTTTTCTCTTCCTGCCTGCCTGCCTCTGCTCGCCTTCATTTCTGCCTGCAACTTGCCTTAAAAAAAAAAAAGTGACTATATGCAAAACAGAGAAGAAAGAGATATACTGGAGGAGCTGCTCAGAAGTCCTCTTAAGATGACTTTGGGATATCCAAAGGAAAACTGGAAAGAGCTGGATTGTTCCAGGGGGCTGGTTAGAGACAGAGATTTACACAGATAGGGATAGAGATAGATATCCCCAGGGTAATACATAGCTGAGGCCATGTCTGAAAACAGACACTGAGGCTGGGGTTTCCTATGCAGGAGAGGGACAGGAGCCAGGCTCAGGCAGAGGAAGAAGCTGAAGGATGCTAGCCTGGCAAAACCTCTCTCTGCCAACATGTCATGGGGCTCCAGAGTATGTCAGGAGTGTCCCATGTCAGACCGGAGCAGCCAGACCTTTTCCCCCCACCTGCTCCAGTCACCAGGCATCCTTGGGTGAAGGGGCTTTCAGCAGCCAAAGCCAACTCTGAAGTGGGTGACAGCCACCAGTCATGGGCTGACTGCATCTCCACAGATGGGCAGCAAGTCCTGCCCCAAAAGGTGGTCACATCCTCTTCCTCACGTACATTCAAGGAGCACTGCCTTCAGGAGTCCACTGGCCTTCAGGACTGGCTATAGCTCCCATCGTTACAGTAGTCCTTGGCATTGCAGTCTCATCAGCTCCCTGTTTCTATATCCACTCTAGAGTCCCCCAACCCTCAGCCACCACGCAGTGCTCCACATGACGCCACAATCCAGACTCACCCTCCAGGAGACTGAGCTCCTGGGCACTGTGCCTTTTTCAAGCCAGGATTGTATTTCCTGTCCACATATGGTTACAGGTGGGCCAGGAATACTAAGACGCACCCTCCGAGATCACGGGGTCACACTATTATCTCCTGTCCCCATTATCTAGTAGGAACCTTATTCTGTTTTTTATCATAGTCAAACTTCCCCTCTTCTCCACTGTTGGTCTTGGGTACAAGGAGAACAGAGCACCCAGGAGACAGATGTAACTTATCATTCAAAGCAACTCTTTTTGGTAAGTTTGCCCCCTTTCGAGGACCAGGACTTCTAACTCTGCAGGATGGAGGGGCAGGACTGGGAACATAATCAACCCAACAGTGGTAAGTGGGGTCATCCTTCCTCCACCCCGGGTTCCTGTAGTGCCTAATCCTTCCTCATGGAAACACAGCTCCACATAAAGGTCTTCCATTCAGCCAATGCTTTGGAGCAAGTATTGCCCATCAGTGCTCCGCTCTGGGCCACAAGACCAGACTTTGACACTATCACCTCCCTCTAGCACCAGATTCCAGTCACTCTGGAAAGGAAAGGGCATGATCTTGGCTAAGAGGCTCTCAGCATCTGAGGCAGACCCTGAAGGAAATGACAGCCATGGGCAGTCATTTGACCACACTGCCCATAGATGGGGCCCACAGGCCCTTCCTTGAGTGTGCGTCCTGGGTAAAAGACTCCAGTCGCCCATATACCTTTCCCTTGCCACCTTTTTTCTCACGTTTACTCTCCTCATGGTCTCAAGATGCCCGGAGCAGTTCTAAGAATCTCACCTAGATAGATCCTCTAGAGGAGGAAAGGGGCCATTTCTTCCCGTGTCTCTGAGACAAGAAGACCTTTCCTAGGACCCCGAAGCAGAATTTTCTCATGTTCAACTGTCCAGAAAAGGGGACTATATGGTTCGGGAAGACCTTCTGGGACCTGACATTTATATCACTTTGGTCTCAAAACCCATTCTCAGAGATTCTCTCTAGCCCTCTCCACTGACACCGAGGACCTCTGCGATTCCTGTGCCTTGGTTGCTACGGGCAGCGTGATGAAGGTGATCTTTGTTTTAAAGAGAAAGATGCGTTTCCTTCCAATTTATTTTGGTTGTAGGTTTCTGAAAACATCAACCCAACAGGGTTAAGCCAAGAGGAAATGTCTTGACTTACTCAACTGTGAAGACCATGACCAGGTATGGGTTTGCTTCAGACGTGACTAGAGAGGCTCCACCATATCCAGCATCCCTCATTCTCAATGCTGCCTCTTCTCTGTTGACAGAGTCTGTGGACTCCTCAAGGCTCTGTCTTCCCAGCTTCTTGCATGGCAGTGAAGAGAGAGAAATTTTGTCTGAGCAATCCCAGCAAAAGTCTCCTTGGTTATAATTGAGTCACATGTCACCTTTAAATGAAGTGCTCTAGCCAGAGAAACGTGATTGGCTTCTTGACACAAGCTTAGGTCAAGTGGCCCACTCTGAGACAAGTCACCCCACTCTGGAGCACGAGGTTAAGACTGGGAAAAAGTGGCCAAGATCAGGGGAAGAAAATCAGAGGGAAGAGGAGTCATTGCTAATGACAAAACCCACAGATGTTCACAGTGCTAAGAATATGAAGGTGTTAGTTATGATGCTGTGGTGAGATACAGGATGAGGTTATAATATCCACCTTTTTGAGTATCTGCCCAGTCCTCAACCTTGGCCTTCTCTGGGTGGTACCCTCCTCAGATATGAAAGAGCAGGTCCATCCCCACCGTGGGATATATTCAATGTGACATTGAACAAATAACCCTAGTTCAGTGCCAAGCTTACAACTGGCTAAAGGGGCCCCTGCTCTTTAAAGAGCCTCCAGATCACAAAGACCAGATGGGCATCTGTTCCTCGGAAGCCAGTGGTCAACACCGCATGGTGTTAGCCGTAACTCTTAACATCTGTTCTCGTCCCTGACACCATTCAGTCCAGGGAAACAAATGCCTCCCCACATCTCTTGCCCTGTGTGAGCCAAACAAAAGGCTACTGCATCCAAACACCATAGGTTTGGACTGCAGACGGTCGCGATTTGGAGTGTGGAGAAGACTCTGTGGGGAAAGCCCTCAGGTAAGAGAAGAAAGAAATGAAGTAACTTGTCAAAGTCTTCCTCTCCGAGGATCTGAATGCATAGATGCATGCAGAAGGAAGTCATATTTCTCAGCAAGTGCTGAGTCCGCTCTTGTGTGCCCATTTCTAACTTGGTATTTGGAAAGCAGCAAACAATGGCTGAGGAATATTCTGCAATAGTAAACAATGAAATTTACTTTTAAATTTGTAAGGCGAGGCATCATATGGAAAACCATGGTGCCAATTCTTTACTTGCTCTGAACTTCCTTTTTTGTATTTTTTTGTTTGGGTTTTTTAAAGGAAAGTCACAGGCAGGAATGAAGATGACCAGGCAGGCAGGCAGGCAGGAAGAAAGAGGAGGAAGAAAGACTTTATTTTATTTTTATTTAGTAGTTCACATGGTTATTTCCCACCTGGACCTTGGCTTTGAACCCAGGGGTTTGTGGGTTGCTCCATCGGAGGCAATTGACCTAACTGCTGCTCCACCAGGGCGCCAAATGTAGACATTATTTTAGGAGCTGATGAAACTTGTGATACGAGATAAGATTTCAATGACGCTATTAAAATATAGAATAATATTTCTGTGTTAATGGTCATTTATCAAATATACCCCATTTAATTGTTGAACACGTTATGTAAAATTCATAATCCATATCCAAATCTATATCCAGACTTTAATGATTTATTTTAAATTTCATTGAACGAACATTGCTTCATAATATTATACAGGTTTAAAATGTGCATCTTCATAAATCTACATCTGTATAGAAGACAGTAAATTAAATTCTATCCTTTATCATGTACTTGACCTTTTTTACTCAATTTGCTCACCCAAGACCCCTTTCGTTCTGGTAACCCCTAATTTGATTCTATAGACTTCAAAGTCTCTTTTTATTTGATTCAGCAATTTGTTTGGTTTCTCTACATGTCACATATGGGTGAAATCATGCAATATTTGTCTCTCTCCTTCTGACTTGTCTCTCGAAAGATAATTCCCAGGAGGCCCATTCCTCTTGCTGCAAATGGCAGAATGTCATCTTTTTTCTTTTTTTAAAGGAAAGCTACAAGCAGGAATGAAGGCAAGCAGGCAAGCAGGGAGAGAGAGGAGGAAGAAGCACTTTATTTGTTTTGCTTAGTTGTTTCTCTTGCTTGCTCCCCGGCCCCTGAACACAAACCTGGATCCTTGAGATGGATGTGGACTGCGCCAGCCGAAGGTATCTGACCAAACTGCTGCTCCACCAGGGCTGTCTATCATGTTTCCTTTTTAATGGAGTAATATTCCATTGAGTATCTGTAACATCGCATTCCCCCTCTCCACTCACCTGTTAACAGGCGCTTAGGCTGCCTCCAGCTCCTGGCCTCTGTAAATAACACTGCAAAAGCACAGGGGTCCATATATCTCCTCAAATGATTGTTTTTGTGTTTTGTTTTGTTTTTATAAATACCCACAAGAGGGACAGCAGAATCATATGGACTTTGTATTTTCCACTTTTTGAGGAATCTCCACACTGCTTTCCATAATAGTTGCCCCAATTCACACTCCCACCAGGAGTGTGTAAGTTTTTCCTTCTCTCCACATCCTCACCAGCACTTCTTTCCAGTCTTTTTGATAATGGTCTTCTCACAGCTGTGAGATGATATCTCTTTGTTGTTATGCTTATAACCTACTTTAAATTGAAAGCAAGTTAGTCTTTTCTTTTAACCTGTTTTAGAAATAGTTTATTAGGTGCACCCTGGTGGAATAGCAGTTAAGTCAGTCACCTCCAAAGGAGCACAGCCCACATACCCCTGGGTTGGAGTCCTAGAGGGAAGGGGGAAACAACCAGTGTGAATAAATAAATTAAAATCAAATCAAAGCTTCTTCCTCCTATTTCTTCCTGCCTGTTTACCTTCATTTCTGCCTGCATCTTTCCATTAAAAAAAAAAAAAAAAAAAAGGTGATTAAACGGAATTTAGTACCATCAGATTATATATCTCTGTGTGTGTGTGTGTGTGTGTGTGTGTGTGTGTGTAATTGCCATACTATTTAACACAGTGGCTGAATATTTTGAATAGTTCACATTTCCATCAGCAATGTTCCAGAGTTCCAGTCTCTCTGCCTCTTCATCAACACTGTTATTTTCCATTAAATAAGTTATAATTATCTTAATAGGTGTGAAATGGTATCTCATTATGGTTTTGATTGTGTTTATCTAATTACTAATGATGTAAAACATCTTCTCATGTGCTTATTGGTCATTTCTGTGTCTTCTTTGGAGAAATGTCTGTTCAGGACCATTGCCCGTTTTTCAGTTGGGCTTTCTGGTATTTTGTTGAGTTGCAGGAGCGCTTTATAGAGTCTGAATTTTAATCCCTTACTAGAAATACGATTTGCAAGTATTTTTTTCCATTAAATAAATTGTCTTTTTGCAATCAAATTTCTCTCGAGCTCAATCTGAGTCCACAGTTTTGCTCCACCCTCCAGCCCCCAGTATATATTTTTGGTGTCTCCCTGCTTTAAGCGAGGATTTTTTCCATCATATAGGAATTTAATATTTCTTGAAGGCTGTTTTAGTGGAGATGAATTCCTTTAACTTTTGTTTGTTTGAAAAGCTCTTTATAGCTCCTTCAAGTATAAACTATAACCCAGCAGGGCAGAGTATTCTTGGTTGAAAGTCTGTTCTTTCAGCTGCTACCTCAGCAGAGTGCAAAGTTTCACTAAACTGAACATTTTTTAAAACAAAGAAGCAAACAAAATACACTAAGGAGAGATTGTCTACCTAGGCATTACTAATTATGTACAATACAAATTATGCTAAACTTTTAATTATAGCAACACCATGAATAGCTCTGCTAAAGTCAGGAAAGAAAGTAGATTTTTTGAATAAAGATCTAATAATTTATGACATTGTTACGCCTCTATGTATTTTACTCATGCAACACTGCTGGCAAATTAACAAAGTCCTCACACACACTCAATGCAATTAAATCCCGTCATCTTTGATATCTTGTTGACTTTGTACAAAAAATCAAAATATTTTTTCTGGGGCACCCCTGTAGCTCAGCAGCTAAGGTATAGGCCATGTAAAACCCAAACAAAATGAAACAAAATATGTTTTTTCAATGTTGTCATTATGAAAGTATATCTCTCAAGGGCAGAGCTAGATGTGCTGCTACGTTCCACATGAAACCCGTTTCTTGTCCGTGTGTTGCTGTTTTACTTAGTCTAGTTTGGATGTGTTTTGTTTCTTGCACGCAGTCTAAAGACACCTTGCTGATACAGGGGAGAAGGTGGCCATGCTGGAGATGGTGATGACAGTGAGATGGTGATGACAGTGAGAGAGCTTGAACTCCCTGAGTCAACAGAGAGCAAAGCAGGAAGGCCAGCAGGTAGCAGGGCAGCCAGGGAGAGTCAGGCAGCAGTCCAGCTGGGAGCTGGGGCCCCGCTGGGGTTTCCTGCCCCATGGTCGGCAGCTGTGTGACCCTGGGGGCCTTATTCCGCTCTCTGGCCTGATGTCCTCACTCACCTCACCTGGGCCTTTGTGAGAACTGAGGCGCACAGCAGAAAGCCCTTAGCACAGTGCCTGGCACACAGTAGGCTCAGTGAGTGCAGATGGTTTTGTGACTGGGACCCTACGCTGCAGACTCGATGAAAAGAAAAATCCTGTCTTATTCACACAGTTCATTAGGGACAAGCAGGTGCTCAGGAAACCGCCCCCCCTCTCCAGGACCCCTCCCCCGTGGAGTACCGGGCAGTGGTACTGGGTGCCGGGCTCTTCCCAGAGGCCACACCCTCAGAGGAGAGGGGCGCCAGAGCCAGGCTATTGTGCTGAGATATTTTCCTGAACGGAAAGCCCTGAATGGGAGGATAGCAGCTCTAATCTCTGTGGGGGCTCCCTGTGCGGGGCGCACTAACCACCGGAGACCAGCACTGAGCCCCGCCCTCGCTCAGAACTGGGTTCCTCTTCCCAGATGCCCTCTTCTCACTCTGAGCCTGGCTTTTCTCAGGGTCCCCATCTCCTCACAGAACCCTTTCCTTCTTGGCACCCCGTATTCTCTGTAAGGCCTCCTGAACCCCACCCACCCCCATCCCTACCCTAGCCTCTTGCCCTCAGGGAGATCTCGGCTCCATCCTCAAGGCCTATTCTCCCACTCTTCCTCCCCCGACCCCCCACCCTACCCCCTCCAACCTCCCAACCCCAGCCCCATCCCACCCACCCTCAGAAGTCTTCCAGGTCCAGCTCAGATACCCTCCTCTTTTAAAGTTTCCCATCCCACCTCAGACCAAACAAATGCCCCCTCCCACATCCTAGCTTTGTCATTTCCCTCACAGGCTCCCTCTCACTGGAGTTGGGACAGGTCTTTCAGGCCCCCCTCAGCTCGGGGCTGAGCCACGAGAGCAAATCCATGTCTGACCCATCTGCTGACCCCAAAACTCAGCCATGTTCGACATGACTTGTTGATGCAGCTGAGAGTGAGGTGTGGGGTCAGGAGCAAAGTCAGGAAAGTGCTGGTGGCCTGTGACTAACAGACAAGCTCTTCCACTTTTTCAGAGGCCTCCAGGCTCCAGTGCTCACTCCGCCACACCTGGTGCCCCACAGGGCCAGGCCCGCATTGCTCACACAGAAGGAAACTCCGAGACCTTAAGTCCTCACTGAGGCCACACAGCCAGTGAGGGCCCACCAACATTCGGACTGAGGCAGGGCCCAGGGAATGGCTGTGACCAGGGGGCTGTAGTTGACTGGCAGGGGTGAGGGGCAGGGCACATGTCTCCTGGTGACAAATGTGGCCCTGGGTCTGAGGCTGGATCATTATTCCCCACAGGGACCAGTGCTGCTCCGCCAGCCTCTCCTGGAAGGCACAGGTTCTGACGCAGGCCCATTCCAATCGACCCCCAAGGTGATCCGGGAAGGAGCTCAGAAATAGGAAGGAAACATCCCTCAGATCTGGCCTCCTCCCTTGGCTTGGAGGCCCGTGGAAAGAGCCACTTTAAGGATCTCCCTGGGGACCCGTGACCAGAAAGACATAAGATTTGATTCACAGCAAGTGTGTCTATAGCCCAGAAACAGGCAGCGGCAGCTCCATCTCACCACACCTGCACCCCATCCCACACCTGCTGACTCCTCAGAGCTCCCTTAGCCAGCAGACAGCCCACCCGATTTCCTCCCAGACTCCCCTCTGCCAGCCTGGGAGAGGGCTGTATCCACTGGCGCCCTGGGACAGGGTGCTGTGACCCCTTCCACGGGAAGATTCTAAGAGCAAGACTCTCACCATCCCTGCCCTGAACGCTCCTGAGAGCAGAGCTGTTTCCCACTCTGAGTGTTACTCCTATCACCCTCGTCAGACCAGGGGCTGCCGCACAGCACCACCCGCCTTGCGCTCTCACCCCTTTCTGTAGCCCAGCATCTGGCCTAGGACCCTAGTGCAGAGCAGAGAGGGGCCCAGCTGCCCGCCAGGCAACCTGGATGCTTCTTTAAGACCAAAGGGATGGGGGTTGTATCAAGAGTCAGACACAACAGCCCCATCCTCCCCTCCTCCACAGGCCAGGTTTCCTGCCATTGACAGCATCCCAGCTGGGCCTGCCCAGCCTCCCGGCTTAACTCTTTCCTGACCAGACCCAGGCCTACCAGCTGGTACCCCAACCTTCCTCCGTAAAATTCAGAGAATCAAAGTACCTATTTCAGTGGCTTGTTTGAGGATTAAATGTGTTGACCATTGGTGAAGTACTCAGAACAGCTCCTAGCATATATTACTCTCAATAAAAGTTAGCTTTTATTCTTAGCTGAGTGAGCTTGGGTAAGTCATTCACCTCTCTGAACCTCAATGTCTTTTGTTGTCAGATGTTGAAAATAATAAAACCTATTTCCCCCACCCCCCAGTCGTCCTGGGGATGAATTGTGATCATGTTCATGAAATTATTTTGTAAAGTGCTACACAAATACAATATGGAAGTACTGGGGGCAGGGGAGCTGTCTTTAGGGAACACAAATCTCTTGCCAGAAGGGCTTTCTGGTTTTCAGACTTCTTAGCTTCCTTGACAGGCAGAGGGTACAGTGGAAAGAATGGACTTGGGGCTGAGCTTTGGCAAGCCTGTCCCCCTGTCTGGTCCGATTTCCTTACCCATCCAGTGGGGTGGTCACCCTGCTGGACCCTGGTGTAGGGTCCCTGGGAGAGTCTAAGGAAATGAGAGAGACAGATGCGAAAGCGTTTTGCAAACATTAAGAAGTGCTAGAGGGAGGGAAAGGGATTTGTGGAAGGGGCCAGCTGGAGGGGTGAGGGGTCCCTCGGCAGGGGTATTGGTCTCTGAACTAGGGGTGCCTTCTGCAAAAAGGGCAGGAGCTCCGCTGGTACCAGCAATATGGGGACAGGGCTTCCTCTAAGACAGCAGGTGTCAGATAAAGAAACAGGGCCATCTCTACGCGTCCCCAGTGTGGGCAGAGGTGGAAGCGGAACCCAGGTTTGGGGGAGACCCAGAATCATCCCTCCTCACCTCCTTCCCAGCCAGTCCCATTTGCCATCAGAGGACCTTAGGCAGAGGTAACTCCAATGGGTTCCAGGGTGACCCTCATGCCAGGACTTGCTTGGACTGGCTCGCCCCGGCACATCTGCAGCACCACTGCCCCCACCCCCAGGCTGCAGATTCCTGGCCTCACCCCTAGGGAGAGCTGGCTTGACACCCTCCATTCACCCAGACCAGGACAAGTCTAAACCTGCTACAGAAGGAAAAAAGCACCATCAACAGGAACCCTCCTTTCAAGTGCCTTCCCTCTCTAATCCACAGCAGAGCAAATGCCAAGGCCCAGCAGAGGGGTCTGACCCGCTAAGAATAGCCTGTCCTCACCCCAGGCCTCTGGAGGAAACCTGGGAGTCAGGGGACCTTGTCTGAGGTCCTGGCTGTGCCCCCCCACCTCACCGTACCTCCTTGAAAATCACTTCACCAGTCAGGACCTGTGTGATCATCTGTAAAATAAAAGAGCTGGACCTGATCCAAAGGTCTCCTTCAGCATGGAGGCTGTGACGGGGAAGCAGTTAAGGAGGCCAGGCTCCAGTCAGGAAGGTGAGGGTTAATCTGGGGGGCGGAGGCTCTTTTGGCTTTTCCTGTGGAGAGTGAGGTTTGGCTACCACCAGAGTTACTTCCAGTCCTTGCTGTCCCTCCTGCCCTCAGTCTGGCTCCCCCCAGGGACCCCAACATCCAGCCTTGTCACACAGAGGTGAGTGTATCTCAAGCCCAGGACTGGGGTGGGAGAGCATCCAGGGACCACCCGCAGGCAGACTGGTGCCCAGAGGGTGAGCACTGTCCACCGAAGCCTCCCGGGCACAGTTTGACCACAAACCCCTGCACTGGGAGAAGATAGGTAAAGGGATGGAGGGCGCAAGGATGTCACATGCCAGACGGGTGGAACGTCTGTGGTCAGGCATCGAGGCCAGCCCAGAGGGCAGGGAAGAGGCAGTGGATGGCAGGCTATTTTGATCCCTGTGTTTAGGGACTTTTTATAGCCTCACTGCACAGAGCTGGGGAAAGGGGGAGGGGACAACAGGGTACCTATGAGGTCAGATAAGCACACTGCCCTCCTGGGACCTTGGAACCTGGCCATTTGTCTGGCATAGTCCTTGGGAGACAGGAGGGAGGGCACTGCCAGGCTCTCCCTGCTGCCTGGGTTCTCAACTAACTAAGCCTATGCACCCAAGTACTAGGTAGAGGGAGTTGTGTGTGTGTGTGTGTGTGTGTGTGTGTGTGTGTGTGTGTATAAAACTGAACAGGTTGATCTGGGGTGGAATGGGTCTGTGCCCCAAGGTCTCTCACAGGGCCACCTCTCCCCCCCTACCCCTAGCAATTTCTGTTCCTTTTTTGCCTCCAGATCCAAGGTCCCCTTCGCCCCTAAGCCATTGCATCCCTCTTAGCTGAAAGGAGATGGGGGAAATAGGGGGCAGGGTGGGGTGGGTGGGGTGTGATGAGCCATGTGGGTGGCCTGTTCAATTACTGCCAGCAGGGCTGTCAGTTCTTGATTTACAGCCCCTTCTGGCCTCCTTCCCCAGCAGAAGGGAGGTGGAAGAGAAGGGTCACGGGGTCTCTGGATGAGAAGCGGGCAGGGACCCTGGGGGCAGATTTCTGAGTGTGTCGGTTATTAGGAAGAATTCATGGAAGCAACTTTTTAGTATGGCAAAGGGCACATCTTTAACTGAAATTGCTGGTTTTATAGCTACAGGAAGAGATGCAAAACATCGCAGGAAAGTTCTGATGGGCAAGAGAGTCAGTCTGAACTAATTGTGGATGGCAAGGCAAGAGACCTGGGTTCCAGTGCAGGCCCCTAACTCTCAGTAAGACCCAAGCAAACAAGCCCCTTTCTGGAACAGTTTCTGTCAGAAGCCACGAGACGGAAATGCAGAGGTAGACAGTGTGATTTGTGTACAGTTGGGCATTTTGGAATTCCCTTGGCAGGGGCACAAAGCTGCAGCAGGCAGCTGACCTGATGATGACCTGATGCCCACCTCCCTGTCCTTCCCCAGTAGCCCTACTGGGTCTGGGCAGAGCAGTTGGCTATAATTACTGGAGGCACTTACCCTGTGGTTATATCCCTGACCTTAGTGACTGGGGGCGGGAAGGGTGGGCCCTGCTGGAGCCAGCCTGTGGCTGGGAAGCCTCCTTGTCTTGGACTTCAAGTTGCTGGGTTGGGAAGAGGTATTTTTTCCGGTTGAAGCCACTTTCGGTAATTTGGCCGGGACCAGCCCCATTTCCTTTCCCAAGTGCCCTGTTTGCTGATGCCTGCTTGGCATGGCCTTGTGACCAGATTGGGGGACCTTCAAAGGGGCTTATATTTCTGAGTGGCCAGGGAGCTTCTGCCTAATGTCTTTGAGGGATGGGGGAAGGGACGGTCTGAGCCTCTGCCCCCTGGGCACAGCACTGGCTGACGGGTGGGGGAGGGGTGGCTGGCTGGCTGAAGCTTTTCTCAGGAATGCCTGCAGGAGAGAGGCGAGGACATCTAATCTCCCCCTGACCATTCCTCTTTTCCTGCAGACCCCAGGGAGCCCCAGCCAATTGCTCTCGCTCCTCAACCAGCTGCCTATCTTCCAGCGGCTGATGGGGCGCTCTCCTGGCCAGCTACGCTAAGATGCTCCTGGCCTCTCCCTCCACCCCATCTAGGGGACGGACCCCCAGCGCCGTGGAGAGGCTGGAGGCCGACAAAGCCAAGTATGTCAAGACGCACCAGGTGATAGCGCGACGCCAAGAGCCAGCCCTACGTGGGGGTACCAGGCCTCTAACCCCGCACCCTTGCAATGAGCTGGGGCCCCCTGCATCACCCAGGACGCCCAAGTCCACCCGCCGGAGCAGCGGTAGGCGATTGCCAAGGCCTGACTCCCTCATTTTCTACCGCCAGAAGCGAGATTGCAAGGCTTCTGTGAACAAAGAGAACGCCAAGGGGCAGGGGCTGGTGCGGCGCCTCTTTCTGGGCTCCCCGCGAGACGCTGCCTCCAGCAGCCCGGGCCCAAACGAGCGACCCGGGGCTCCTGGGGGTTGGGCGGCGCCCCAAGATGCCCCTGAAGCGGCGGGAAA
The DNA here is from genome assembly GCA_004363575.1 of Solenodon paradoxus. Classification (NCBI taxonomy): domain Eukaryota; kingdom Metazoa; phylum Chordata; class Mammalia; order Eulipotyphla; family Solenodontidae; genus Solenodon; species Solenodon paradoxus. The sequence goes on from RJWH01000540.1 coordinate 109,979, forward strand.
GCGGGCGCTGTGCCCCACGTGCTCGCTGCCCCTGTCGGAGAAGGAGCGCTTCTTCAACTACTGCGGCCTGGAGCGCGCGCTGGTGGAGGTGCTGGGCGCCGAGCGCTTTTCTCCGCAGAGCTGGGGTGCCGAAGCCAGCCCTCCGCCTGGGACGTCGCCACCTCCCGGCTCCCGGGACCCTAGCGATTGGACGTCCAGCGACGGCAGCGCAGATCACCCGGACGTTGGGGCCGGCGGCGGCGGCGGCTCAGAGGCGGCGGACTCGGCGCGGGACGGGCGCCCCCCGGTGTCGGTGGTGGAGCGCAACGCGCGAGTCATCCAGTGGCTGTACGGCTGCCAGCGCGCCCGCGGCCCGCCGCGCGAGTCCGAGGTGTGAGCGCCGCGGCTCCGCAGCCGGCGCCGGCGAGGTTCGGGGTCTGGGGAGAAGCAGGGAGTACGCGTGGGCTGGCCCCGAGCACCTGCCTCCGACGCGCAGGGTGCCTTTCAGCAAGCTCTTCTCTCTGGATCTCGGCTTCGACCTTGGGGGGGATGGGACACAACGTTTCCGAAGGGCCTCCCGACTCGGACGGCTGCGGGTAGGCGGCGGCCTTGTGGTCCCGGTGCAGGCTGGCCCCAGAAATGAAAGCTGGGCTGGGAGATAGAGAATCTGCTGAATAAAGTCAAAACGACTCTGAAACGGGTCTTGAGGCTGGAGTAGGAAAAAGATGAGGAAGAGGGAGGGGCGGGTTTGTCTGGCTTCGGGCATCGGTCTTGGGAGTGGGGATTCCTGGCCGTGTGACCCTGCGCGTGCACTTAGTCTCTGAACCACAGCTGCACCCCTCGTGATCAAAGTATCCTGGAAACGGTGGAAAGCGCCTGACGAAGTGCCTGGCATATAGCTGCAGGATTACTAAGGAATTAGTAATAACGCTATTATGATCCTCTCCACCGAACAGGTGGGTCCAAACTAGAGCTGGTAGCCGGGAATAGGGGAGGAGTATGTTTCAGAAATTTGGGGTCCACCCATCCCTAAGATGCCCCCATTCCTGGAGCTTTGCCGTGCCATTTTGGTTACTAGGTATGAAGGCCTGAGATGTGGAAGACCCAGAACTGAGGACAATAAAAGGGACACCTCTACCAGGATTTTGCCAACCCGCGGCCTCACATCCTGCCGCAGTCTCCATCGCACTTCCACACCTGGATTCTTCGTTCAAGGCCCTCTTCCTTTTGCCGGGGTTACAAGCCCCTTTCCACTCATTCATCTAAGAATGAATATATATAGTGTGTGTATTTTTCTAATTCTCCTTCTGCAGTTCCTGAACTCCCCTGTGGGCCTCACCTCTTCTGAGCCCCCCAGGAACAGCCCTAATTTGGGGCCTCAACTGTCGGCCTGTGTGGGACCCGCTGGTGGCCTGAGTTCTCTTGGGAGTCTCACCTCCCCCAGTACAGGTGCGGCACACAAAGTGAGGTCCAGACACCATATGTCCAATTAAGAGTTTGGACAGAGCCATGGACCTGTCCTCTGGGTTCCCCCAGTTTCCTCGAAGTTTGCATCCTAACTCGAACACAGTCTTTGGTCATTTTCGCTGTAACTCTTGTGCGAGGAGGAGGTGGGGACCCCGCCCTGAGGTTGCCCATTCAACAGCAGCCTTCCCCGCTGTTCCGACAGAAGCACGCGGACACGGGGTGCGGACCAGGGTTTTTATGGAGGGAGGGGCGGAACCGGCGCCCAGTTCGGCCGGCCGGTCGATTAGTCGCCCTTGGGCGCAGCCTTCACCCTCATCTCGGCCAGTTTGTGGGTGAGAAAGCCCCACTTGAAGCCTGCCGCGGGGTCGGCCTCCCGCGGCTCCGGGCCCTCGGCGGCCTCCTCCACCGACTCGTCCCCGGGTTCCGGGTCCTGCTCCGGGGCGGGTTCAGCGCCGCGCAGCATGGACGCCGCGGCCGCCTGCTGCTGCTGCCACCTGCTGGCGAGTGCGTCCCAGAATCCCGGCCCGCGCGGCTCCGTCTCAGCCGCCGCCGCCGCCGCCGCCGCCTGTGAGGGCGGCCGCACCGCCAGCGGGCTGCAGGAAAGGGGCCGGGTCAGGGAGGCCGGAGGAGAGGACCGAGAAGAGGAAGGTTAAGGGGTCAGCAGTGGGGTCCGGGAAGGCCGGGCGAGGTCAGTGGCTGGAGGGAAGAGCAGAGTCAGAGGCTGGAGGGTCCCGCCAGACGTGGGGGGGTCAAGTCAAGCTCTGGAGGTAAGAGGAAAGCTCTAAGCACTGGGCAAGGGGGCTGGGTGTGACAGAGTCGGGGAAACACGTAAAGGACGTGAGAAGAAGGGGCCGTGATCACCTTCATAGGCGAGAGAGAGTGGTCGGGAGTTACCAGGCGGGACAGGCAGCAGGCGGGGAGCCAAGGGCTCAGAGTTCCGCAAGCTGAGCGCGGAGCCCTGAGGGGCCGGGACCCAGGGGCCGCGTAGGAGCCGAGGACCCCCGGCTGTTTCCCAGGGAGGGGGCGGGGTCAGACTCTGGAGGCGCGGCTCCGGGAAGCCAAAGGTGGGGCCAGTGGAAGGGGCCGCGTGGTGACAGGGATCAGGTTGTGGGATGGAGGCAAAGCAGGACTAAAGAAAAAGAGGGAACACTGGGGAGAAGGACGGGTGGAGTGGCCTGGACAGGAGAGAGACCTAGATCAGAGACTTCGGGGAGAGGGACTCTTGGAAGGTAGCAGGCAGATGTGGGCGAAAGGGCAATCAATGAGGGTTGACGAAGCTTGAGGTGGGAGCCTCAGGTCTGAGGAAGAGTCCTTGAGAGTGGGAGGTAGCCGGGGATGAGCACTAGGTGGAAGAAAGGATACCCTGGGGCAGGAGAGATGGCTGGGGGACCCTTGGGGAAAAATAAGTAAGGGAGTATCAAAGTGGGAGTTGTGAAAGGCTGAGATGGAATATGTGCCAGGGATGGAGCCAGGAGGAACGCTGAGGACCTGGGTACCATCTCTGTGCCTCCTAGCATCAAAGACCTAAGATAGTGGTTCCTAAATTAAGGTATCTCAGGTCCTCAGGGAACTTTCTAAAAATACAGATCCCAGGCCTCAGTCACACCTGCTGAACCACACTTTGAAAGAAGCTCTGAGAATCTGTATCTGTCACAATCTCCCTGGAGGATGAGGGTTTAGACCAATGTTTGGGACCCACTGCTCTGGACCCTCTGTTCCTGGATTCTAGGGAGGCGGTCTTCCCACGTGGAGGAGAGAGCAGTCTGTAATATTGTGTAGCACCTCAGTCTCAGCTGCTGGTAATTCCTCCTGAGATTAACCTAACCTCCCGATATGCTGATGTGGTCTCTTTCCCGCTGACAGAAACAGAAGCAGCCATGAGCTGGCCCTCTGCAACACTGCAGAGTCAGAAAGCTAGACAACAGACCTGATGGAAAGGACACGGGAGAAAAAGGACCCTCCAGGCCCATCCCAGAACACCCCCCCCACACACATACTGGTCAGCACAGGGCTCCGGTGGCAGCAGCTTGTCCTCATCTTCTTTGTTAAACAGAGATGACATTGTCAGCCAACCTTTTACCCCAACTCCCTGAACCTGGAGGGAGATGCTGAGAGTCAGGGAAGGACCCCCAGCATCACCTCCTAGGACTCCACAGCAGCCTCTGCCAGGCTCCCCTGGGTGGGGGCGCAAGAAAGAACAACTCACCCTGCGGGCCAGCTGTGACACAGGATTGAAGACCTCTTCAGTCGGTTCTGCTGTCTCAGAGTCCACTAATGCTGGGCTCTCCCTCTGGGACACAAGATCCAGACCCAGTATGAGAGAAGCCACGGAGGAATGGGAACTCCCTCCCCCACTGCCAGCCTGATACACACACCCCAGGCACCCCAAACCCCACAGACCTAAACACACACCCAGTCACCTCACACCCTCCACACATGCGTACAGATAGACCTCTGCACCGAGCCACCAGTCACAGACATTACCTGCACGGTTACCCCTGCATCCAGCCTTGAGCACACCCATAGACACATCCATCCAAACCCAAAACATGTGGAAAATGTATGCACGCTGATGGAGACACACCTGGGCAAGAGCATGCCTCCACATGGCTACAGCTCTTCACCTGTACATAGATGTATGTGCTGTAGGAACCTGAATAAGGACACACACACAGTTATACCTCTCACACCTATGCATTTATACGACTGCAGCTGCACATCCAGAGCACATAACACCACTTCACCCATCCTCACATCAAGACACAGATGTATATGCGCACCCAAATACACACCCCCTATACAGATATACCTGCAAATGTCTGCAAGCAAGGCTTCTGCCCACACATCTGAAAATACCTACACCCAGGTCACACCTGCCCATGCACCATCACTGGGGATTCCCCTAGGAAACCTCTATACAAGCCCTTGGATCAACTTGTCTAGAAATGCATTCATTCACACATACACACATGCTGCAGGACTCATGCCCGCCCTGCCATATCTGCTCACACAGCTGCCACTTGTCACAGCCTCAAGGTGCAAGGTTGTTGCAGCTTCAGAGCCGTTTCTATTTTTTTTTCATGTCCAGGACAAACATGTTCCAAAGAAGGCTCTGATCTGAAGCAGCTACAATGACCTCCTGACTGCAGGTGCCACCTTCCCTACCACCAGTACCAGGGGCTCGCCTCCTCTCAGACAAGCCATTCCATTTCTGCTCAGCTCTGCCTGTAGCAGGTCTGTGGAGCTGATGGATCCCATGTGACTGCTGCCCACTGGTTCGTGCAGGATCTCTTCCATGTGGCAGCTCTTGAGGTCTTTAGAAACAGTGAACCCTTCTTTGGTGCCCCCCAAGTCTTCTCCCTCAGCTTCCCCAAACTCCTGGCTTTCTGACACTCCACTATGCCATTTGTCATCCCTGAATGTGCCACCTGCTTCTACTCAATTGTCCCTTTCCCTCTCTCTCTCTCCCTCTCTCTGTCTCTCTCTCTCTCAGCCTGCCGCTTGTCCTTCTCTGCACCTGTCACTTCTGATGCCCCTCTGCCTATTCACTACCCAGAGGGCATAGCTGGTACCTACCTCCTCTGCCAGGTCCTCCTCAGATTCCCCACTCAGGGTCTGTAATACTTTGGACTTGTAGGTTTTCCAGAAGGCTTGGTTCATGGCTACAGGGGTGATGGGCCCAGCACCCAGGCACAGGAAGATGGTGGCTCAGTGGGCACCCAGTGGGTCTGGCTCCAAGAACTTGGTGAGGCCGGGAGCCTGTCTCAAGGATCAGGTGACTTCATTAAAGATGTACCAGGTTCCCTAGCTGGCACAGTGCCCAGTATGGGAACCCAATCCAAAGGAGTCTGGGGTGGGAGGGGCCGACAGAGCCAGCTTCTGTCGCTCAGCCCCTTATCTTGACCTATATTGATCAAGGCTAATGAAGACCTCTTTCTTCACAGGGGCCTCCTTCCTAGGCCGAGTAGCACCTGAATTTGACCACTTGGGATGGCTCCTGCAAAATCTTCCATTCACAAAGTTCATTTCCGAAGTCTTTGGTCCCAGGATCCACAGTGGTGCCCCTATGTCTGTAGTCATGCCAGATGTACTCTTCGCAGGTCCCCATCCTCTGTCTCCACTCAGCTCTGTGAACTAGAGTGGGAAGGTCCTCAGGTCCCAATCTGGCACCCTGGGCTTACATTTCACTGCTTTGTCTGGACTGGAAACTTATTCCTGTCCCCAGGGATGCACTTGCCTGTCTCCCTGTTTCCTGGCAACAGGATCCAAAGAACTGGAACTCCTGAATTATTGCTGAAACCCTCTGATCAGCCTAGAAGCCACCAGGCGCCAGTGACTGGGGAAAGCTCTCCCCACTCTGAGCACACAGCACTTAAAACTGTATTTCTGCCTTTGCTACTAGGCCCAGAGAAAGGGGACAAAGATGGGCAGTCCTGCCTTCATGTGAAAGGAACTGATGGGATGCCTGACACTGTGACCTCCGGGCAGGGGCCCCTCTCTCTCTGGGATTTGGCTAGAGGTGGATGCAGGATGGAGTCCTGAGGTGGTAACTGGGGAGCCATGAGAAGTGAGGGCTCTGTCAGGGGCTGGAGGTATCTCCTGAAGCCCTATGGGGGCAAAAACCCCAAGTGAACCACTCTTTAGCGCTTCATTTTATAATTTATTCACATGACAGACATGTTTCAATGCTTCCCAGAGATGTTTAAAACACCATCAATACCACCCCTCCCGTTCCCGTCCCCCTCTTACCCCCACCCCCGCCCGCGCAGTGTAAGATCTGGGAACCCGGAAGGGGTGTCAGAGCCAGAGGGTGGCGTTGAGTTAGGCTGGGCCCTCGGCACCGGCAGGGCACAATCCCATAGGGCAAACACCACTCAGTTCCGAAGCTCCAAGCCAGCCAGGTCTCCAGCCAGCAGCCTCGTCACTGACATCCACAGCCGCCTGGGGGCGCTCAAGGCGCGGGCTGCCTGGTGACGCCATCAAAGGCAGTCTGGCAAGCCTGCTCCGCCCCCTGGCGTCTCATGACGTCATCGAGCATTCCGGAAGCGTCCGCACGTGAGCTTCCAACCCGGCTCTGGACCCCTCAGACCCCTGCCCCTGCTGTCGCGGGTTATGGGTCGCTCCCGCCGGACGGGCGCACACCGAGCGCATTCCCTGGCCCGCCAGATGAAGGCGAAGCGGCGGCGGCCGGACCTGGATGAAATTCACCGCGAACTACGGCCCCAGGTTTCCCCACGAGCCCGGCCGGATCCGAGCGCCGAGCCCGATCCTGACCTGCCCGGGGGCGGCCTGCATCGCTGTCTGGCCTGCGCGTGAGTCCCGGCCAGACCCGGCCTGAGAAGACGGGTCCGCGGTACCGGTCGGCTTGTGAGGTCGGGGCGCCGGGGCGCGCGGGGTCTGCTCTCGGGATCCGTTGGGTCGGCGGCTTCCGATTCCTTCAGTTCCAGACCCTGGCGTCGGGGAACGAGCTAGGGCTAAGAGAGGTGTACCTGAGCGGCATCTCCTCCTGACTCTCCTTACCCACCATCCCTGCAGGAGGTACTTCATTGATTCCGCCAACCTGAAGACCCACTTAAGATCCAAAGGCCACAAGAAGAGGTATGAAGAAGAAACGATGGTGGGGTGCGGGGCAGACAGGGCTCCTGTCTGTGCAGGTCCCAGCCCCTGCTCTTCTTTCTCCCAGGCTGAAGCAGCTGAGCGTGGAGCCCTACAGTCAGGAAGAGGCTGAGAGGGCAGCAGGTATGGGCTCCTATGTGCCCCCCCAAAGGCTGGCAGTGCCCTCAGAAGTGACCACAGAGATCCCTGAGATGGACACCTCTACCTGATGGCCTGAGGATGTAAGGCAGAGAGTTGCCTCTGGACATTGATGCAAGGGCTAGGCTGAGAGACTGCCAACCTCTTTGGCCCTGGGTGGGAGCGGATGGCCACTTCCGGTGCTGGCCCAATAAAGGAACTGGATCTTGTCTCTGATTCTCTAACCCCCAGGCCACTCACCCAAATTCCTGCCTCTAAGGGTTTCTCTACTCTAGTGTACAGGCCCCAGGAGTCTACTCCCAGCTTGGTCCAGTTTTGGAGCCCACATCCATGCCTTCCCATAGGGGTTTTGACATCTAAGCTGGAGCCCCCAGGCAGAACCCAAGTGCAGTGGGGCTGGGACTGGGCATAAGATTACGTTTATATTGCTCTGCTTCAAGTGAAGGTAGGGACTGACTCCCAGAAAAGAAGTGGGTTCCTCAGACTGTGGTCCCCACCGAGTCACCTACCCCCAGGGCCCAGGGGAAAGGCCCTCTCATCATGGGGCCTGTGGTGGTTGCCGCTGCCCCACCATCTTCCAGACAGCATAGCAGGAGCCGCCCAAGCCGACGACAGCCAGCAGTGTAGCCACAGCCCCAGCCAGCGAACTCCGACGCTCTGTCTTCAGCTCCCCAGCTACCTGCATCTGGGGGTACACAGAGGGTATGCCTGAGAAGTCCATTGAGACTTCTGGGTAGTGGGTAGTGGGAAGGGGCTGAGAAGGTATAGGCCTGGTAAAAGAGTTTTGGACGCCATTGTGCCCCAGGAGATTTCACCCCAATCCCTCTTGCTTGACTGCCCATCTAGGTCCTGGCTGCTCAGGCGGCAGGGAATGTGACAGCCTGGCTATTAGGGAAGTCAACCCAGCCATGGCAGGGGGAGGAAAGGGTCGAAGCCAGAAGCCATCAGTTAGGGTTGCTTACCTGAAGTACCCGCAAGTAGCCAGGGGTCAGGTGGCGAAATCGCATGTTGGATGCCACTTGTCTCCCTGGCAGCATGTGGGGTGAAAGAGGGAATGAGGAACAACGGTATTCAAGGTACCAAGAAGCGGAAATCAGGGCATAGAGGTTTGTGACCTCACCTTTACATGAGAGCCCTGTCCTCAGAGGATGCTCCCCAGCGTCTACCCTCTCAGGTCTGGCAGTGGGTGGGGCAACTGGACCTTTAAATCTGGTCCCTTCCCCCTGCCTGCCTTTCCCTGCCAGCCTTAGGAGCAGCTGTCAGGAGAGATCAGCATCAGGCCTGAGACCAGCACTTCCCCCACCCACAGAGAGGAGGCTGGACTGAGTAGGCAGGAGAGGACTTGCCCAGCTGTACTCAGGAGTCCCAGGCCTGGACCAGGTACTAGGAGTACCTCCTACCCTGACCCTGGTCCTAACCTACCTCTGATGTCACCAGTCATCTCTCAGCAAAGGAGAAGAAGAGTGTCTTATCGGGCCCCCACCAAATAGTATGCTTTTTTCCCTTGGTTTCTGTTAGATCATGTACCCCCTGCCTTAGGGGAGGGCACATTTCACCCTTTTGTCTAAGATAGAGTTCCCAGAAGGACTTCCTTCGGTTTGGCAACAATAGTAATAGAATATCTGCATAGAATAATTAAGAAAACTAGGGTGTGCTAATAGTAAATGATGATTGGGCATTTTTCTAAGCACTTTGCTTGTATTAGTCCATTTGGTATTGATTAGCTCACTAAATGGGAAAAAAAAAACATATCTACAGAATAGTATGTAGAGTATCTACCGTATATATGGGAAATAGGAGGCTACCTAGAAACAACTGTGCCCATACCAGAAAATGGGACAGGAACATGCTGGGAAAATATGCACGTCCTCCTTTCACTTAATGACATACTGTTACCTTTGAAGTTTTTACAGCAAAAATGTCGTAGAAAGAACTATTAGAAACCCATAAAACTACCTTTAAATTAGAAGCTGCCATTTACGGTGCCCTTAACTGCCTAAACCTGCCAGGTGCTGGGGGCACAGAGTAAAAGAATTTTTGTGGTTGCTGGGCCCCCAGTTCTTTTAGAATAGTGCTTGAGTTCAAATGGTTCTTGTCTGTTTCTCCTCTGTAGGACTATGAGTTCACACAGGGAGGAGACTGGGTTCTCACATCTGTATCTTATGCCAGCTCAGGGGGAGGTGTTCGATGAAATCGAGATGTTGGAGAAGGCCTGTTGGTCTCCCAGTGTGCCACAGGGAGGCTCTCGTAGGCAGAGGGAAAACGTTAAAGGAGGCGGGTTGAAGGGAGACGGTGTAGGGTGTGAGGATGTGTGGCGAAGCCAGGGCAATGAGGGCTGTTACAAATGTGGAGCATACTGGCTCAGATCAGGGAGCTACGCCTGCGAGGACCTGGTGAGCTAGAGTCTGCCTGGAAGGAAACGGTTGACAGCCTGTTTAGTGCCATGTGGGAAGGTGGGATAGAGTCTCTAGAACTGGCTGAGTTCCAGAGAACTCCCTTTGTATGTGAAATTATTAAATGATGGCAACTAAAGCATCCATACACTACATGGGCATCTGTGGGCCAAGTTAGACTTTGGTTCTTGGTTACAGGCAAGGTAGTGACAGACTTTGAAAGCCTGGTCTTAAGACACTGGTAGAGATTTCACATTAGATGAGATAGTGGCAAGGGTAGACTCTGGGAAAGCTTGTCTGCATAGAATTAAAGCAGTAACTCATATCTACCCTATGCTACAGATTGCAAAATACCTACAAGAATGTCCTCACAGCACTAAGGGCTAGGCGTCCCCCTTATAGAAAGGAAGAAACAGGTTCAGAGAGGCATAGGAATTGGGTTCAGTCATACAGCAAATGGAATTGATTCTGCCTAATTCCAAAACCCTGGTCGTCCCCTGACCCGGGATGATGATAACAGTGATATTTGCAAACATTCAGTATGTGTCAGACATTGTTCTAAGACAAAGACTCAACCTCTAGGGTTCAGAATTCAGAGGGGTCTATGAACTTGGGTGGGCAAAAAAATGATACATTTATTTTCGCTAACCTCTAATCATAATTTACCATCTCCTACATGGATTGAAGTATTAGCGGTATCTGTCTTTGTCACCAATAGAAATAAGATATTTCATGTAAAATTGTATAAAATTGTATTACATGTCATTGTGTCTCAAAATTTTATGCTCATAACTACTTTGAGATCATGGTGGTTATTAACCATTGCTAAATAGCGCTTTGTTCAAGACACTTCTGAGACTTAGGAACTACTCATGGGACATAGTCATCAGGGGGACCTCTGTGCCCAGTAGAGTGACCAAACTAATCTGTCTCCTAACATGGGTGACCCAGTGTCCTCCATTACTCTCCTTTCCCTGGCTTTAGCTGTTTGCTGATCACTATGTCAGAGGAGGTGACCACCTCACAATTTATTGTGTCTTTTTGTTTTTGAAAGAACATTATATAGGTTTAAGATGTCCACCATTGTAAATTAAATCAACACCTGTATGTAATATATTAACAACAGTCCAACTCTATCCCTTACCATGTATTTGACCCTTTTACAGATTTGCTCTGACTCTCTTCCCTTTTGGTAACCACTAATTTGATCACATAAATTAAATGTCTTTTTGTTTGATTTCATTCATCCGTTTGGTTTCTCTATATACCATAGATGAGTAAAGTCACGTGATGTTTGCCTTTTCCCTTCTGACATATTTCACTAAACATAATTCCTGCTAGTCCATCCATGTTGTTGCAAATGACAAATTTCATCTTTTTAAAATAGCATAGTGTTCATTGTGTGTGTGTGTGTGTGTATTACATTCCCTTTATCCACTCATCTGTCAATGGGTACTTAGATTGCTTCCAGCTCTTGGCTATTGTAAATAATGATGCAATAAAAATGGGGATGCATATATCTCTTTAAAATGATGCTTCTATGTGTTTTTTGGTAAATACCCAGAAGAGGGATAATGGAATCATGAAATTTCTATTTTAATTTTTTTAATGAATCTCATACTACTTTCCGTATTGGTTGCACTGATTTACACCCCCACCAGCAAATTAGAAGTGTTCCCTTTTCTGCTCAGCCTTGCCAACACTTGTTTCCAGTCTTGGGTAACAGTCATTCTCACAGGTGTGAGGTGATATCTCCTTGATGTTTTGCATAGTAATCTGTTATAAATTGAAAGCCAGTTTGATCTCAAGCTTATTTTAACCATTCATTTTTACCCTCCCCCTCCCCAATCCCCATCCATTTGACAATTTTGATGTCTTGCTGCTTCTAAGTGGAGTTGTTTTCATTTTATAGAAATCCCTTTAGCATTTCTAGCAAGGCTGACTTAGTTGAGATGAGTTCTTTTAACTTTTGTTTTTCTGAAAAGCTCTTTATCACTCTTTCAGTTCTAAGTGAAACCTAGCAGGGTAGAGTATTCTTGGTTGGAAGTCCCTTTCTTGCAGTGCTTTGAAAATACCGTTCCATTCCTTCAGACTTGTGAAGTTTCTGCTGAGAAATCTGTAGATAAGATAATCTTATGGGGAACTCCCTTGTATGTTGACTCATTTTTCTATTTTCTGCTTTTCTCTTTTTATCTTGAATTTTTGCCATTTTAACTACATGTGTGCTGATAGATATCTGCTTGAGTTTATTTTGTTTGGAACTTTTTGAGCTTGCTGAATCCGGATGTCTGTTTCCTTTTTCCCAGGGTAGGGAAGTGCTCAAATATTTCACTAACTAAAGTTTCTAATTCTTTCTCTCTCCTGGAATCCCTGTGATGTGAATGTTGTTCCTTGTGAAGTCTTTTATGCTATTTTTATTTCTTTTCATCCTTTTTTTCTTTTTGCTGGTCTGCTTGGGTGCTTTCCACTGCCCTATCTTTTAGCTCACTGGTTTGACTGGAAGCTTCTATTGTCAAGTTCGTCAGTTGTGTTTTTTAGTTCAGCTATTGTGTTCATCAACTCCATGACTTCTCCCCACCACCCCGTACACCATACTGCCTTTAATATTAGTTTCAACCACTAATCATGACCAAGAAAGGCACAAGTAGACACATCCTAGGTATGAACTGTCCACAGTCTAGATGTGATGAAGGTAATGAAGTCTAGGTAATGAAGACAGTGTGATACAGAGAGATTGGCAACTCAAGGTCTGCGAGACGTGGGCCCTGGGGAAGTTGATTCTCTTTAAGAATCAATACCTTCCTATGATCCTGCACGGGACTCAGCCAACTGAGGGCCTTGGGGATTCAAGAAATTCCTCACCCATAATAGAAATGCAAGGAAGCCTTCTTTAAATATATACAGGTGGCTGGAGCTGGGTTTTGAGCGGAGCATGTTGAACTCAGAGGAGTTCAACCCACAGGACCTATTGGAACGTTTTTCCTGTGCTTATTTTGGAATATTTCTGGATGTGTGCTATAGGTCAGATACTGTGCTAGACAGACAGACACAGGAAAGAATGAGAACCAAGTTCCCTGCCCTCACAAAACCTAGAGTCTGGAGCGGGGATTCCAAGCTAAGCCCTTTCTAGCAGAAATTGCAATTCAGTTGGGGGAAACATCATTTGTTTCCACATATTGACAAGTATGCCTTGAGTGTCTTGTTTTTTCAGGCATTATGGGGGACACAGACATGGGTAGAACCCAGGCCTGGCCTCAAACAGGCTCACAAGTCACAGTAACAGAAGACCAGAGTGTTCTGGAAATTCAGACAAGGACACAGCCCCTGCAGAACAGAGGAGTGGGATAAATGAGTATTAAGTTCCCAGCCACTATGAATGACATGAAAACTCAAAATAATTGGCTTGAAAATGATAAACACTGTTGCCAAAGATCAAGGAGAAGGCCAATGGGAAATAGTAGGGCAGCTTAACAAAGATGTCAGAGAAGCAGGCTCCTCCTCCCTAGTCCTGCCACCCTCGGCAGATGGCTTCCAACTCTGATGAAAGATAGCTGCTTGAACTCCAGGCTTTGTACCCTCAGTTCTTACCCACATTGTCTTTCAGGAAGGAGGAGGAAGGGGTAAAGCCACACATTCCCACATACCCTTGGCCAGAACAGTCACATGACCATGTGCTGCTATGAAGGACCTAGGAAATAAACTTTTTATTCCAGGAGGCCAGAAGGCATCTGAAACCTTAGGTTTTTCTTCTAAAGAAGAAAATCAGCGCGCCCTGGTGTAGTAGTGGTTAGGTCAATTGTTTCAAAAGGAACATAAGACCATATACCCCTGGATGAGCCCAGGGCAGGGTGTAAGGGGGACAACCAGTGTGAACAACTTAATAAAAAATAAAATGTTCCTTTCTCCCGTCTTCCTGCCTGACTGCCTACTCGCCTTCACTCCTTCCTGCACCTGTTCTTTAAAAATAAAAGTTAGATAATCTACAGCATTTTTATTTATGCTTTAAAAAGCATTCTGGGTGCACCCTGCTGGCTTATCAGTTAGGGTAGCGTCTCTGGCTGGTGTAGAGCACTCACCCCAAGAATCTGGCTTTGAGATCTGGTGTGGGGGACCAACGAAGAACAATTCAGTAAAATGTTTCTTCCTTCTCTCTCTCCCTGCCTGCCTGCCTGCCTGCCTGCCTGCCTGCCTGCCTGCCTGCCTACTCGACTTCATTCCTTTCTGTACCCTCCCTTTAATAAATAAAACCAAAACACACTTCTGAAGGAGGGTCCATAGTTTTCACCATTCTGCCAAAAGAGACAAGATGGTCTGTGGTGCAAAAAAAGAGGGAGTGGGGGCTACTGAGCTACTAACTCAGGTATGCTGGGTAGCAGTTTCCTGAAATAGAGACTGTTATTTATTGTACAGGCAGGGAAACTGAGGCACGGTAGGTAGGGTTGCTCCTGATCACACATCTAACCAGTTATGAGACTGGCGCCGGTAGCTCTGGCTCCCTAGTTCTCGTGCTTGACGTTGTTTTCGGCCTCTTTCGGAGGGACCTGAAGATGAGGGTCTCCACTTGCCAGCAGAAGCCAGTTTGGAGCGGATCCCAGCCAAGCTCTGAGGTCGCGGGGGTCACGCACTAATGGCACCGCCCCCAGGGGAGGCCGCCCAGCTGTCCTGGATGTCCTCGGATGCCTGCGGGCGGGGCATGGGGCGGATCGGTGGCCCAATGGCTGTGGCAGTGCCTCACCTGGTGGGTCACATGGGCTCAGGTAGGCTGGCGGCTCCGCCCAGGGACCCGCCCCGCCCCGCCCCGGGCTTTGGGAGCGGAAATTCCTACGCGGGTGGGACTCAGCGGGCGCGGATCCCAGCGGCCCGAACTTGGCCATGGAGCCTGTGGCGACTTGGACCCCTGGGAAAGTGGCAGCTTGGCTGAGAGGTGGGTGAGGCCGGGGCTGGGTGGGCTTGCCGGGTGTGGGACGGAGAGAGGAAAGGAAAAAGGACCTGCCGAGCTTGTCAGGTGGTTTGTCAACAAGTATTTGTAAGCGTCTGCCAGGTACCTGGTACAGTCGCCGGCAAAAGACAGAAGAGGTGACCTGGGGGTGTGGGAAGAGGACCCACAGGGCGGCCCCCGTCGACCCAGCATCGCTGAAGGCTGCCAGGGTGGCGAGGGGCCGGGAGTCGTTTTGTAACGAAAAAAGTCGGGGCTGCCCCAGGGAGGCCAACGCCCACTTATCGCCTTCATCTTCCCTCCGCCCCAGGGCCCAGTGGGCTGTTATTAGACCCATTTTTCAGAAGCGGAATCTGACTCACTGAGCCAGAAAGTGTTGCTCAGCTTCCGAATAGGGCCGGTTGGTGTCTTTTCCTCTCTCCCCACCCTGAGTGTCTTTGCAAGGAGACTGAAACCTCAGCCTCACCCAAGGGGCCTCCAAGAGGAAATGCTTCTGGCCTCAGTGAGCTCAGGTGGGTGGGAAACTCCCAGGTGGCAGGTATCAGGGAAGGGATATGTGAGGAAAGTGAGACCCTCCGGAAGTGGATCTGTACTGGAGGGAAGTGGGGCCTGGGGGCAGACTCTGGTGACCAGCCCAGGTATAATGTGGGGGCAGCTTCTTGGGAAAGGAGTGCTAATGGATCACCCATAATCAGGTTCATGAACCCCTAGTCTAGTGCCCTTAATGTCAGGTAATAAGGGAGAGCTGTGATCACACACACATTCTCCAAGAAAGAACCCTGGCTTGGTACAGGAAGAATTCCTTCAAAAAGTGAGCAAGCTACTTACCCTTTACTTAAATCATCTGTAAAAATAGGAATGGCAATAGTTCTTTGCTCCTAGAGCACTGAGGATCAAATGTGGTGTTAATGTAGAAAGTCCTTAAAATGTTGCCTAGCACAACAGATATTTTCCTTATGTTTGAGTGTCCACTGTACACCAGGAGTGGAGTTAGAGATTAACAGCTGTTTAAGAGCTTTCTAGAGGCGTGCCCTAGTGGCTCAGATGTTAAGCCCATGTCTGGGGCGCAGTCCACATACAGCCCAAGGACTCAGGTTTGTGGCCTAGGTCCGGGTGAATGATCAAATAGAGTGCTTCTTTCTCCTCTTCTTTCCTGCCTGCTGCCTGCCTGTCTTCCTGTCTCTTTAAAAATAATAATAAAAAAAAAGCTTTCCAGAAATTAAGCTGATATTCAAGTGCAGAGGTTTGCAGAGATACAGGGACCAGTGAAAACGAGAGGTCCCCAACTCAGCCTGAGGTGTTTTGGAAGCCTTTCTGCAGGGAGTGAGATGAAAAGGGACAGGAAGGAGCCGGAAGAGTAGTTCAGGCAGAAGGAAGAACACAGGAGGCAAGAGCACATGCCAGGAACTGCTGGGGTTGTTTGAGGGACTGCAGAGAGATGATGCTAGGGGGCAGATGGTGGCTGGATCAGACATGGTCCTATGTATGGTAAAGAGTTGGGGGCAGTAATTTGGTGGTTGTTAATGACTGTCTGCCATGAACCCAGGAATGGGTCACATACTCAACATGTTATGTCATTTAACACACACATGAATAGAGGGGACTTATTATCCCCATTTTACAGATGAGGAGACTGAGGCTCAGAGCAATTAAATTCTTTGCACTAGTACTAGCACTCAGGCCTCCATGATTCCATAGCCGCACTCTTATCCCCTCTATTAGTAGTTCCTGGAGTGAGCATCAGAATACCTGGAGGTGTTAAAACACAAACTGCTGGACCCTTCCTTGGGGGCTGATTCAGTGGTTGTGGGGCACAGTTGAGAATCTGTATGTCTAACAAGTTCTTCAGTGAAGCTGCTGCAGCAGGTATGGGGGCTGCCTTTCGAGAGCCACTGCCCTGTACTATCTGAATTCTCCACTTAGTAGCCTCCTCGTCTGTGAAATGGGCAGAACACAGCTTGAGTCTCAGGGTTGTCATTAGGACTGGTGCGAGGGATAAGTGTTTGCAGGATGAAGAATAGCTGGAAAGCTCATAATACTCCCAGCTCCCCCCATGTTAACCCCTGCTCTCCCCCTAGGCCTCAATGATTCCCTGCAGGACTACCCCTTTGAGGACTGGGAGCTACCTGGCAAGTACCTGCTCCAGCTCTGTCCCCGCAGCCTTGAGGCTCTGACTGTGTGGCCACTGGGCCACCAGGAGCTCATCCTAGAAGGGGTGGAGCAGCTCCGGGCCCTGGTGAGTGAATGGCAGCCACGCTGACTGCAGGTTCCACCACCTGGGAGTGGCCGACTGGGGTGGCTGGTCACTGCCAGGGAAGTGAGCTGCCCTTTCTCTGGCACAGAGCTCTGGGCTACAGACAGAGAACCTACAGAGCTTGACAGAGGGCCTGTTGGAGAGGACACAGACCTTCCAGAGCTTAGTGCAAGGCCACCTGGGGGACTGTGTGGACCCGCCTGCTGATGTCCTCAGTGCAGCTGTGGAGCTGGTGCATGAGGCCCGTGCCCTCCTCTTCTGGCTCAACAGGTACCTCGGGCTCCTCCCAGGTCCTGGAGGCCTGGGGAGGGGACCCTTCTCATCCTTGGCCTCCTCCAGGGCTGGAGAGTAAAACAGTCTGGCTCCTGTTCAGATATGACAGAGCAGGATCAAGAGGTTAGGTGGTCTGTACAGGGGCACTGGGACGCCTGGGTTCCCACCTAGTCCCCCAGCTTATCATAACAGTCATATCCACATTGGAGAGCTTCTCCACTCCCTTTACTGACTGCCCCTTGTCCCACAGGTCCAAACATCACCTCTTCAGGGAAGTCTCCTTTCAGGTCTCAGAGCTCCTTTGAAGTGAAATCATTATTTGTGTAATCGTGTGCTTAATGTCTGTTTCCCCAGTGCCAAGAACAGGACCTGGAAACTAGTAGGCACTTGATAGATTAGTACTGTGCTAAGTTCTTTAGATTTATCAAGACTCCTTTACCCCAAAGTAAACTCATCAGAGCAGGTATTGGCCCCAAGTCCGATGAGTAGTCAGCTCTGCTGGCTCCGACTTGGTTGTCAAGCACAGGTCTTTAATCATTGCTCTGTCCTTCCCCCTGCCAGGTACCTCTTCTCCCACTTAAACGACTTCTCAGCCTGCCAGGAGATTGGAGAGCTGTGCAGGGAACTGGGCCAAACCTTGCAGGAGGTAGGAGAACCAGGGGACAGGTTTTGCCCGGGCCGCGGAGTCCAAGTCAGACTAGAGCTTTTTATAACCTGTGAATCACAGGATCGGGTGTAAGCACTGGCCAGAGGTGAGGGCAGAAGAGAAGAGGCCAGTCACTGGGTATGAGGCCATGGGACAAGGGGTCTCCTAGCTGGCAGAGGCAGATCAGGAAGTCTGATTTTCAGAATGTGGGCAGGTATGTGTAGTATCTTCTGGCTTCAGGGGGAGGAGCCAAAACCCTGAGGTCATGTCCTTCTGGGAAGGGGGCCAGGGTACAGGACACGGGTAGAGACTGCAGGGAATCCCACCCTGCGCCTGAGCGAAGGCTGTCCCCCGACTCTGCTCTCTCTGCTTCCAGAACTGTCCAGCGACTGAGAAAGAGACAAAAGTCCTGAGGACTGTGAGTTTGGGGGACCTGGGAGTGGGAAGGGAGTAGGGCTGGGGCAAGTGGGATAGGGCTCAGGCTAGATGTCCTACTCCCTTGCCCCCCAGTGTGACCACGTGGCGGGGATCTGCCACCACATCCTGAACTGCAGCCCGAGGGAGCTGCTGCAGCAGAGGGCTGTGCTTGAGCGGGTGCAGCTGGAAGACCCTCTGGTGAGCCTGACCACTCAGCTCGCCGCTGAGCCTCGGCAGCCTGGTCTGGGCCCTGAAACCTGGTTCTAGGACAGGACGGGATCCTGCACGATTATGGCTGAAAGGCCTTTTTGTCTGTATAGCTGCTTAAGGCCAGGGGACTCTCCTGGGTCTCACTGTCATTCAGCGCCTTCCCCAATCCCATAGGACTACACGGGTGTGGTCTCAGGTGGTACATTCCAGCCCTGCTCACACACCTGGCCGGTTAGAGGGGAGCCGATGGGAAAGCCAGAGCCCCGCTCCTGCCCCCGTCTTGTCCTGGTCCCTGCTTATCCACGCAGGAGAGCGGCTGAGAATCAGAAGTCAGCGGCCCCCGGCCCTTATCAGAGGAGGCTACTGAGGCCAGAGAGGAGTGGCGAGCCCAAAGCCTCACAACAAGTCGGGATAGCCCTGCTTGGGGGCACCTGCTGCCTAGATCCACCCACTTAGGAGCCCTGCTGCCCCTACATCTTCAGTGACTGAGCCTCTGTCTTGGCAGGGCCTAGAAATTCATACCACCAGCAACTGCCTCCACTTCGTGTCCCACATGGGCACCCAGGTGAGACCCCCACACCCCACTCCTCTTAGCAGCCGGCCAGGCCAGCTTCAGGCCCCAGGAGAATACACTCCCTGAACCCACCCTCCTCCACACCAGGGCCCTGCCCACCCCGGGCTGCAGGTCCTGCCTGGAGATGAGGTCGTCCAGGTCAACGAGCAGGT
This sequence comes from Solenodon paradoxus, assembly GCA_004363575.1. NCBI lineage: Eukaryota > Metazoa > Chordata > Mammalia > Eulipotyphla > Solenodontidae > Solenodon > Solenodon paradoxus. The sequence continues at coordinate 129,034 of RJWH01000540.1, forward strand.
GGTGGTGAGTGAGGGGTGGGCCTGGCGAAGAACAGGGCTGCTGGGGGAGACCAGGGTTGTAGAAGCTGCTTTCCATGAGACAAGCCGGCTCACACAGTTCAGAACCAAGCGAGGTGGCTCGTGGAAGCTTCCTGGAGGAGGCGGGGGGCAGAGCGGGAGAGTAAGGGAGGATGGAGGACTCTGACTACAGGGCAAGAGCTGTTAGGTTGCCTCGGAACCTCCTGTCCAACTCCATCCAGCCCAGCGTCCCTGCCCTGTCCCCAGGTGGGCTGGCCCCATGAGAACGTGGTGAAGGAACTGCTGCGGGAACCAACCGGAGTCAGCCTAGTGCTGAAGAAGGTCCCGGTGCCAGAGAGCCCCCCACAGGTACCTGCCCCTCCCTGCCCCCACCTGCCTGCAGACCCTGTGATCTGCTCCCTCACCTGTCTCTGGTTATCCCCCAGACCCCTCCTCAGGCCGTGGGCTCCCCGACCCTGAGGATCCCGTCACTGGCTTCGGCCCCCGCGTCTCCCAGGTAACAGGCTCTGCTCTGGGCCGTCTTCATAGCCTTGGTGGGGGAGGCCTGGGGTCATCTCACCTTCCCCGCTCTCCCCAGGTCCCTGTCCAAAGACGCCTTTGCCCTTGACCTGACTTCATGCCAAAATCCTGGCCCCAGCCCTGCCTGGACAGGTAATTTCAAAAGCCCCACCAAGTGGCAGATGCTCTTGCAAGACACGTGAGGTGTCTGGCCTGACCCCTGGACTCTTGACATTCCGATCCTACCGTTGGATCTGCCACTAGGCTTATAGACACTCTTCTCTCTCGCCTCCCTCCTGACAGACTCTACCACCTCCCTTGACACTGAACCTTTGTCCATCACCCCTGCAGCCCCAGCCACACTCCCAGCAGGGCTAACAGAACTTCAGGGGCTCCCAGCCCACTCTGACAAGGTAAGCTCAGGGGCTCAGCACGGAAGGCGTGTGGCTCTGTGTCAGACCCTCCTCTGACCCATTATGTCCTTTCAGAGTCCTGTCCCCAGTCAGACCCTTCTCTGACCCATTATGTCCTTTCAGAGTCCTGTCCCCAGCTGGAAGAAATCAAAAGGTATGAGAAGCCCCTGATGGGGGGAGGGTCCCCCAATACAAGGAGCTTTTAGAAATCTTCACAGTGCTAGTCAAGACAACCCTCCGCCCCCTCTTCACACACAGCGTCTCCTGGAAGCAGCCCTATTTCTGGGGTCAGACTGACCGGTGTCAGCCCGGGCTTCTGGCCAGCCCGGCGCCTGAGCAGTCAGTCTGATCTTTGGGTTTCTGTCTCACCCTCGCTCAGAGATGACACATGTAACTTTCTGAGCACAGAGAACAGGTTCCGAAATGGCTGCTGGGCTTGCTCATGGGCTCTGGGAGCCTAGCCAGCCCCTCACCAACCCTGCTGTGCTGCTGCAGGCATGGCGACCAAGCTGAGTCGCCGGCGGGTGTCGTGCCGGGAACTGGGCCCTCCGGACTGCGACGGCTGGCTTCTGCTGCGCAAGGGGCCTGGTGGCTTCATGGGCCCCCGCTGGCGCCGCTGCTGGTTTGTGCTCAAGAGACACACGCTGTACTGGTACCGCCAGCCCCAGGTGAGAACCCCACACAGCAACCAAGTGAGCCGACTCAGCGCAATGGCTCTTGTCCCTGTCTCACCGTCACTCCCATCTGTGGTCACAGTGGGTCACGGACCCTCTTGGTTCCCAGTGTTCCCATCTGTACAGCAGGGACACACGAGGGGAGTTGATATTTGAAAGCAGCCTGGAAAGGTACATAATGGTGCAGAGAATCCCTTATCTGCACACCTTTCCTTCCTCTTCTGTAATTTTTTTTTTAAACTGGGTTATGTGGCTTTATTAGAGAAAGTCAGAATTAGAGGATGGCAGAGTTGGCTCTTCTTGCCAAAGGTGGACACATTGACAAAGTGCCAGTCATACCGCATCTGCCACTTGGCCCCACCCAGCGCCTCCACCCAGCCCCTCCTCCTCCGCCTATTTGGCCACTTTGGGAGTCTGACTTTCACTTTCCTGGCATGGGCCAGAGAGCCACGGACTTTACCTCCAAATATGCAGCTAGCTACTTCCAGATGGTCAGAGCCTCCGCCCGCGCTGGCCCGAGGGCTTCATCCTCTAGGGGTGTCCTGCCAGGGGCATGACTTGATCTTCTCAGGTGATGCCCCCCCATGAGTCTGATCTGGACCAGTGTCTCCTGGCCGGTCACCTTGAGGTTGTGTGGAGCATCTTAGCTCCAGTAAAGCGGTGTGTGTGGGCACCACCAAGATGGATGAGAAAGAGGAAGAAGCGAGGGCGTGCCCCATCACTCCCTCTTCTGTCATTCTGAGCATCCCAGTCATGAGCTATTCATTTAATTATTCATTCAACAAACATTCAAGTGCCCACTGTGTACCCAGCTCTGGGCTGGGCGCTGAGGACCTGGGCAGAAGTGGAAAGTCCCCACTGCTGCAGGCTGGCAGGGGACAGGGATGAGCATCCACTCAAGGGCAGTACAGGGACCACACGCTAAGATGAAGGAAAAGTCTGGGAAATGCTGGGAGCCCAGCAGACGTGTCCAGTCCAGCTGGAGGAGTCGGAAGCCTCCCTGAGAAACCGGTGCCCAGGGGCTCGTCAGACAGAAAGGAGAAAGACTACCAAGAGAGAAGAACTGCCTTTGCAAAGCTCAGTGCTATGAAGTGACCTCTTTATCTGATGAAACAGACACATGAGCAGGCTTCTCTTTCTTGAGTGCTTCTCTGGATTTCTTGGCTCCCCTTTCTGGCTCAGAGGCACCCTCTCCCCTGTCCAAGATTCCTGTCCTGATCTTTGGACACTAAGAAATGTGTGGTTAGAGAGCCCGGCATATGCCCTGTCGCTCCCCTGCCCTTAGGAGCCTGACCCAGGGCTTTGAGGTGTTGGATCTTCCAGCTGACCCTTCCACTGTGATCCCTTCCAGGACGAGAAGGCCGAGGGCCTCATCAATGTCTCCAACTACAGTCTGGAAAGTGGACACGACCAGAAGAAAAAATAGTTAAGTCCTGAAATGTGATGGGCAGGGATGGAGAGACAGGGACGGGGGAGGGCTGAGGGCAGTAGGTAGCTGGGGCTCCCCGTTCAGCCTCCCTGGGTTCCAGGGGGACACACCCAGGCTGAGCGAGGCTCCTCTGCCCCCTGGCAGTGTGTTCCAGCTCACCCATGACGTCTACAAGCCCTTCACCTTTGCTGCTGATACCCTGACAGACCTGAGCATGTGAGTGCCACTTCCCCACCGGCCGACTCCCACGTCGGGGCCAGAAAGCCTGGGTTCACATGCAGCGCTCTTCAGGATAGTGCGCCAAGGCACTCACTGCTTGAAGCCTCCGTTTTCATTATGCAGAACTTGGGCCACTGGAGTTCCTCCCTCTCGGAGTTGTTCTGAGGATTAAATTCGATGAAGATACGGGTCAATAGCCCTTGGCATACAGTAAATGAAGACTCCCTGAAACCCACTTGTTCCTTCACAGGTGGGTGCGCCATCTCATTACCTGCATTTCCAAGTACCAGTCTCCAGGCCGAGCCTCCCTGCCCCGAGAGGAAGGTGGGTCTGCTGAGCTGCTGCCTTAACTGGGGTGGGAGCTCGGGACTCAGATGCCCACTCCCTCGGCCTCCAAACCCTGTGAAGCTTAGAGGCTTCCCGCTCTGCTCCTGTCTACCAGATTGCTACAGTGAGACGGAGGCAGAAGACCCTGACGACGAGGCAGGGTCCCGCTCAGCCTCAGTGAGTAGGGGATGGGCGAGGGTGGACAGCAGGGCATGGAGCTCAGACCCATGCCCTCCTCTTCTGTCTTGCCACAGCCCAGCCCGGCCCAGGCTTGGAGTCCACTCCACAGAGACAGATCACCTGCAACCACCCCAATGCCGGGTAGCCCCCGCGCCTCGTTTGGCGCTCCCTCAGGTGCTGAGCTGGGGTTAGGGGTGCAGGTGCGGGGCTGGGGGCGGGATGGGCACGCCCTCATCCTGCTCCCCCCTCCCACAGACAGCAGTGAAGGGGCGCTGGAAGGAATGGTGCAGGGCCTGAAGCAGGGGGGCGTGTCCCTCCTGGGCCAGCCGCAGCCCCTCACTCAGGAACAGTGGCGGAGCTCCTTCATGCGGCGCAACCGTGACCCCCAGCTCAACGAGCGAGCGCACCGCCTGAGGGCGCTGCAGAGCACACTCAAGGTCAGCGGGCACGCCAGTGAGTGGGCTCTGGGCTCTGCTGTGAACTCAGCTAGGTTCTAGGTTCCCTGAGCCAGGCTCAGGACCAGGGCTCAGCCGGCCGGGTGTGCTGGGTTCTGGGCACAAGACCCCAGACTTAGCTCTGGGCTTGGGCTCTGGCCTGCTCCGGCTCCCTGCCTGGTCATCACCCGCAGTCCCTCCTCCTGTCTCAGGCAAAGCTGCAGGAGCTGCAGGCCCTAGAGGAAGTGCTAGGCGATCCCACACTTACTGGAGAGAAGTTCCGGCGGTGGAAGGAGCAGAACCAGGACCTCTACTCAGAGGGCCTGGGGGCCCCAGCGGTCGTACAGGAGGAAGGCCACTCCCAAGTCCTGCCCTCCGACTCCAGAGAACAGTCTTCCCACCTGCTGCCCTCTGCTTCCCCAGGGGACTCCCATCTCTGCCCCCTGACCTCAGAGAGCAGCCTCAACCTCCTGACCTCTGACCCTGACCAGTACACCAGCTCCTGAGGCCTCTGGGCCTGAGGGCCACCTCCTCTCCCAGCCTCTGACTCATCTGGAATAGAGCATTCCCGGGATTCTGCTCAAGGCTGGAAGTAGTGCTAGTCCGTAGTTTCACCTCAAGCTGAGCCCCTCAGTCTGCACTCCCACCATTTTGCCCCTCTCACCCCTGGAGTGGGGTCAAGGGAAGTGAACTGCATGCACCCCCGCCTCTCCTCCCTTGCCAAAGAAGAGGGAAAGACTGGGCTGCAATGAACTCTCCCATCTGTTCTCTGACCTGTGGGGGCACACACCTGTCTTCCTCCCTTCCCCACAGCAGTCTACTCACGACTCCTTCACTTTACCCAAGAGACACCTTTCAACTGAATAAAGGCGATTTCTCTAAAATAAATCTGCTCGTGCCTTTGACTTTTGTATCCGAATCAGGAATCTGTTCCCAAGAAGGGACTGAGAGAAAGCTGCAGCGGAAAGCACTAGGTAGCTAGCCCACTGGCCTGGGCTCTACCTGAAGTTCCAGGCCCACCAGGATGATGGATTGATGGTCCATATTCATCGTGGGCTTCTACGCATGCATATCTCTGCACTGCCCTTCAAGACCAGAGCGTACCCTCCTGTCTGACCTGGGGGCTGGGTGAGAAATAGAGGTCACCCTTTCCTTCTCTAGGTAGAGAAACACCTTCATGGAAGGGCAGAGTGGGCATCCCTGGAGGCTCAAGTGGCGGGAGTAGGGAGGATATAGGCTGTGTCTATTAACAGGAGAGCCCCAGAAAAAACATCTTTCTCCTCAGTCTAATTCTACCTCTATCTCCAAGACCCACCGGAGTGTACCCCTGTGTCTCCATCCAGGCTGTTCCCACCAGCCTAACCTCTGAGCCCAGCCCAGTCCCTTAGTGCCCTGCCCCTGACTTCCTTCACAGGGTACTGAGGGGTGCCGGGGGAGGAGCTTCTCAGGGTTGGAATTCCCTGGTGGAATGCAGACACCTGGAAGTCACAGAGGCCTCTGTGATATCACCACGAGGGGGAGCAAGTCCACTTGGAGTGAAGTTCTTAGACGCACTGGAGACTGAGCCGCCGTGATGGATAGCCAAAGGACCTGGTGGCAGCAATGGACGGACAGCACCAGTATCAGACCTTTGAATGTCATGGTAGGCAGTCCTTGCCTGGCCCCACCGCCCGAGTTGGGCTCCCGGGTGGGGTGGAACACATGGGGACCACAGTGGGTCTGGAGGGGCAGGGGCTGCACTGAGGGGCTGTCTCCTCACCTCACAGAAGTCCACAGACCACAGAGTGCGGCCAGAGGAGCAGATGCTCATCAACCGCAGAGACATCACTAGCAGAACGGTAACAACGAGGCGAGGCGAGCTGCAGAAAGGCCTGCAGCAGCCCTCACTTGCTCGCCCCTAGGGGACCCTTCTGCAGTTGTGCCCAGCTGGGCAGCAAGCCTTCATACTAACTCTGCCCCTTCCGTCTTCTAACCCCAATGATCCCGGAAGCGGCTCCCCCATGATATGTTAGTAACTGGCCCCATAGTAACCCCAATACACTGAATCACTAGCAGAGACCCTAAAAGAGCCTCCCCGGCAATGAACCCAACAAAGATCCCCCAACTATGAGAAAACCCCACTTAGGTAGTGACCGCTACTCAAGGCCTCCACGCCATGATCCCCTCTCAGGCAATATCCTTCTCCCAAAACACTCCCCCACACACCAGAAAAACCCCATTCACTGAGCAGATGTTCAGGCAGAGGTCTCCTATGGTGACATCAGCCTGAAGGAAGATCCCCGCTCTCTCCCAGGATGCCTGGGACATGGAGGAGTTCATCACTCGCATGTACATCAAGCATCTGCTCCAACACCCGGTCTTCCAGATGCTGCTGGCCGTGATGCTAGTGATCAACGCCATCACTATCGGTCTCCGCACCAACTCCATCCTTGGTCAGGTAGGGCCCCAGGCGGACCTCTGCCCCCACGAATCTCACAAGGGGCCTAACCAAGGCACTTCCCTCTCTTGGCCTCAGGCTCCTCATCTTTCCTTGGTGCTTGGCTTGCATGTTCCTTGAGGGCCTGTCAACTCTGACCTTCCAGGAGTGTAGAGATCAAGGAAAACTTCATGGTGGCGGGGCCTCGCTTTAAGGAAGGCATTGGATTTATAGAGGAAGGGCTGGAGAAAAATGGTGTGAGCAGAGGCAGGCAAATGAGTGGACAAGGAGACCCCATTTTACCCCACAGTCGGTAGAAGAGAGTCACTCTATGCTTGGCTCTGTGCTAGGTGTCAGGGTTCTAAGTATGAACTCAGTGGACTGGTTTCTGTCTCAGACAGATGATTGTTACAAATGCCTGGGTGTAAGAGTATATGGGAGTTTCAAAGAAGACATCACCTCTGATCTGGGGGATCAGGAAAGTCTTACTGAAGAAAGGGACATTTACACTGAGGGTGAAAAAAGGGAGTAGAGGGAGACATGCCCTAGTGAAGCAGCGGTTCAGTCAATAGCATCTGAAGGAGCACAGGACACATACTGCTAGGTTCCAGTCCCAGGTCTGGGGTAAACAACCAGTGTGAACAACTAAATAAAAATAAAATGCTGCTTTCTCCTCTCTCTCCTCATCTTGTAGGCATTGCCAGACAAGGGTAGAAGGGTGTTGTGGGCATAAGAAACATAGAAGTAAGTTCTGTGTGTTCCACTCAAAGTCCCATATGATCTTCTCCTTAATGTTTTGATTTCTTACAAGGAGTAGGCTACATACATGAGTTAGGCTATTTAAAAATCAGTATTTTTAACTAACCAATGTGGTGGCCAGTGAGGTCAGAGTTGGACAGTGGCTAGACCACGTAGGGTCTCTAAGGGATATTAAGGAGGACGGTCTTTTTCTTATGTCATTGGAAAGCCAGGGAAGAATTTAAAGCATGGATGTGACACGACCAGATAAGGTGTTTTAGGAAATTTACACTGACAGTCACTATGTGGATTGTGGAAGGGAAAAGCCAAGAAGAACCAGATAAGATCATGCCGCAGGTGTTTGGGTAATGAGGGTGGAGACTTGACTAGGACAATGGCACTGGGTGAAAGAAATCACATGACCTTGAAGCTCTCTAAGCTTCCTAGAGTCAAATCCATGGGTCTTCCTGATTGAGTCTCTTGATAGAAAGCAGCAAACGTTTACTGCATGTACCTTGTTGAACAGATCATCTCACACATAGTAAAGGAAATGCAAGAAGTTACATTTCTGATGCCGGCAACCATGTGGAGATGGCGCTTTTTGCAGGGATGTGGTGGTATAGAACGAGCAGCAGGTCGTGAAGGCACCAAAGTCAGTCTGATGTGTGTAGCATGTGTGACGCCTGGGTAACACCCACGCAAAGATGTCTGGTGATGGTTAGAGGCCAGCTCTGAAGCACCGCAGAGAGCCCTGAGATGGAGACAGATGGAGAGTCACCAGCATCAAGGTGGATGGTTGCCTGAGAAGAGGGGCCAAGACAGGGTTCTAGGAGGGTCTCCCAGGACAACATGGCGGCAGGATGAGCCCAGGACAGGGGGCTGTCAAGCGAGCAGCACACAGAGAAAAGGCAACTTTACAGACGTTCTGTAATGTTTATTCTGATCTCTGCCACCTCGCATGCTCCTTGAAACTTCATTGTCCTTCACTCTTCCTTTGTCTCACTTTCTAAGCCTGGAGATGAGGCAATTTAAGGACTGCAAAGCATTCCTTGGATTTAACTCTTATGACCTTGACAAGAGCTGGTGGAGGCAGAAACCCAGTCGCAAGGTTTGCAGAATGAGTGGACTGGAAGGCAGATTGCACTCTTGGATGAATCGTGATACCAGCTTTTTGATATAGAATGAAAGAGAATAAAATGTAAATTGTGTGTGTGTGTGTGTGTGTGTGTGAAGAGAGAGAGAGACAGAGACAGAGAAAGAGAGAGAAACAGAAAAATTCCTAATATAGGATTTATGGCCCTGAAGATCAAATCCTAGAAGCCTATGAATGGCAGATGATGTTGAACTTTACCCTGCCCACCAGAGGGAGCCATGAAAGGCCTGTGGGTCAAGATCACTCAGTGTAACTCTGGAGGCCTGGGACTTAGAAAAGGCAGGCACAATATTCAGGAGGTGCTTTCAATAAATAGTAAGGAGAGCCTGTGGCAGCCTCCAGTGGCCAGTGGGGAGGAGCTGGGACAGAAGAGTGGAAAGAAAGTTCTTCCTTATTATGGACAGAATCCCTGGCCCATGACAGCCCTTTAAGAATCTAAAACAAGCAGGGAGGCCATCAACCTTAACCTCCTATGTGGGTTTAAGAAGCTCTTGCCGGCCTCATGTGGACCATGAAATGGGGTTGGGGTGGCGCAGTGAGGGCAGCGGGAGGCCCCCATGTGTGCTGGCCAGCCTTGGGCACTGAGGCTGTTGGCCATGGAAGTGGAGAAAGGAGGCATCAAGGTGAGTTTGGTAACAGCCAGGGAGGCTGGGAACTCACAGGGGTCACAAACTATAATGGGGGACACAGCTGAATGGGGGCTGAAGCAGTAGGATGTAGCTTAGGTAAAGTGAGAGGTTTTGGGCAGAATTTGAATTCATTAAGTCATCCATCCATCAATCTACCCATCTAGAGTTCATATCCCATGAGTGGGGGGCTACCCAGGAATTTGATCAGGCTTGGTTTGGGGAATCCAAGAAGCTGGAACAGCAGGAATGACTGAGACAACCAGAGAGGGCAGGATGGGGCTTGGTGTCCTCCATCTCAGGACCAGGCTTTTCTCCCAAATCCTGGAGCCCATTCTGCCTCTCCCCCACTTTCTTTTTAGAGTGTCCCTGCTCTAAAGGTAAGGAGTGAAGATTTGTAGTTGGGCAGCAGTCTTTACTGACTCCCAGTCTGACCTCGGACATGTCTCTGATTCTTCCTCTGTGAGATGGGAACAACACCTACCTTTCAGGATGATCATGATGTAGCACAGGATGATGCATGTGTGGGTTTAGCAGGGTGCCCAGTGTGTACACGGACAGTGTGCTATCACAGCTACAGAGATGCTGCAGACGGAAAGCAGCGGGGATATGGGCTTTCCCTCCCCGCTGACACCTTTCCACTGACCTCTCCGCCCTCTGTTTTTCTTTGTCTTCCATGTAGAAACACTATGAGTTGTTCTCTACCATAGATGACATTGTGCTGACCATCCTTATCTGTGAGGTTCTTCTTGGCTGGTTAAATGGCTTCTGGATTTTCTGGAAGGTGAGATTCTGGGCCCTGCCTCCCACCATCCTTACTCCTCCCCAGGGATTGCACCCCTCCCCCCAGCCCTGTGCTCCTGGCCCTGCAAGCAGAGGGATGTGTGTGTGTGTGTGTGTGTGTGAGAGAGAGAGAGAGACAGAGAGAGAGAGAGAGAGAGAGACAGAGAGAGACAGAGAGAGCACATGTGTGTGTCAGTACACAGGTACAAAGTCTTACCAAGAGGTGGAGTCACCACAGAAAGTCACTTGTACGAGACGTGCAGCCTTCCTAGGTTCCAATTCCTTCTCCAGCCTTCCCAAGTTCTGTGATCTGGGAAAAATTTTATTTTCTGACTTGAGAAATTACACTGAGATTGTTCACCTTAATCTGAGGAACTCAAGAGCCAGGATCAGCAAAATTTGTATGTAAAGAGCTTGCTAAAATGTTTTCACCATCCAGATTTTTTTCATTTGTTCCAATCTTGCATGTGAGCTTCTCCTTGATGACATCCTTGGCTGAACCTCTTCCCCATAGTCCCTAAGTACCCACAACTGCAGCCAACCAAGTCACAGTTTCCCCTCTGTGTCCGCTTCACAGAGGCCTCCCCATCCCCCTGGCTTCTTGTTGTCATCACCCTCAAGATGGCGTGGTGACCAGCACAAAAGGCCTCCACCAACAGGCTCATCATGATGGATTCAAGCACACGGATGGGCTTGGCCCTGGTGTAAGGCTTTGGCAGCTTTGTGAATTCCCCATGAGAGGCCATGGTGGGTGAGGATGCTGTAAAGTGGTATTAACACCATGACACCGCTGGCAGCAATGAGGTCTTCGGCCATGGTGGTGGGTCGCAGATGGAGCTGAATGTTGACACACCCGAGCTTCTGCCTCCATGGCACCCAGTGGCAGGAACAGGGTCCCATAAGCAGAGGTTTGTGGGCCGAGAGTCTCTGTTGCAAACATTCAGTCTGCTGTGGAGCACCTAACAGCCATGGAGACAGGGACAAAAGAGCCCGGCTGCACTCCATGTGACTTTACCTGCTGCAGTTAGAGCTTCTATCATCTTCACGTGCCCAAAATACGGTTCTTTCTTTGAGTCCCCAGCCATTGGAAAGGATAAAAACCGTTCTTAGCCTGAGGTCTTATCAAAAGAGGGCTGCTGTCTGTCCAGGTTGGACACTGCAGCTGTAGTTTGCTGACCTCTGTTCTGGAGAGTACCAGTGGGCAGGCCTTCAAGTTACATTGAATGAGACAAAGACTCAGACTCTTTGTTTGAAAAGGACATTCTAGAGTCGAGCTATTTCTGCAGTCAAGGGATTTCTTTTGGCTTTGGACCTGTGTGAGAGAGTAAATAAAAACACACACTATCAAGTGTTTCTACCTTTCATAAAAAGGAAATATCATTTACACACATATCATTCATTACTGGAACAGTCCCCTAAGAGTTACAAATTTTTCAGGCACTAGAGGTGCCACAGAATGTATAATGGAGAGCATTTCTGAAGTCCAGGTGTCCTGAAGGCTGCTTTGTGCAAACAGCATTTGGCAAGGATGTTTTTTAGCAGAGAGGAGAATGGGATGATGCCTATTTTATGCCCCCACACTCCGGAGGAGAGGCACCAGGCTTCTGTGAGCAGCTCCATGTGTCACTGTATCCGCACTGGCTTCAGGGCGAAAACAGACAGCTGTTCCATCAGAGGGAACATTTATTCTTCTGTCTCTGCCTGACGCTTCTTTTGGCAGCAGTGAGGAGGACCTGTGCTTTCAAGGCTAAGCCCCACAGTTGGGTTAGCAAACATGAAGTGAAGCAAGCTCAGTATCTCCAAGCCCCTTCTGCTCGTCACTCAAACCAGGGCTTTCCAAGTTTGTCTCTAAGGACATATTGACCTAGATAAACCTTTGTAGTAGGGGACTATTCTGTGCATTAAAAAATATTTAGTAACATCTCTGGCTTCTACCCACTAGATGCCATTAGCACCTTCTAACTTGTGACAACCTAGAATGTCCCAACATTGCCAAATGACATCTGCAAGGCAAAATCACCCCTGACTAAGAATTCTTGCCTCAAATCCTAATTGTTTTCTGGCATCAGGATCCCAGTGCCCCAAACCTGGGCTTGTTAGAAGATGCTTTTGCCTTTTCCTCCCACCACCCAGATCCTCTTTTCCTAAGTCCTGGTGCACAAAATCTGTTCCCCGGTGGATGGGCGTGGTAGAGGGAGCGGCAAAAGGACAGAAAGGAAAAAGACACGGGGAAGGCACGCCTTGGAGGAGCAGCAGTTAGGTCAATCCCTCCAAAGGACACAGGCCACATACCCCTGGGTGTGGGGGGAACAATCAGTGTGAACAACTAAAATGAAAATAAAATAAAATGCTCTTCCACCGCTCTCTTCCTGCCTGTACCTTTCCTTTTAAAAAAAAAAGAAAAAATAGAGAAAAGAGGAAAGGCTATAAACAAATATCTCAAAATATTCCCCAGACGTATAGGAATCCCCAAAACTGTTTCCGTCATCCCCCGCTTGACTTCTGCCCTCATATGGCTCCTTCCTCTTTCAACACCTAAATGTTTCTCAAGTTTCTTGCACCTTTGCGTCTCTGCTCCCCGTTCTCGCTCTTGCCTTCTTCCCTCTCATCAGGATGATGGTTATGACTTCTTGTGTCCCCCACTTGCCATCAGACATAAGATAAAGCACCCTTAAAAGACTCCCATGTACCCCCAATCTACAAGATCAGGTCTAAATGACTGTGTGGAAACCTTCCATGATGAGGCCCACAATGAGGCCCTTGTTTGTGCAGCCTCCTCATTCCTGGTCTCCCCGTGGTGTCCCAGATACACCGCTGTGCGCTGCTGCCGCATTCGTCCGTGCTGCCCCGTGGTCACCAGAGGTTCTCTGCCGTATATTCACTTACCTTCTTCCTACTTAATGCTCCCAAATGCCTTCTCTTCCAGGAAGTCTTCCTGTCTTTCCCAGTCTACACTCGTTATTCCTCTGTGTCTCCCTAACACTATATACTTGTATCTCCTTCATGGAGTTAAATGTACAGTCTACTTCCCTCAAAGTTAGGATGACCACATTTCCTTGTGTGAAAACTTGACATAGGGATGGCAAAAACAGAATGGGGTTTTGTGCAGGTGACTAAGGGTAGGGGAGAAGGTGGAGCAATCCAAGCAGGGGTAGAGCAGCCAGGCCAGCAACAAGTAAGTGCTATGCAATGCCAGTTGGCAATTACATGGCAACAACATGTGGTCTGGTGGGACTTCATACAAATGACCAGGGCTGGTACAAGGAATTTTGGCACCTCAGGTGAAAACAAAATTTGGTGGCCCTATAAGCCCTGCTCTAAATGTTCTGCCTAAAGCACATGCCACTTTAACCATCCCAGTGCCAGAAATGTCCAATAACCCCTTTAGTGCCGGAGATAACCCCCACAGTACTTACGTGCAAATCCGCCATGCTGCAGTGTTCTGCTCCTATTGAAGAAATAGGCTCACAGGGTGGTGGGAATCCTCTTCCTGAGACTCCTGTTTCCTGACTGGGGGCAGGAACAGCAGAAGCGGTCAGCATGGGACACAAGGGGCAGCTGTTACAGGGCCCCCTCAACAGACAGCCTGGGACAACTCAACTGCCCCCTTTGCCCCACATTAAAGACAGCCCTGGTTTATTAAAAATGGGACAGAATTGGCATATTAAAGTGAAAGGAGCATCAAAATAAGCAAGTATTAGATCTGACAAGAGACATTGACAGTAATAGTGGGAGACTTACAACAATGGATAGATCCATCAGGCAGAAACAGGAGCTTTAAATGACTATTCAGAAGAGTTAGGTTTAACAGACAGATACCAAACACTTCACCCAACAACTACAGATTTCACGTCCTTCTCAAGTGCATGTGGAACATTCTCAAGAATAGATTCATATGCTGGGACACAAAACCTCTCTCAACAACTTTACAAAGATTGAAATCATACCAAACATCATCTCTGATCACGATGGTTTGAAACTAGAAATCAACCACAAAAAGAAAGTTGGACAACCCCAAACTAATTGAAAACTAAACAATATGCTCCTGAGTGACTCTTGGGTAAAAGAAAAAATCAAAGAGGAACTTAAAAAATACTTAGAGACAAATGAGAATGAAGACATGAGCTACCAGTGTCTGTGGGGCGCAGCAAAGGCAGTGTTAAGAGAGAAATCCATCGCAATCCAGGCCGACCTCAAAAAATAAGAAAAATCGCAAATAAACAACCCAACTCTACATTTAAAACAACTAGAGAAAGAATAACAAAGCCAAAAATCAGCAGAAGAAAGGAAATAATCAATCCCCATTAAAATCCCATGAGCGTATTTCCAGGAAATAGAACCAAAAAAAATCTTAAAATTTGTATGGAACAACCAAAGACCCAAATAACCAATGCAATCATTGGAAAAAAAGAATAAATCTTGAGGGATTACACTTCCAGACTTTGAACTACATTACAAAGCAATAGTGATCAAAATGGTATGGTACTGAAATAATAACAGAGGCACAGATCCCTGGACTAGAACTGAATCACTAGAAACTGACCCACTCACATACAGTCAGTTAATCTATAACAAAGGAACCAAAAGCTTACAAGGGAGAAAGGAATGTCTCTTTGATAAATGATGCTAGGAAAACTGGACAGCCACATGCAAAAGGATGACGCTAGACCACTCTCTAACACCATTCACAAAAATTAACTCAAAATGGATTAGAACTTGGACATAAGACCAGAAGCCATAAAGCTCTTAGAAAGACAACATAGGAAAGACTTTCCATGACATCAGTCGTAGAGGTGTAAGGGACTTCAGGGACTCAACTTCACCATCAAGGGAAGCAAAAAGAATAAACAAGTGGGACTCCATCAAACTAAGGAGCTTCTTCGCAACAAAAGAAAGCATCACCAAACCAAAAGGAAACCTACTAACTGGGAGAAGATATTTGCATTCGATATTTCCGACAAAGGCTTAATATCTAAAATATACAAAGAACTCATAAAACTCAACAAAAGAAGAACAGGCAATCCAATTAAAAAATGGGAGGAGGAATTGGAGAGACACTTTTCTGAAGAGGATATACAGATGGCTAAGAGACACATGAAATTATGTTCCTACTCACTGGCCATCAGGGAAATGCAAATTAAAACAACAGGGAGATATCACCTTACACCTGAAAGACTGGTTATTATCCAAAAATCTGGAAACAACAAATGCTGGCGAGGATGTTAAGAAAAGAGAACATTTTTGCACTGCTGGTGGGAGCGCAAATTGGTGTAGCCCCTATGGAGAACACTTTAGAGATTCCTCAAAAAACTGAAAATGGAAATCCCATATGGTCCTGTCATTCCACTCCTGGGCATCTACCCAAAAGATACAAAAACACCCATCCCCAATGTCAGATGAATGGATAAAGAAGATGTGGTACATACATACAATGAAATACTACACAGCCCTTAGAAGAGATGAAACCCTGTCATTTGAATCAGCATGGATGGAACTAGAGGGGATGATTCTAAGAGAAATAAGACAAAGGAAGAAAGATAGATACTGGATTACCGCGCTCATAGGTGAAATATGAACAGACAAAAAAAGAAACAGAGGAAACAAAAGAAACCCCGTGTACGCTTGCAACAGGCCTGAGGTTACCAATAGGGAATAGGATGGGGTAGGGGGATGAGAGCCGGGGGCAAATGGTGGTGGAGCCCACTAGACAATGGTGAAGAACACTTGGTGATTTGGTGGAGGGCAGGGTGTGTTGACATATATCTAAGGAATGGGGAACCTATACAAAGGAAGTTATTTAATGTGTAAAATAATTACTACAATAAAAATCATTTTTAAAATAACGGACGGTCAGGAAATATGAAAAAAACAGCAGTGACCTGTTTAAAACGGACACATAGTCAGCCTGCACCAAATAGTCTGTGAGCGCACAGGACAGACACCTGTTTCCTCAGATTCTGGTGTAGGGTCTGCGAAAGAGAAGGAGCTAGTACCAGGTGGAGGCACACCCTAGTGGGTTATGGTTAAGTCCATTGTCTCCGACAAGTCACGTACATCCCAAGGACGTGTTCATGTCTCAGGGTCGGTGGGAACAGTGAAGATGAACTAAATGAAATAAAATAAAAATGCTCCTTGCTCTTCTTCCTGCCTGCCTGCATCTGCTCATCTTCCTTCCTGCCTTAAAAAAAAAAAAAAAAGTAAATGCATCTGTTGGTTTCGAGATAGAGCCAATTCCCCCTCTTTCATGATTGCACTTGACTTTCTCATCCCAGCAAGCCTCTGTCCCCAGCCCCACTCCCATATAAGTGTGTGCCTTATTGGACAAAGGGCTTACAAAGTGGACCTCTCTCTTGTCCTGTAAGAGCTCTTTCATCTCTGAACTGGCTACCAAAGTAACATTTCTTAATCATTTTAACGTGTGTCGCACAAAGGCTGGAGCATTCAGATGTTCTCAGATCACAGAACTTGGTTCAAGGTCATCCCACAGCGCACTAGCCAGGGTGGGCGTTCAGTTTAGGGCTTATGCTAGTGTCTCCACGGTCTCCCTGAGACTGCATTGGGCTTTTGGCACACATCCTAGCAGTAAGCATGTGCCACTTTGTAGCACTTTTGGAAGGCAGCAGAGTAGGTGGCAGCAGTGGATAGCAAATGACTGGTCCAGCTTGGAAGAGACATTGAGCTCCCAATCCTCGGGGGATGGGGAGGGAAGACCCAGGATGTCCCCCATGGACTGGGCCTGACAGACCCTGTGGGGACTGGACCAACCCTCCAGGATGGCTGGAACATCCTCAACTTCCTTATCATCTTTATCTTGCTCCTGGGCTTCTTCATTAGTGCCCTCAATCACATCGCTATCACCTATACACTCAGGTGAGCTGGGAGCTCTCTGGCTTCACAGAGAGGAGGTGGAAACTGGATTGGCTCTGCCTTACTGGGTGGGGCTGGGGAAATGAGGAGGAGGAGGAGGAGGCAGAGGAGGAGGAGGAGGGTTTGGGCAGGCCCAGGGGCACCCCAGAAACTCTGCCACAGGGCGCTTCGTCTGGTTCATGTGTGCATGGCGGTGGAGCCCCTGGCCCGGATCATCCGCGTCATCTTGCAGTCGATGCCCGACTTGGCTAATATCATGGCTCTCATCCTCTTCTTCATGTTGGTCAGTGCCCACCCCCATCCCAGTTGCTCCCTTTCCCTGAACAGGACCCCGGGGTCACTGGGGAGCCAAGTGTCTGGAGAGGCCTCTGGGCCTGCACCCCTGTGATGCCCTTGGCCAAGCTCATTTGTAGGCCTTTCCCATCCTGTCACCAGGGTTGAAGCACTCCGAGTGAGTCAGGAGGGTCTTCTGTTGCTCTGGCAGGTGTTTGCCGTGTTCGGGGTCACTCTCTTTGGTTCATACGTGCCCATGCACTTCAAGAACATGCAGGTGGCCCTGTACACTCTCTTCATCTGCATCACCCAGGATGGCTGGGTGGACATCTACCATGACTTTCAGTGAGTACCTGTGGGGCCTCCGGCACTCAACCCACCTGGGCAAGGCAGGGGCTCCCGTGGGCAAAAATATACTGAGGAGGGAGAAGAGCCCTCAGGAGGAATGGGGCTCCGGGTCTTGGGGTGAAGTTGACCCTGCAAGAGGAGGGAGCGTGTACCTGGGGTTTCACTATGGGGTAAAGGAGACCCCTAGACCTAGGGTCTCTGGATTTGTGGTCAACTTGAAGCTTTATTGCCCTTGAAACTCTACTCTTTCAAAGTTCCACCCTGGACCTGTTCATGGAGATTTTTCCCATGAAGCTAAATAGCAGGTTGCTGGGCTGCGGAAGGAGCAGGTCTGTTTTCGTCCCTTGGGTTTCTGGACTGCTTCTCAGCCCATGCTGGAACTGGAGAAACTTCTTGGATGCCTGAAAACATAGTGTCTCATTATACTCTTTCTTAGACCCACTGCCCAAGGTCATTCTGGTCATAGATAGCTGCTGGGTTCTATTTTCCGCCCTTCCCATGGTGTCTAATTCCTATTTGTTATCCATCCACTCCGGGAACAAGTCAACAGACTGGCTTCATTTTATCCCCTTCACGTGAGAGTAGAAGCTCAGTTGGTAAAGAACTGCTGCCGTTGCTCTCCGTGATGATGTAGGTAGTGACAGAACCACAGTCTACAAAAGAAGGTAGTCTGCGCTGTCGAATCGTCTCCACCATGCCCACCATGCAACTGAGAGCAAGTTACTTCATCTCTCCACACCTCAGTTTTCTCATCTGTCAAGTGGGGCTACAATATAACACCATATTAACGAGGTCTGCCTGCTGTGGAGATGAATAGAGAAAAGCTATGTACATTTCTCAGCATATGCTTACATACATACATACATACATGGGCAGGGTAGGAGAGGGAGAACTATCATTTGGGAAAATATTTCATGGGTGATTTATAATGAAATGTTAACAGTGGGTGAATTTTTCCTGTATATTTTCCTTCTGCTCTTTTCCTAATGATCTTGAATTATTTTTTATAATAAGAAAATGATGACTAAAGAGTATAGCCCTAGAGTAAAATTGATGATGCTGAGGTTCAAGTTGGCCTCATGGAGCTGCTTTGAAAACTGCCTGAGTTGCCTAGCTGGCAGCACCGCAGGACTCAGCCAAGCGTAGCCGCTGTGACAGTCAGCGGCGGGGATTACATCTGAAAAATAGCAGCAAGGATAAGTCCCAGCAGGCTTTGAGATACTTGTCCATTTCATGGATGAGGAAACTGAAGCTCAAAGGGCCTGCCCTCTTCAGGTTTGAGAAAAGGGATTACGGAATGGAGATTGGGGGCGCCATCTACTTTGCCATTTTCATCACCCTTGGTGCCTTCATCGGCATCAACCTGTTGGTTGTCGTGGTGACCACCAATCTGGAGCAAATGATGAAGGACAAAGAGCAGAGGAAACAGCATCAGATAACCTTCACTGAGGTGAGAGGGATGGGGAGGGTGGCGGAGGAAGGGAATGTGTGTGTGAGTGCTGATCTGTATACTCTCCAGGCCCTGGAGGGAGCCCAGTCTGAGCCCTAAGGGGAGAGTCTCCCACCCTTGAGAGCCAGCCAGTTGGGGCTTCTGGAAGTGGGCAGGTGAATTTCCTAGATGTTTGAGTCTATGGCAATTGAAAACTGAGTAGTTAGGGCACTTAACCCATCTAAGCCTCCTTTTCTTCTGTAAAATGTGAATAATAACAGGACTTGTCTCTGGGGGCTCGCATGACAATTACATGGGTAAATGAAGAGTACTCGGCACATACTAAGAACTCAATAGATAGTAGCTACAGGATTTTTTCATTTGGGGCTGAAATGTCCCAAGCAGTGGGGGCAAGGGGTGAGGAGTACTTCTCTAAACGTTGAGAGTTGAGAGGACTGTGACTTGAGAGTAAATAGGGCTTGGGAAGTTTCCTTCTAAAGGTAGGATTTATCACAGGTGAATCCAGAGGGTGTGGAGGTGGGGGTTAGCATTACAAAAGGTTGAGAATTTCCAAAAAAGTGTGGGAAGGGCTTGTGCCTTTGAAGTGGAGTTCCCACAGCAAGGTGGGGGCCATGCACGCTTGGCTGGAGCTGGAATGAGGAACATTAGAACCTGGTGCCCAGAAACTCATTCTTGCTGAAGCCAAGCATGGCAGGGCCTGGGGCAGGGAGGCTGAGCTGTCCAAACTCTCCCCTTTCTCCTCCCCAGACAGAAATGATGCAGGAGAACGGGACTGACAAGCTGCCCCTGGTGCACTGTGCCGTGGCCCGCTTGGAGAATTCCGGCCATCTCCAGGACCCGCTGATGGGAGGCCCCTTATCAAACCTCTCAGAAAACACATGTGATAACTTTTGCTTGGTGCTAGAAGCCATACAGGAGAACCTAAAGCAGTACAAGGCGATCCGAGATGAGCTCAATATGTAGGGGAGGGTCCTGGGGGTACTCCCAAAACTCTTAAGTCAGGGCTGAGCTGAGCCCCAGATTCTTCAGACCTCAGAACCTCCCTGCTCTCCCCACCTCCCCGCCCCTGCTGGCACACAGCTGAGCCTGGGTCTCTATCACAGGGAAGGGGGTGGGCTAAAGGAGGTCGGACACCAAGGAAGAGGTGGAAGGGCTGCCCCTGTTTACCCTCCTGCCCTCCCCAGGCCACCCCTCAGAACACCCTCGCCCCTTTGCCCCCAGGATAGTGGAAGAGGTGCGCTCCATCAGCTTCAACCAGGAGCAGGAGCAGGAGATAATGCACAAGAAACTGTCACTGAGCGTGATGGAGAGCTGGGCCTCCTTGGACATCCGGGAAGTGTCTCGCCAGCAAGACTTGATCACTGCACTCGTGAACAAGGAAAAGGTGTCACTTCCCTTCCCTCAATTAGTGCCCAGCCCCGCCTCTGACCTTTTACTCTTGGTTCCTGAATAGTCCTACACCTGGCAGCTCAGACTCCCACCCACCCCAGTGACCACTGTCAACCTGGTTAAGTCCCACCCTTTCCTTCCCGAGAGGCTCTGGCCCTCTTGCCAGACCCCTGCCCTTTGAGCCTCTCTGTCTCCAAGACCTTCAAACCTACCCATTCTTAGAGTAACTTGAACCAACGTACTTCTTGGTTAGTGGCAGATGCAAAGTCCTATTGTGGGCAGAGCCAGGGAAGAAAAGAGATACTCCCCTTATCATTTTCTTTCTATCTCTACTTCCACACCTGACTGGGCTAGAATGACTTCGAGGCATGTGACTGTCCACAGCCTGGCTGATAAACTCAGAGACTCGATTAGGCAGGCTAGAGTTAGGCACGTAAGGAGTTTCCTTGGGGGGTGTGGATGGGGCAGCTGATGATGTGGGAAGGAGAGTATGGGAGGGCTGCCATGTTTGGGTGAGGAGTTGACAGGAGTCTCTGGTTTTCAGGTCCAGGAATCCACCACAAATATCCTGAGCAAGCAAATGATCAGCCGCTGAGAGTAGGACTGGAGCCAAGGGGCCTGCACACACACCTGCTGATCCTCCAGCCTCCCTGACATGACTTGGCACAGCCTGGCCTGAGCCCATCCCCTCCTGACACCCGGGCAGAGGCCTGGGCAGGCATCTCTAGGGCTGTGCCTGTGAGCTCCAGGCCCAGAGGAGCCAGGTTGGAGAAGGATGCTGGAAGCCCTTGCAGCAAGGATGAGCGCAGCGTGGGGTGCTGGCCAAGGCAGCCAGGATTTGGACAGAGGATGGGCATCCCGGGCCCTCCACTCTAGGCCAGAATTATATGGGTCCCAAATGGGCCCAAGCACCACAAGGAGAAGGGTGAGGCCAGAGGGGCCAAGTGTCTGTGTATAGAATAAAGTTTTGTGTTGGAATCAATGCATCTGAGCACTGGAAATCAATCCCGTAGGGCAGACTTGTCCTAGGTGTGATGGGCCAGGCACATCACAGTCCTCAAAAACTTGTTTTTCTAATGCCAGCACCACCAACTGTCCTCCAGGGCATTGCGTCTAATAAGAAAGAGAAAAGCTTCCTGAAATCTTCTGACTTAATAATAGAGATATAATCCCTGCCATTAGGGTCCTCGGTTTGGGGGTGGAGGGAGGAAGACGGGTCCTCAGGGCTGAAAACCTGATTGAAGACGACAGCCCGACTCTTTTCCCTGTCTAAATGTGGAGGAGGCAGGTCCTATCCGGGGAACCCTCATCTGGTGGGGTCACTATTGACAGCTCCTTGCTGGGCAGTGGAGAATGACTGTGCATTGTGGTCCTGGCAAGCTTCCTAGAGGAGAGGAGCGCTGAAACTTGCTGGAAAACACAGGGGTGGGTGAATGAAGTCTGCTGGGAAGAAGGACCTTAGAGGCCTCTTTGGGACCTCCACACCCAAGGTCATGGGGGCCATATCAAGTTCCCGAGCTAGGAGAGGCAGCACCGAGAAAGCAGTGGTACTCAGCGGCAACAGAAAGAGCTGGCTTGGGGGAGATGAAACCTGGCTTCTCGTCAGTGGGCTACTCACAGTGACTCATTTCCCACTCTCTGCATTGGAGAGGATGGGCAAGACCTCCAACTCTAAACTCAGTTGGCCGGTTCTTAACACAGGAATGAGCGACTAATGAGAGGAGCCAAGGCCTGAGATGCCAGTTCCCTGGATAGAGGGAAGGGCGAAGGCTCAGATTCAACTCAGCTGTTTAGCAAAGACTGGCAATCAGGGTCCAGGGGGAGGGTCACCAGTTGGAACAGGAGTCCCTTGAGGTTCACTGATTGCTGCTGATGGGAAATTCCACCCTCCCTCTCCAACCCCACCCTACTTCCTCACTGGTTCCAACCCAAAACCCACCTCTGGGGCCTGCTGGGAAGGAGTGTGGACAACAGAACCGGGTGCTTTACTCAGCAGGCAGGTAAGCGGTGGCGCCAGAATTAGCAGTGCCTCCCATTCTTGGAGCTGCTGTCTGCTCCCCTGTTCAGGCCAGAACTTTCCAGTGCCCTCCAGGACCTTCCACCAGCAGGGACATGGAGAGTCAGTGGCTTCTGTTATCACGGCTGCTATTTACTGGGGATGGAGCCCTCCATCTACCTGGTGAGTATCAACATACACCCTTTCCATATGGCTCCCCTCTGCCTAGCCAGAGAGAGGATGAAGTTCAGGGATTCCTCCCAGGAAGATCTCATAATGTGAGCAGAGCCATCCCCGACCCCAGGGGCTTCAGGTACTGCCCGTCTGTCCCCTTCCAGGTTGTTGTCTTTGTCTAGTTCCTCCTTCCATGTGTTGGCCAGCTCAGCTACAGCTCCCGTTTTGTCTGTCTGGTTTTCCCATTTGGGTCTGGCTAAGGACTGAAGTTCTGCAGCCCCATTCCCTCCCTCCTAAGGTGGCCTTAGGTCCCAGCTGCCCTTCCCTGAGATCTCTTAGCCTGAAGCAGTACAGCCCTGAACCAGAACAGAATGGGGACAATATGAGGAGATGGAAAGAAAGTGCGATCACCCCCAGGAGTCCATGAGTCTTGCTGGTGGCTGAGGATCTGTTTTAAGATGCCCAGGGAGCAGAGGGCTTTTTTTTTTTTTAATGAAAGTTACAGGCAGGAATGAAGGTGAGTCGGCAGGCAGTCAGGAAGAGAGAGGAGGAGGAAGCATCTTTACTTTAATTTTTTATTTAGTTTTTCACACTGGTTGTTTCCCCCGTACCCAGGACTTGAACCCAGGGCTATGTGGCCTGCTGCTTTGGAGGCGACTGACCTAACTGCTGCTCCACCAAGGAGCCCTGAATTAGTCCTTGACAACTGCCAAGGATGCAATGACAGGGCATTCAGTGATCGCTCTATTTCTGCCCATTGCCCAAGGGACGGAGAAAGGTTTCCAAGGGATGCAGCCCCATTGGGCCTTTCTCTCTAGAGAATGACAGGTCAGCCATGAGGCAAAGCTACTTCTTCGCGAGGCAGTGCAGCACGAGACTGGAGACATTGGCCTGCTGTTCCGACAGCCATCCTTTCAAATGCTTGGCCAGCACTCCTGGGAAGGTGTCGTTGGACAGACTTCATTTGTGTGAGCCTCAGTTTCTCCATCTGGTAAATAGAATTAATAGTCCTTTTCCAAGGTTAGTTGTGAGGATTCAAAATGCCAATGCCTGTGTTGGTGCACACCTTACGCGGACGAGGTGAAAATCGAACAATGTCAAGGCCATCCTTGATGCTACTGCACTAAGTGAAGCTCTCGGCTTGCAATCGGGGGTCACGTTGTATGAAAAATAACTATCTTTCAATATTAGGATCATGTTCAAGGCAATAGGAAACTCACACCAAAAAAGGCATCGAGGTGCACCCTGGTGGTTCAGGTGTTAACCCCACAGCTACGGGGTCGTCCACGTGAAGCCCAAGGACATGGGTTGTATCGTGTGTGGCTCAGGGTTGGAGGAAACAAAAAAAAACTTTTTTGCTTAATGCTTCCTCTGTCCTTTCTTCCTGCTACCTGCCTCCTGCCTGCCTTCATACCTACCTTCCTCTAAAAAAAGAAAAAACAAGGCATCTAGAAACCACACCAAATGAGATATCAGATTTTTAATCTTTTGCTGACGCCACTGTTTCTAGGATGGTCACTGAGCAGAACGAGATGCATTTGTTGGTATGACTCTGAGATGTGTTGGCCCAGGGCTGGCACACAGGGAATGTGAACCTGTAATAGCGTATCTGCTATTGAAGCGATCTGGTTGACTCTCCAGTAAGGATCCTGGGCCCGCAGGAGCAGCTGGTTACTCTTCATTGTGGTGAGGACAGGTGCGCTGGTTCTGTTTGTTTTACTGACATTGGTACCACCTGGGGGGCTGAGCAGAGCCTCCAGGAAAGACTGCATCTGAGAAAACTCAGGTGTGTCCCCCAGGACTTCACCCCTACTCCACAGTGGGAGCAACAATGTCGCTGAGGTGGCACCAAGCATCTCACTAGCATCCGGGTGCACAGCAGTGTCTGAGTCCCAGCTGCACCCACACCAGCTGCTCCTCCAACTCCACCCCATGCTGCCAATGCTGCTGGGTGTCTGCAGACAAACCCAAGAGTCAAAACTCGGGCTGAGACAGCAGACACGATTCTCCCCACCAGCTCCAAGGGCACAATGCTGTCAAATTCCACGTGGAAGGACGAGGAAGGGACATCCAGCACAGCCTCTCCCGGCATGGTCACTTCAGCCGCGACCCCCAAACAGAGAGCCCCATGGTCAATGGACCAGGAGGATCCGTGTCCACTGCCTCTAGCAGTCAGCCACCACCACAGCTCCGACAGCATTCAACACGCAGGCAACGATGCGACAGCATCAGAGTCTGTGCCAATCACTCTCTGAGCTGTTAGCCCCAACATGCACTGACATGAATGAATCTCTGTCCACCGCAAGGGCGCCATTACGCACACCGCTTCATTAACAGGAAGAGAGAGGAGGAAGAAGTATTTTGTTTTATTTTTATTTAGTTGTTCACATTGGTTGTCCCCCCACCCACCCCACCCACCCCACCCCCACCATCCCCTGGACCCAGGACTCAAACCCAGGGGTATGTGGTCTGTGTCCTCCTACGGCAATTGCCCTAACCATTACTCCACCAAGGTGCACCGAAAAGCCAGATTTTAAAGGCAGGTCATAGCATGCATTTTCCAAGGGTGTCTGTCCCAGACTGCTCATGGTGAGGAACAAGCACACAAGTCTTGGAACACATCCTGTGGCAGAGGCGGGGAGCTCGGGTGAGAACTGAGCTGGGTTGGGCAATTTAGATGGGATCAGGACAAGACGTGCGACCTCACGGCTTGCAGTCAAGCCGTGAGCAGGTGCTGGCTCGGTAGCCAGACGTTCCCATCTCAAAAAACAAACCTGGTGGGATCAGGGTATGGGCTGCGTGTGTCCTCACAGGATGATAAAGCAGTCATGTGCGTCCTGCGAGTCCGTTTTCCTTTCTATGTGAATCTGACCGTGGACTGCTGACAAGAGGCGCATGTGTGCTGCACGGTACTAGTTTTGATCCTTCTGCACCGTCCACGTTGCAGCAAACCGCTGTGCACGCCGGGAGCTGCGTGGCTGCCCTCAGTGCCCTGCCTCCACGCACCCACGTTGGGACAGAGCCCCTGCCCTTCAACCGCAGCCCATCCCTCGGAACCACCATGTCTGCCAAGTCGAAACAATGAGCTTTTTCAAAAAGGAAAAGAGGTCACTTGAAATTTACACATTGTTGTAAACCAATATTACCTCATAAAAAATAAATACAAAGAAATGGAGTGGGGACGGGGAAATCTTTCAGCTCAAAGTAATAAAACAAATTCGATGCCTACACTATTACTTCCGGTAGGTTTTACTTTTGATTATGACCTTTAAGCAAGTTCACCCTGAATTTGATAGCAGGTGTGGACAGAACAGCACAAAAGTAGGAAAAGGTTAAGTCTCAGCTACTCACTCAACACCCCAAAAGCACAGTGTGTGACAAGTAACAGGACACGTGTTGCCAGTTGCAGAAAAATAACTCTAACTGGATGAGCAATTTTTTTTTTAAGGAACGATGCGGGCAGGAATGGAGGCAAGTAGCCAGGCAGGAAGAGAGGAGGGAGAAGCACTTTACTGATTTTATTTATTTGTTCATCTTGGTTATTTCAGCCCCCTGCCCCCACCCCAGTCACCCCAGGTCTTGAACCTGGGTCCTTGGTTGGTTTATATTTGGACTACATCCAGTGGCTTTATCTGCTAGGCCACGAGGGTGCACTGGCTAGAGCAAACTTAAAAAAAAAAAAAAAAAAGGAAGTGAAAAATTGAAACAATATTTGAGTTTGTTAATTCCTCAAACTAAATCGTCCTGGAGAAGACCAGAGACCTGAACCCCTACCTCGGGGCTCTCAAAAGAGATCCACTCCTTCCCCCCAATGCTGTCTCTTCACAAGTTTAGGCTCTTACAGGACAGAAAGAGACACTGACTAAGCAAAAACTCTCACGAGGCCCAAGCCACCTTGTTGGAATGGTAGAGAAATCGCAGAGACGAAACGGTATCTCAACAAGTAATCTTGCCAGAAACCAAATGAACTGGCTAAGGGTAAACAGGAGACGTTATTATAAGAGTGTCTCTTGGAGTCAGAGAGTAGACTCCAGCCAGGTTCTCCTGGGACTGAAGCTGGAAACGTGAATGTGGAAGGAACCAGGAAGTCACCTCTTTCCTTCCAACCCTCCCTCTCCCTCCTCTGTCCCTCTCTCCTCACAATGGCTTTTCCTTCCCCTCAGCCCACATGGCAGAAGATGGCTGCCTCACAGCTTAGATGCTCTATGCACCTCATTTAAGCTCAATTCCTGGGAAGAAGATTCTGGGTGGACAGCTCAGAACAGGTCTCAGGGTCCCCCAGTGCAATTACGATGTAGGGGAGTCTCACCCCCCAGCAGGAGTCTGTGGTGAGGGTTGGGCTTATATCCCCGCTATGACTCCTTCAAACAGATTACAACCAGTGCCCCTCCCCTGGCAGCCTCCCAGGAGCCTCAGGAGGCCCCTGTCCTGGTCTTGTCCCCCTGCAAATCACCCAGGGCATTGGTGAGTCTGCTCTGTCAGCCACAGAAGATTGGGGTGGTGCTGGAAAGCTGCTCCCTGAAGACTCGTGAGTGGATCCCGAATAAAGACATTCTTAGGATGCTCCAGTGTCCGCCGGATAGAGGAAGGTCACCGAGTTGAGGATTCAGGATGGAGAAGGAGGGTCTGTGGGGGCTCCGCCTCTCAGTAAGCTCCGCTCAAGCTGGGAGAAGACACAATAGGAATGGTGGAGGGGAGTCAGGGCAGGCTGGGAAAGTGACTGATGTGGTTCTGATTTTATTTCCAGCCCACTGAGGAATTACCTTAGAAAAGAATCAAGTTTTAACCATCAGACTAGTCTTTTCTGGAAAAACGACTATGCTGTCTCCCAACAGGCTGGAAATATCTTTGTAAATGGTGCTGTGTTTGGTGGACTGGGATATTACTTGCCAGTGTCTCCCACAGAACCCTGTAAAAGAATGACACAACCACAGTCAATATTTATTCATTTGTTATCACGTGCTCTATGCTGTGGGTCCAAATGGGTTTGATTTTCTTTTGCTTTGTTTTTGACTCAACCGGGGAACTTGGGCTGTATCTGGACTACACCTTAGCTGCCCTGCCATCTGCCACTTTAAGAAGGAGAGGTGTCTGTGAGGCCCCAGGCACCTCCGGCCAGTGCCAGACTAGCTCCTGACCTCTGCTGGGTGCTTTTGTACCCATGACCCACATCCTGGTACTCTGTACTCCTGGGACATACACACTGGGAGAAAGTAAGTTCTGGGTGAATATTCATCGAATGAATACAATTATTATTCTCATTCTCATTTTGCAAATGAGTAAATTAAGGCACATGGAAATTAAGGTCTACCCAAGATCACAGCCGATAATTGATATTCATCCCTTGTGTTCTTTCCTCAATTATTGAGGGCCTACTATGATAAAAGTCAAAACAGAAACAAAACTAACAATTTCAGAGTGCTAAACACTAAATTATATATTGGACACACATTACATTTAATAGCTAATAATGGCTAACACAGACACAGCATTTACTTCCTGCCAGGCAGTGTTTAAATCACTTCACATATATTAACTCACATTTTTTCTTTTTAAAGGAAAGGTGCAGAATGAATGAGTAGGCAGACAGGCTGGAAAAGAGAGGAGGAAACATTGTGTATTATTTCCATTTTAGTTGTTCACACAATCAGTTTTTCCCCCAGACCCAATGCTTGAACCCAGGGGTGTGTGGCCTGCATCATTTGGAGTGATTGACCTAACTGCTGCTCCACCAGGGCGCCCCATATTCCCTGACTTAAATCTCACAACACATGCATGAGATAGCTATATTTTCACTCCCATCTATAGATGAAGAAACTGAGCCTCAGTTCATACAGTTGGTAGGTGACAGGCTTTGTTTAGAGGTGGGAACGCAGAAGTGAGACCAAGTCGCTACCTTCAACAGAGCATAATCAAGGGAAGGAACGCTGTTTCCTGACTCCCAGGTAGTACTTCATTAATGATAACAGCAAATTTTCACAGAGTACAGTGAATCTTTCATGACGTCATTTATTCCTGAACACAAACCTATGAAGTATAGTTTCCCCCATTCTACAGATGAAGAGATTCCAGAGGGCTTAGAGAGTTTAAATGACATCACTGAGGACACACGTAGTCCGCTCATGCTTCAGAGTCCATTTCTGAAACACCACCAGATCTGTACTAGCATGTAATCCCTCCTTTGTCAAGAGGAATAGAATCTAGTGACTGAAAGCATGGGCGGGCACTGGACCATCCTTCTAACTGAAACACTTGGGCAGACGGCTTAATCTTTCTGAGTCTCGGGTTCCTCTCTTTAAAAGAGAAAGTATCCATCGAGGGGACAATAGAACAGACTCACTGTTGGGGAGTTTGAGCCCTAGAATAAGGGCTCCAGGGTAAAATGAATAAAGGTCTAGAAGAGTATCAGAGACAGAGATCAGAGGCAACTCCTCGTACCCACAGTAACAGCATTTGAATGGACTGGTAACTAACATAACGGGGAAGGACTTTTCTATCCCTTGGGCTTTTGCATTGGCTGGTTTCTGTTCTTGGAACTCTTGACTCCCAGATACGCATATGAAAAACTTTCATCTCCTCCAAATCTTTGCTAAAATGTCACCATTTCAGTGAAGCCTATCAACTCAAGGTGCTTAGAATTGCAGGTACACTCCATTCATCCACTGTAGGTCTTGCTTCTGTTGCCCCTGAACTATATACTACACTACACAAGATAATTCATCAATTTATTTATTCCCCTCCCACTCCCGGCCCAGTCACAAACCAAGTCCTTGAGCTTTATGTGGTCTCCGCCTTAGCGACCTAAGCAAGGAGGGTAGGTGGGGTGGGGGGCACCCGTTACCAATTTGTTGTCTATCTTCCCTCACCCACAAGAGAATAGGTTTTGATGTCTTTTGTTAACTCATGTTTCCTAAATGTCCCAATACCCAGAGCAGTGCTGATATAGAATTTCTTTCTGACACAGGCCTGACACAGGCATATCCAGTTAGAGTGAAGAGTTTACATTTACGTTGTTGTCACTTCTAAAAAACAGTGTCACCACTATTTCAAATTCCTTAGCTTAGATTTTTCAATGTCTATTAACCCATATGTTGTCACTAATAATTGAGGTTTCCTTTTTCCGTTTGGAGCAGTTATTGTCAATAAAAGATCACTGATAAACTATGCTCAGTCAAGTCATTGAAAGAAGCCTTATGAGAAATACAAAACAAAACAAAATAGAGAAACAAAAGTTCATCACATTATCAAAGTAATAATAGGGAGGAAGAAGAGGGGAAGGAGAAGAAAAGACAGAGAAAATAATACAATTTTTTAAAGGAAAAGAAATGAAAGAAGAAAAGGAGAGGAAGTTTGAGAGAAATAAAGAGGCAGAAGAGAAGAGGAAAGAGAGAAACAAGAGAAAGAAGAAGAGAAGGAAGGGAAGGAAGGGAGAAAGGGAAGAAGGGGAGGGTGGGGTCAGTACTGTCCTCCTCCTAGGACTAATGTGAGGATAAAATGAAATCATGCATGTAACATTCTCAGCAGGAAACTCGGCATCCAACCCGCCACACCGCGGGCCAGATCAGGGCTCCGAACAGTTGGTGACACTGCCTCTCCCCACAGCTACCGACTCAGTAAAAGTCTTCACATGGACCTGCCCGCCCACGGGGACCCCCTGGAGGTTGGCCTTCAACCTGATTCGCTTCTTGACCAGTGACACATTCTACTGAATGGCCGAGTGACCCTGTGTGACAAGCGGGCAGGACGTCCGAGCCGGCCTGTTGAGCAGGTAGGCCCAGGGACTCCGGGCCTCCGCCTGGGGCAGCTCGGTGGACAGCTGGGTGGGCATCGGAGCCGGTCTCCCTGCAGGTAGTCACCGTGGGGGCGGGGCCGAGGGGGCCCGGAGGACAACGGGGGCGGAGATTGGCCAGGCTCACCCGGGCGGAGCTTGTGAGCACGAGATCTCGGTGAGCTCCAGGGGGCCCTCTGGAGTCGCGGATAAAAGCCCATTGTGGCTGGGGTGAAGGGGGCTTTCACTGCCTTTATGCTGGTGTCTCCCAATGATCTGTAAATCAGAAGAGCCCGCCTGGGGGACCCTTGGGCGCGAGAACCTGGAGAGCGGTTCAGCGTGGGTGGTGTTCGGACCCATCCGATTAAGTGGTTAACTGCATCGTTTGAAGGCCTCCCTGATTTCTCTTCCAGAGCTTCCTACCGACTTGCTTGAGAAGCACCATTCATTGATGCTCCTTCTAGCTTCATGCCTTCCCACTCCTTCCTAAAAGCAAGCCATGTCCTTCCTCCCCACCCATGCCCATAGTCTCTGGGCTCCCCGTCTGCGCTGAGAGCTCCTTCCCTTTCCTTTCCTGGTCCTTTTCTCACTCATTAAACTTCTAGGCTGAACCAGCTGTGCTACTTTCCTTCCATTATCCCCTTTGCTGCTACACTAGATCACTCTTTACCCAGCTGACAGGTCCTTGTGCCACCTTCCTTGGTAAATCTTCATTGCTGTTCTCGAAACTTTCTCTCTTCTTCCTAGTCCATGACAGTCCTGAAAAGTGCCCCCCTCTCAGAGAGTGGCCTACTGGATAAGGCCACATAACCTAGTCCAATACACCCCCAGGACCCAGGTTCATGACCCGGGGCCTGTGGAGCAAGC
Source organism: Solenodon paradoxus (assembly GCA_004363575.1). NCBI lineage: Eukaryota > Metazoa > Chordata > Mammalia > Eulipotyphla > Solenodontidae > Solenodon > Solenodon paradoxus. Next base: position 160,074 of record RJWH01000540.1, read on the forward strand.
AAAACAAACAACTAAAATAAGTGTTTCTTCCACCTCTGTCTTCCTGTCTACACCTTTCCTTTAAAAAATAAAAGTGTCTACACTCACTGGAAAGCCCATCTTCTTACGAAGTTCATTTATTCATTTTTTTTTTTAAGGAAAGCTACAGGCAGTGATGAAGTCAATCTGCAGCCAGGCAGGAAGAGAGAGGAGGAAGAAGAATTTTATTTATTTTATTTGGTTGTTCATTTTGGTTTCTCCTGCCTCAGGATGCAATCCCCATCCTCGGGAAATATGTGCATGGTACCCAACCATTAAGTTTGTTCTTATTAAAGGCAGAATGTTCACCACGCCCTTCTGAGTCCTGGCTTTAGGAAGGGGTCAGCCCTTGCTTAAACATGACAAGTAGGAGCAGAGCTCAGGCCGGTGGTTTCAGAGTTCAGTGCCTCCAGCAGAAGGAGTTCAGCAGGCTGGTACAGAGGGATCGCTATGATGGCTGCACCTGTGTCTGAAGTGAACGTCTCTGATTTCAATCTTTGCACATTTGTTGAGACATGTTTTGTGTCCCAATATATGATCTATCTTTGAGAATGTTCCAGGTGCGCTTGAGAGGAAAGTATAGTCGTTGGATGGGGAGTGAATGTCTCTGGTCAATCTGGTCTTGGATCATGTCTCTAGTCAATTCTATGTGACCTGGGAGAAATTAGCTACCCTCTCTGATGTGTCAGCTTCCTCAGCCGTACATGGCAGAATTGTCATCAGGGCTGTTGGTGGTCATAGTTTGCTCTCTCTTCAGAACCTGACTCTATCCAGAAATGATTTATTAGAGTAGGGCTGAAATTTCAAGATACTGGGCTGGGCAGATAACAAGTGAAGAGGTTTGATGGGAACCACACTGAACAAGAGAGTGCCTTTCATCTATTTTCATCTATCTCTCACCCCTACTCTTACTGATACACAGTTAGTCCCAGGAAATACTTGTTGGAAGAATGCATGAGGGCTTACTAGATAATTCCCCAGAGTGGGGTATCTAAGCCTAAAAAGTTTCCCAAGTTCTCAAAGAGGCCTAATCCTTTTATCTAATAATTTCTTTCTTTTCTGTAGGAACTTGGATGACCATCTTTCCTCTGACAGTGATGGACTGGATGCTGGGATAAAATCCTGCCTAGACATCTCTCCCAATCCTAGTCCTTAGACTCTAGTTTAGTTATCTGAAGAATGGATGATGTGGAAGAAGATTTAGGGAGAGGCAAGATTTAATCTATCCTCTTGTTAGGGATCAGAGAGGTAGGAGGTGAAGAAGGGACCCAAGTGTGATCCAACTACTATCTGGTAAGGATGTGGTCACTGAGCATCAGTTTGTGCTATGTATCCCATCTTCCCATCCCTTCCCCTCTTTCAAGAAGGTGATTGGGTCCCTCAATATTGTAGGAGGTAGTGCACAGGGTGTGGCTAATAAAAAAAAGAGAATTCTCTTACTGTATGTAATCTGACCACAAAGCTTACCACTTCATAAGGAACAGTGTGTGTGTGTGTGTGTGTGTGTGTGTGTGTGTGTGTGTGTGTGTGTGTGTGTATCACTTCTCTGGGTCTTAGCTCTCCATATGTAAAATGAAATTTACCCTCTACTTCAACATGGGGATTACATGACTTTCCACGGAAAGTTCCTAGGTCTTGACCAGCTGATCCTGTCTGCATTTTTTCTGAAGAATGAACAAAAGTTTTTCAGTTTCAGAAGGAAAAAAAAGCACAGTCACATACATCCCAAGGATCCCGGTTTGTGTCCCGAGTCCAGTGGGGAACAACCAATGCAAACAACTAAATAAAAATAAAAATAAAATAAAATGCTTCTTCCTTCTCTCTTCCTTCCTGTCTTCCTTTTTGCCTTCATTCCTGACTGCACCTTTCCTTTAAAATAAATAATAAATAATCAGTTGGAAGCTACAAAGTACCCATTCCTGTGTCGGGCCTTGGAGATTCAATAGTCCACAAGACATAGCCTTTAACTGCAGAATCCTTGTAAGTCTATAGTAACATTAACCCTTTCCCTTATTTAAAATATATCTTGAACGACAAGGTCAAAATATTGACTGTACTATGTTTGAAAAAAAAAAATAGAATGAAACAAAATTAAATAAACAAGGAAGTGATTGAACTTTACTTGATGACCATGTGAAAGAAATCTTTATCTGTGTAACAATAGATGCTTATAAAATAATCCACCAGATAACACTTAACGCCTATCAAAGCCATAGCTCTAATTATATGATAATAGCTAAGTTGCTGTTAGCTTCTCATTTTCTTTAATTAAACTGAAGTGGAATGTATCTGGCTAACTCTAGTTCTTTTTCAGCTATGTTAGGTGACAGTTTCCATCGATATATTTTATACAATGTGCAGCAAGTCTTTTACAAAGAATAAAAAGTAACTACAGATTTAAGAATACCCCATATCTAAGAACTAATTGTGAATACTCTCTGAATTAGCAGCACCAGTCTTTAAAATATAAATAAGGAATCATTCACATTTGAAAACTGGTAGCATTATAATGAAGTTCCTTGTAAAATAGACATCCATGTGAGAAAAACTCTACATATGTATTCTTTGTCATTTCCAAATTTAAATCTCAGCTCTTTCATTAAGCTTCTCATCTAGTTTTTAAATCTCTGCATCAACACTTCAAATCCTTCTCATTCTTTTCAGTTCTCTACATGCCTCTGCTCCCTCTCCTCTGTTCCTATCTCTTCACAGATAATTTTCACAAAAGAAATAGAAACCATTAACAAGGTTTTTCCACCACTCACCAGTCTTAATGCCTACCTACCATCCACCCATTCATTTTGCACACCCATCCTTACCTCATATTTTAACAAAGTTTCCAATTTCAGAGAACAGTCTCTAAATTCATCTACTATATCAGACCCAGACTCATTATCCATTATTTTATGCCAACTATATTCTTCCCTTAAAATGTTATGAGGGCAGAGGCTAGAACTTTGGAGTACATTCCCAGAATTCTCCCTCTACAGTGAATCTGATCCAGTAGTTAATTCATTGTATGTGTGATCACTCAAAGTTCAGAAATCACACACCATTCAATAAACGTTCTTCCTCCCGAATTAGGTTTCCAGACAGCTAAAATTTCACTATCCTTTAGCTGATGGCTTTGCTCCTTCTTTTAAACGATTTCCCAGTTGGATTCTTCAAATATATATGAATGATAAATCAACTTGGTTCCTTTTTCTGGATACTAACTTTGGGTAGCGGGGCAAGATTAATCTCTTACCCTTCCACCTGAGTCCTGGTCACAGACTGACTTCTGACTGTTAGCCAGACCAAGCCCTGACCCCGCCACAGACGGAGCCCTAAATCTGACAAGGCAGTGTCACACCTTAATTCCTGGTCACAATTTGACCCCCTGTTTTAGGTGAGAGTACTGATAGGTATTGAGGAAAGGAAGGAGGGTGGATCACATTGGGAGATTTGCTCTGGTGATCAGCTACTTTCCAACTGGAAAGAAGCCTACTGGGGGCGCGTGATCATGCGCAGAGCGATCCATCTGTTGGCGGCCCTGGGAGCGCGTGCAGGGGGCGGGACGCCGGCGCGACCCGCCTCTTGATTGGTCACATGAGGGCAAAAAGGGGCGGGTCCAGGGCGGCGCGCGCTCCGAGGCGCGCGGCCTGCCGGCTGTGTAACGGCCGTTAAGCAAACTGAGAGGCTGAGCCGTCACCCGCGGCCGACTTGGTGGCCGCAGTCGGTGTCCCGAAGTGGTTGATTTCGCCGCCGGCTTTCGGACCCAAGTAAGTATTCCTCTTCTGGGGACTCCCTGTCGAATGACAGACCTTGCCCTGCCTTGGGGAGCACGGACCAAGCTTCAGACCCGGGACACCTAAGGGGAGGGATTGCGCATGCGTAAAACCACTAAGTCGTCCCCTCGGGATCTCCCGCCGCCTGGCCTTCCCGAAATAATGCCCGCACAACGCCCCCTCGTCTCCTTTGCCCCGGCTTCCCGCGCCCTCCGTACCTTGCTTGCTCCTCGGTCTCTCCTCCCAGAGCAGTTGCTTTTCTGGTGCGCCTGGCCCTGGGCCCGGCGGCTGGGAGCACAGTCCCAGGAGAAGAGCAGACGTTAAGCGGGTGATGACTCGGTTAGCACTCAGTGCTGTAGCGTGGAGCAGTACAAAGAGCACCAGAAAGACGGCGCTGATGCTGAGCGGTCAGGGAGTCCTCCCCGAGGAAGTGGAGTTGAAGCTGCGACGGCAGGACGAATAGAGAATTAAGATCGGGGGACTCAGCACTTGGGAACTAGTTTCTGCACCGGGAGATTTCCCCTTCGGGATGTTTGACCACGTCTGGAGACTGGTTGGGTTAGCAGAACTCGGAATTGCTTCAGGCTACGGTAGCGGCGAAGTCACGGTTGCTGCAAAACATCCTTCAGTGGGCGGGACAGAGCCCGCAGCGGAGACCTCTGCATCCTAAAGTGAGGAAGCTGATGCTTTGAATCAACCGGACGTTTAGTGTGCTGAAGCTTATTTGTTCAGTTAGAGGGTGTTAAGCAGTTACTTTCAGCACAGTAAACAAGAATTATCATTTGTATTCAATAGGCACCCTGCGATTTGTCTTTTACACCTATGTATTTCCACCACAGGGCACAAACCAGGCAAATAGTAGACATTGGAGATTCTGGTTGATGAATACTCTGCTTGGTGGGGAAGAGTGAGGATAGTTAAGAGACCCATGCCTCATTACTTCCCTTGGACTTTGCTTTATAATGGTCTGGTGATTTTCTATGTCTCAGGACTTGTTCTTTGTAAAGGCAAGTTCTTGGCAAGGATTTCGGTTCGCTTTCTTTTGGTCTGATTTTATGAATGTCAGGACCTTGAAAACAGTGTCATGGTGTGAGATTCTTGATGTGTCTGTGTATCCCTTCAAATCCTCTCTTGTCTTGATGTGGTTCCCTTAACAGCTGCCAAGTGTGATGTTCCATACTAAGATTATAATTCTTCTTGGGAAGAAATGCTTAAAACAGTCAAAATTCAGTCGGTCACAACTTGGGGATCATAGAAACTTGGTGGTGACCAAAAGCAAAGTGAAGAAATTATTTGAATTGTCCTGACTCTTAATTGCTTTATAGCTTACAGCTCTGCCAGTGTGAGATAGAAACTCCACTTTCGTTACTAGTACCTTAGTAGCTTTCTTGTATTTCTCTTTATCATACACAAAAAGAATGCTGAATAGATTGCTGTAGCATTAGAGCTCCATCTTGGCTCTTAAATCTCTTTCTTGCTCTATGACCTTCATCTCTCTAAACCTTTATTTCCTCAAAGTGAGGATAATAGTAGTAACTGCCTCATAAGTTTAATGTGAACATTAAACATAAGACATGATACCTGTAGGGTGTTTAGCATAGTGCTTACTGGGTAGTAAGTGCTGAATACATGTGAAATTTCTAGAGTGACTATTTCTGTAGGTCACTAGTTCTGTAGTCTTTAAAGATAGGATCCATCAATCTTGGGTGCATTTTTTTGTTTGTTTCCATTCACTTTTTTTCAGCTGTCCAGCTGATTGTGGTGTTTTTGTATATTCATTTCTCTCTTTTATATCAGGAAATAGCCATATCCCTCAAATGGCCCTAGACATTTTCACAAGTAGTAGCCCATCTACTTCTGAACTTAGAAAAAGTCAAGAATTCTTTATTCTGTACTGTCTTATTTCTTGTGGGAGTGTTTTTTTTTTTTTTAATTGAGGGCTGTAATTCACATACCATTTATCCATTGACCAGTTGATGGACATTTAATTCTTTCTACTTTTTGACTATTATAAATAATGTTTCTGTTAATATTCATGTGCTTGTTTTTGTATGGATACATGTTTTTATTTCTTTTGAATATATATACCGAGGTGTAGAACAACTGAGTTCTTTTGTTATCCTATTTTCAAATCATCTGAATTTAGATAGGGCTCAGCCTACCATTTTATATATATTTCAAAGAAAGAGGTAAATAAAAGGATTTTGATGCTGTTTGATATTACTAGTAGGTTGATAATCCAATATTTCTTTGTCATCATTAACACACTAAATTATACTAGCCATAAATTGAACAGTCAAGATATATGCATGTGAAGACCTGTGATTTCAGGAGATTGTAACGGTTCCTTGTAGATGTGGTTAGTGAGGGTTTGAGTTGTTGTTACTAAGAGAAAACTGTAGAGGTCAGTAAAGTACATTTGAGAAGTCCATCCAGTTTTGTTTTTTTCCTCCAAAGTTGCATTTTACATCTGAGAATCATGTTCTGTCAATAGTGTTTGTCCCAAGAAGAGCTTTAATTCAAGGATAGCAAGGAGATCAGTTTATTCAGTTTCTAAAGTCATACTTCTTTATCTCTAAGGATCATACCGTGCCACTTTTTATTGACATAAATCTCTCTTCTTCTAGAACCCCTGTGATGTGAATGTTGTTCCTTTTTTCTCCCCTTCCTCCAGCCCTGGGTCTCGAACATGAATTTTTGGGCTTCACAGGTTGCACCTTAGCTGCTGAGCCACAGGGATGTGCAAATGTTGCTTGTCTTAATGTTATATCATACATATCTTATGCTCTTTCTGTTTCTTTTAATTATTTTTCCCTTTGCTGGTCCCTTTGCTTTCCACAGCCCTATCTTCTAGCTCACTGATGCAGTTGAAGCTTCTTCCAGTCTCCTGTTGAACTCCCTTCTATTGTGTTCTTCATAGTTTAACTGTTGTCTTTTCTGAATTCTGTGACAAGATGGTTGCTTTGAAATCTTCAGCTCATTTACTTAATTCTGTTGAATTAGGACTTTTCTCCAGGGTTTTGTTTTGATTCATCATTTGGAGTGAATTTCTGTCTCTTCATTACTTTTTTGGTACCCTGTGTTTATTTCTGTGGGTTAGGCTAAAAGATTTTCTTTTCCTGTCTTGATATGATATCTTGTGTTAGGAATTCAGGTTGCAGAGTGTAGCCTGGAGCAGGAGCTCTAGTACCAGGGCCTAGAGACTTTAGGCTGTAGGTAAGCAAGTGGGTTAGGTCAGCAGTGACCCCAGGCAGGACAGCTGTTTTGGGGATTGTTGGAGTCTCTCTTGGAATCCCCCTGAAAGAGCTGCTGCACCAGATCTGGAAGCTCCACAGACCAAGCTTTACAGCATTTAGCTGCCTGTGCCAGAGTTGCAGACTGGCTGCCTGCTGCTCTCCTGGGCAGTTGCTGGCCTGGTAGCCACAGAAGCTGAAACCTGGAGAACAAACTGTTCCATGGCCTGCTGATGGGAAGGGCAACAATTTTGACCTCTGATCCTATTCTAATATGGTGACCCCCAGTGCCAATCCCAGCTCCAACATGATGATACCTCTTTAGAGAATGAAATGGTAGGCCCACTGGACTCTGAGACCTATCTAAATTCATGTGAGATGAAAATAGGGTAACAGAAGAACTCAGTTATGACTCAGACAAGAGTCTTGGAGAGGACCCAGCTGTGTCTGTTCACTGGAAGGCTGTCACTTGTATTCCTCCTGCTGAAGTTTTTGGTGGAACAGTTGCAAGTCCTTCTGTTAGATAAGTGCATATTCATTTGTTAGCTCTGGAGGCTCACTGTCCTATGTTCCCTGCTCCCCAGTATTCTGTTGTTCTGCAAAGGAAAAAACTCGTTGATTTTCCACAACAGGATGTATGCACTCCCCTTTAGGGTACAGTTCCTAGATGCTGTGGCAGCTGATGTCGAGCAAACCCCCTCAGTCCTTGGAAAGAAGTTCTTACCACTTTATCACTTCCCAACCTTAATTTGCAGTGCCTGGGCAGGGATCCTGGTGAGACTATGTCTCACCCTTTCCTGTGTTTTCTGTCACTTTTCCTTGTTGAGGTGCTGGTCACCCAATCCTCAGTTCTTTTTTGAAGGCTGTAGTTTGTATGTAGAGGTGACTTTGTTGTGTCTCTGGAGAGGAGGTACGCCCAAGATCTTGCTTGGGTGTGTCCCAATTAAAGTGTTTCTTTACACAGATAGTAATCAGACTTCCACTGCAATCTCAGCATCTCCCCTTAAAGTAAATGTAAATGTTCTGAGGGGTGGGAAAATGAGAAAACCTTATGTTCCTAGTTGAGGCTTGGGGTCTCCTTATGATGCAGAGCTCTTATCTTGTGCATCACGTTCCTAACTTTCACTGCTGGGGGAACCTGGTAATTCATTTTATATTACTTATAATTGAAACTGTAGTACTTCCCTGGTGTTTTGATTATTTGGTTATTTGTCTGCCTTGCCCTCCCATCCTGTCATGTGACTGTGATCAGTGGCAAGGATTGTTAATTAAAAATAACATGGTGTGCCCTGATGGAGTAGTGGTTAGGCCACTCATCTCTGAAGGAGCACAGGTTACATACCCCTGGGTTCAAGTCCGACAACCAGTGTGAACCACTAAATGAAAATAAAATGAAGTGCTTCTTCCTCCTCTCTTCCTGCCTGCCAGCATCTGCTTGCCTTCGTTCCTACCTGCACCTTTCCTTTTTTAAAATGAAGTAATATGCAATATTGTGATTTATAAGAAATATGTATTTCATCATTCAGATGCTCAAATATATTTTTTTCTTATATATTTGATCTTCATCTATAGTCGCTGGCTCACAGTTCCCAAAGCCTTGCAATTTCCAAGTGTTGGGAGTGATAAAGGTGTCTCTTGTTACCTTAATGAGGTAACTTTTTGGAAAGTATCTAAGGTTGGGTGGGAGCTGTTTGCCAGGAAATTAGAAGCTTGGAACAACATTCAGTCCCAACCCCCCACCTCTAGGGAGGGTGAGCAAAATGGAGGTTGGATCTATCAATGGCCAGTGAGTTAATCAGTCATGTCTGTGTAATGAAACCTCCATAAACCCCCAAAAGGACAGGGTTCAGACAACTTTGGGTTTGGTGAACATGTAGGGATTTAGGGAGACTGATGCTTTTGGAGAGAGCATGTAAGCTTTAAGCGCTTTCCCCATGCCTTGTCTTATGTATCTCTTCTATTTGACTATTTTTTAGTTACACCCTTTATAATAAAATGGTGATCAAGTAAAGTATTTGAGTTCTGTGAGTCGCTAGTAAATTAATCAAACTGGAGGAGGAGATCCAGGAACCCTTGTTTACAACTTACTAGTCAGAAGCATGGGAACACCTGGACTGAAGACTGGCTTCTCAGCTGCGGGTGGTCTTGGGAAACTGGACTGCATCACCTAACTTGATGTTATCTCTGTCTGTAGTGTCTGAATTGAGTTGAATTCTCAGCCACTGCTGGTCCCCAAGCTTTGCTTGTTTGTCAGTGTGGGAAACCCCCTCACCCCAGAATGGGAATTTGGAGATCAGGACACCCATTCAGTTGGTTTCCAAGGATTACTTGTTGGTATGGGGAGACCTCCATACACACCCATGATGGGAAATGGTTCTAGTAACTCAGTCATATTATTTTTAATTCTTGCAGTAATTGGAGGGATTCAAGGACCATATGGGAACTGTATTGAGAATCTCTATTTGATTTTAGGTTTTCTCTACCTTGCTTAAAGAAGAGTAATAGGGTAAAGCATTGTAAGTTGCTTTGCCTTAAAAGAAAATCCTTAAAAATAAAACACATGGAAGAATATTTAAATACTTTTGTGGTTTTGACAGTTTCAATTAAATAGGAGCTGAATTACTTGAAATTAAAAGATAGTAGCTCTTACTGGTTATTCTTTCATTCTACAGTTGGAGCAAATAATTTTGTTGATGGCCATGCAGAAAAAATATCCAAGTGAGAGGATCTCTCATGCCACTTCACCAGGTGAGTTACCAGAAAGCTCCTGGGCAGCGTGCTGTAGTGGATCAAGCACTAAGCCAGCAGCTGAGGTGTAGACCATGTGCAGCCCAAGGACCTGGGTCTGCCACCTAGGACCCAGGTGAACAGCAAAATAAGTTAAAGTGCTGCTTTCTCTCCCTCCTCCCTCCCTTCCCTTCCTCTTCCTCTACCTTCCTTCTTCTCTTTAAAAAAAAAAAATTGGGGGGGAGGTATTAAATTTTGACCTTTGCTGTTATTCAATAACAGAAACTTCCTTTAAAGGAAATGCTGAACAAACAAGCATTCACTAAAATGCTGGTACTAAAAACAAAATAACGACGGTGGGGGTGGGGATATAGTGAATAGAAAAACAGGTCTCTGGGGAGGGGGGGGAACCACTATTTATTTCTAGTCCTACATTGTTTCTAACAAGACCAGGTAATTGATTGGGAGGGGAGTTCACATAAAGAATTGGAACAAAATGACTTTGGAACATAGTTCCATTTGAAATCAGAAAAACACAGCATAAATTATTGTTTTCTATGCTGTCTTTGTAGGTTTGTGGGTGGTGGGTCAGCTGCTGGCCACAAAGATTGGAATTCTTCCTGCCCGCCAGCAGTCTCCTAGCATTGTCACTGGAGTCAGGAATTTATCTCTAGAATGAACTGAAAAAATTTTGAAAGCCCAGTAGATATGCTAAGTGAAACGTTAAGTATATATATTAACTTGCAGATAAATATATACATACATTCAGACATAGTAAATAGATATAATCAGTATATTCAAATAGGAAATAGAATTTTAGAAAAATGAGTTTTTGAATTCTGAAATCTTTATTAAAAAAAAGGATGCCTTTTATTCAACTGGATATCTTTTCCTGTAAAAACTCAGAATGTCGCAGCAGTCAATAGGTAAATATTTGTTATGTTAGCCTAAACACACTGCCATGCATTTAATAGGTACTTTGGTAAGTATTTGTTGAGTCAGACATTCATTTAGCAAATATTTGTGGAACATCTGCTATGTCCATAGATTTTTTTATTCAAATCTGGCAGTCTGCTTGTGATCCAAAGAATAGAGAGAGTTCCTGGGAAAGTTCGGTTGCCTTTAATAGAAAGCACAAGTAAGTTGTAGCCAAAAAGAAAAAAATACTGCAGCAGCAAAAGTAGAAAAAATAGGTAAAAGATGAGAGAAATACTAAACTTGGAAGAAGAAAATAGGGTGATTTGTGTTCAAGTATTTGCTTCCCACTAGGTCAAGAGTCTATAGAACCATGTTTTCAGATTTTAACTCAAATTCCAGTGCTTTAAATGGATAGTAATTGCCATTTTTTTGTTTGTTTGTTTACATAGATCATTAAATACAATTTAGAAAAATTATAATTTGAATTTAAGCCTTTGCTAATATGTCAGTAGACCAAGTATATGTTGAACTCTTCCTACCTATCAGTCCCCAAACAGCAAGCTAAAAAGTCAAATCTTGCCACTCTTTCTGTAGGGTGCCAGGACCCAATTCCAGTGTGAGCGTGTGGAAGCTTCACCACACCAACAAGCAATTCTTGGACACCAGCTGGGTATACAAAAATTCAACTCAATTCTGACGCTATCAACCCAGAGTTAGTGTCAGACTCCACAGATTAAGGGCTTAGTCTCCTAAAATCACTCACCAGTTTAGAGGCCAGCTGTAAGTCCTGTGTTTCTGACCAACTGGCTACAGAGCAGAGGTTCCCATGAACCCTTCAGGTTCCATTAATTTGTTAGAATGACTCAAACTGGTTTACTCATTAGATCACCAGTTTATTACAAAGGATATCAAAGGATATGAATCAGCAGCCCAATGAAGAGAAACATAGGGTGAGGTCCCAGAACAAAGGAGCTTCTGTCCTTCCGGAGCTTGAGATCCAGTAATATGGCAGGTGGGAGGGTTCTGATTTGCTAACCTGGAAACTCTTGAAGCCATTCCTATTTGGGCTTTTGTAGAGGTGTCATTACATGGTTGATCAAACCATTAGCTGCTGGTAATTGAACTCTACCTCTAACCCTTCTTGCCTCACCTGAGAAATTAAGTGGGGTAGGACTTTTAGACTTTTATTTATGTATGTTCGTTTCCTTGGGAATTAGCCCCATCCTCAGGTGTTTTCCCAAAGCTATGTTTGACAAGATAGCCATTTAAAGCTTTTTGGCTCCCTCCCCAGCACTGGATGAAAGCTCAAACATGCTCAGATGAAAAGATGCTCCCACTGCTCTAATGACTCAGGAAATTCCGAGGGTTTGGGGCAGGGGATGTGCAGTGAGCCAGGAAATGTGGATGAAAACTAAAATATATGAGAAATGTACTGTGTTCATCTGATTTATATATAATATGTGTATATATGTATATATGTGTGTATCCTATCAGAAATTTTAGTAGTTTATTTGTATTGCCTCAAAAATAAAGTTGTAAACTCTAGTTGCTATTAAATATTATTTTCTGCCCCAATACTCCTGAATTCTTGGTAGGTCTTATTTCTGTCTTTGAACATTCTCACCTCTAAACCTATATTTCCATTTAAAATTAACTAGTTCAGAGCAGCTGAACTAGTCTCAGGAAAGAGAAAAGAGTGGGGTGCTGCTTTTCTCTTGGAGGTGATTTTTTTTTTTTTTTTAAATAGCCTTTGATGTTATATCAGTTGGTTTGACCTAAAGATGGGAAATGCCCCATGTTTCAGGTTCTGGTGTGATGCAGAAGGGTAGTTCCCTGGGTACTGAATGGCAGACTCCAGTGATCTCAGAGGCCTTTCGGAGCCGCTTCAGCCGCTGTTCAAGTGTAGCTGACAGTGGAGACACAGCCATTGGCACATCGTGCTCAGACATTGCAGAGGGTAAGTTTGGATTAATGATTTGATTACCAGTATATTGTCATTTTGATGTGTTCTAGGTATATTGTCATGTCCAAAATATTCATAAATCAATCCATTCAGTCAAGAAATCTTGACTTTTTACCCCATGCTTCTCATTGCTGGTCCCTTCGGTCCCTTCCTCTGCATTTCTGCTGCTTGTCCTATCTGAAACAACTTTCTAACAGGTTTCTTGGCTTCAAGTTTTTCCTTTTTACTCCAAATTAATCTTTGTAAAAGCCTGATTTGTTTCCCTTTCCTATGAGAAAGGATAAATTCAGAGGCTTCAGTTCTGTAATCTAGCCGTCTGGCCCTATCCCACTCATTCACACACAGTTCTTTCTTTCTTTTTATTGAGGTAACTTTGATTTATAGAACAATACAAACTTTAAAGAATTATTTATTTATTTAGATGAAGGAATTAGGCAGGAATGAAGGCAGTCCGGCAGACAGACAGGAAGAAGCAGCGTTCATGCATCCATTTAGTTTTTCATGTTGGTTGGTCTCCCCTCACCTCACCTCATCCCTTGGGCTGTGAACTCAGGTTATTGGGCTTATACATAAGACTTTGCCATCCAGAGGCACAGACTTAACCACTAAGCCAATAGGGAGCACCTACAGTAGAAATAAATATTTTAGATGTGCAGGTTCATTCTTCATCACATACACCCACCATCAATTTCTAATAATCCTCTAATACTGCCAGTTGGACCCCACTCCCATTCCTTTCTGGTAACCTCAATTATGTTGTCTATGTCCAAGGAGAGATTTAGAAATATATCTTTTTTTTTCAAAGCACTTTAATTTAGTTACTCATCTTGGTTATTCACTCCTGGCCCTGGGTCTTGAACCTGGGACTTTGGGATGTATGTTGACTGAGCCCAGGGTATACTAGATTTGCTAGGCCACCAGGGCACTCCTAGAAATATATCTTTAAAGTGGCAAAAACCTAATAATTTGAAGAACTTTAAATTTCTCTAATAAATTTTAAAAATCATATTCCATACACAAAATTGTGGAGACCAAAAATTGAAGATAGTGGCCCTTTTGAAAATGAGTGTTATTTTGTTTTTAAAATGTTCTAAAATACAACAGGACTTAAGAAGATGTTACTTGAAATTTTATAGCTCAACGCATCAGAATTAGTTTCCTTGCTATAGACAAACCTAATAACCAAGCCTGAGCGTCGGCTGCGACCTTACTTTATTCTGTCGCCCATAGAAGGGCCACACTTAGTCGAAAATTGGGAAAACCAGATTCTCTCAGGTCAGTGGGCACTTTTCTTCTTGACTTTGATTTTGGTGTTACAACTTGGGGAATTATGAGCTCAAAACTGAGTTTGATGAGTCTTGAGAGTTATGCCTTAGATGGGGAATGGAAGCGGGAGGGGTTACTAAGTTCAGCATAGTCACGGCCCCTCATATGCTATCATCGCACTGTTTTCTGTTCCACAGTTACAGTTTGGGAGCAGGAACTCTTGGTGAGAGCAAGTATTCTAGTGCTGTTACGGAGGATTTCAGGTAGAGAGCTTGCTAGTTTTAGAAGTCTTCTTCGCCACCAGTCTTTCTTGACCTTGTTGCCTAGTCCTATATTTCAGTTGTGAGACAACAAAACCCCTGTCCTTTGACTCTGAAATATTCTTTCTTAGTCCAGAGAGGCTGATACATCAGAAATTACTGAATTTTTTTGTTTTGCATGTTTTTTAGTATGGTCTTCTATCTATCCCCACAGTCATTGAAGTATACAGGAAATAGGTACTCACATACATTTCTAAGGGATAATTTGACTTGCCAGGTGTTTTTGAAGAGCTACTTACACATCCAAGTGAGAAGATGGTAGCTTTCAATACCCAGATAATTCTAGGAGAGGCTGTAGTGTCTGGTCTCACTAACTGATGTGTTTTGTATTAGTTGATGGCGGGGGGAAAAGAAAAAGTGGTAGTCAATTTTTCTCTATGGTAGATGTGCTTGGTTTGGAAAAGAGTGCTAGACATAGATAAAAAGAGAAGAGTTTTATATTCCTTGTCCCCTTGCTCAGTTTTCTGCCTGTTGAAGGTAGCAAGTATGCCTCACATTTCTGGCTACTTTGCTTTCAGCCCGCTACCTGGCATGTTAGTTCTGTGACTTTGTAGTCCTCTTCTGAATAGCACTTGAAAATTGGAAATACGTAGAAATATGAACCTTCTGTGGCAGGCTTAATCGGAGAATTATCTCACAAGAGTAGGTAGCAGCTAAAGGAAGCATAAATCCAGTCCAGAGGAAAAGTGAAGAATCACGGTTTGATATAAACACAGGGTAAGTGAAAACATAAAAAAGAGAATTTCAGTATGTATCCACTTGAGAGTGCTCACTGTGTTAGAGTGAAACCTGAGAGTTACTAAGAATAACTTCATATATCCAGGCAGTCTGGTCTGGCCTGTGTTAGAACAGAATCCTGATTCCGATGCTGTACTTTCTACCCAGGGCACAGAGCAGCACTATCCACTTTGCCTTCTTCTTTGGATAGTTTAATAGATTCATCACTCACCTCTGCTGGGGCGCTTTTGGAGGATACAGAGGATTCTGTAGATTGGCTTATAGCTTAGAGTTGTCCAGCTCCCAGAAGAGTAGGACCTAATCCATTTCCTTTAAGTAAGTGATTTTTTTTAAAGTTGTTTTCAGCTTTGTTTATTGATTGTCAAGGTTTTTTAATTCAAATACAAAGGACAGAGTGTAAGTTAAAAGTGAAATCAGTGTTGCCTTTTGTTGTTTACGTTGTGAATGGCATTTGAGATCCTAGAACACACATCTCCTAGTTAGGCTGCTGTGTCTTTCTGCTGATAGTTGTGATAATAGTGCCCTTTCTGTTGGTCTCAGAATAGGCAGAGAACATCTGGCGTAACAGCCAAACTCAAGAAAGCATGCTGCTTCAATTTTCACTATTCCCTCCACAGATTTTTGCAGCTCAAATAGCAGCCCTTCTTTCCAGCCTATCAAAAGCCATGTAACCATTCCAACAGCGCATGTGATGCCCTCTACTTTGGGGACCTCTTCTGCCAAGCCAAATTCTACACCTGCTGGACCCTCTTCCTCTAAACTCCCTGTGTCAGGGTTGGTTGAAACTGTGGGGATGACAAGAAATGGAGACCTCGGTTCAATGAAGCATTCTCCAGGCCTGTCTAGAGATTTCATGTATCTTTGTGGTGCTGCTGGAGAAAATGGAATTGAGCGATCCTGGTTTCCAGCAGTGGGCCATGAAAGAGAAGACAGCATGAGGAAGTTTGATATTCCCAGTATGGAATCTACCCTTAATCAGTCGGCAGTGATGGAGACATTTTATTCGGACCCTCACTACCCGGCTCACATCCACAACCCAAGAACTGACACAAACAAGGAGACATACAAAGTGTTGCCTGAGGCCAAGAAGGCGCCAGGCAGTGGGGCGGTATGTGAACGGAATGGCCCACACCCAGGCAGCAGTGGGATGCTCCCCCTGGGGCTCCAGCCTGCCCCTGGGCTCCCCAAGCCTCTACCTTCTCAGGTGTGGCAGCCAAGTTCTGATCCTTGGCATCCCCAAGAGCGATCTTGCAAACTCAGCACTTGTCGGCAACAACTGGAGTTGATCCGTTTACAGATGGAGCAGATGCAGGTAGAAGTCCTTCTTTTCTTAGATTGTGTAGGTTCTGTGCAGATTTTAGGTTGTATGTGTTTTGTCCTGTGAGTTTTGACTCTAAAGAAAACATTGTAAGAGGAGGAAAGATGTTTGTAGAAAAGAAATGAAGGCTTGTGAATATCATCTGATCTGTTGATAGTCTAATTAAACACCAGATAGGCTCTCCAAAGTAGAGGAGAACTACAAGGAAAAAGCCAAAGGTGGAACCCTAACACCAATTATTTTTGTGTTCAAGTGCCAGTCACTAGGTAGGTACTTTCACATACAGAATCTTATTTAATCCTTATAGCACCCTGATGAGAGGAATTTAGAAATTTACGGTACTTAAAACAGGCAGTTTTTTTCTGGGTCACAAAGTTGGTAGGTGGCAGAGTAAAAAACCTTTAAAAACCTTTGACCCTTTGTAATCTTTTCACTATGTAACTTTGTATTTAAAAAAGAAAAGAGTCTTTGCACTTCACTGGGAAGGAAGGAAGCAAGATATACTTTCCTTTCCTGGTTGGTGAGAATATCTTAGCTCCTGGTTTGCCTCTGTTGCCATATAATGAAAGATAACTGACCTTTTCTTAGAAACTAGAGCCTTTCTGAGCAGGGAGTGGAGTGTCAGTTGGCAGAAGTCTCCTGGCAGGTTCTTTCCAGTCATACATCAGAGCTAAAATTGTTTCATAAACACTAGGCCTTCTTGGACTGAGCTATAGTGGCCCTTGTCTGCAGATCCAGCTGTGTGCTACTCAGATGCTTCCATGTGCTCATGAGTCAAGATGACATCTCTCTTGGCCTGCTTGTCTTTCAGCTTCAGAATGGAGCCATTTGCCACCATCCTGCTGCATTTGCTCCTTCACTCCCCACCTTAGAGCCAGCACAGTGGATCAGCATCTTGAACAGTAATGAACACCTTCTGAAGGAAAAGGAGCTCCTCATTGACAAGTAAGAGGGATGCCACAGGGCTAGCCTCTGCTCTCTCAGCCCCAACAGACGGTACTTAATGGGGCCTTTGACAGGGCAGTGTATCTCCCTGTTTAGGCCCCTGCCTTGCCTCATGGTAGAACTAGATTAATAAACAGCCTGGTCCTGTATCTGAATAATATGTTAGCATAGTTGTGTGTGTCTGTAGGGGTTCTAGGGGATGCAGAGTGTCTCGTTCTTTGCCAGTGATTTTTCATCATTTCTCCTTTGTCAGCTTTCTCATTTGCTCTTGCTCCTTCAACAAAATATTACTGTCCAGAACCAAAGTCTTTGCTTATACAGTGTGTATCATACCCTTCTAAGGAAACTGGGAGCTCATATTGCAGGTGGGTTGGTGTCAGTGCACTGGACTTGATTCTAGCTGGCTTTTGCAGGCAGAGAAAGCATATCTCTCAACTGGAGCAGAAAGTTCGAGAGAGTGAACTACAAGTCCACAGTGCCCTTTTGGGCCATCCTGCCCCCTTTGGGGATGTCTGCTTGTTGAGACTACAGGTAAGTATTTGTAGCCAAGATGGCATTCTGTTATAACTCAGTATCTTCCCTGTGCTTGCACTGTTAGGTATCTTGTCCAGGAGATAAAAAAGGGTCCGGGTGATGTAGGTAGGATACACCTGTCCTCTTAAGAGTAAACATCCTAATTATGAAGCAACCTTTGTTCTTACTTCATGAGGACAGAAAGGCTTAGGGCTAGAGATGAGTGGAAGTCCAGATACCTTGGTATCAGCACATATTTGGGGAAAAAAGGAAAACTGAGCAAGGTACATAGTAAGGGCCTGGAGGTGGGTGATGCCCTGAGAAGTCTTCATATCCCATCCTGGTCAAATGGAGGGAAACATAGGGGTAAAAGGGGTTTAGAACCATTCTCATTTTTATTCATCTGTTTGAAGGAAGTCATATTCTCACTGAGGACAGTGACTCTAAAAGAAACCTACTTTGTTGAGCAAACTTCTACAATTTGGGCTTTGAATGATAGGTGTTAGATACTGATTTTTTTCCCCATAGGAAAGATGCAGGCAGGTAGGAAGAGAGGAGGAAGAAGCACTTCATTTTATTTTAATTTAGTTGTTCACACTGGTTGCTTCCCCCTTGGACCCAGGACTCAAACCCAGGGGTCTGCGGGCTGCGCTTCTTTGGGGCTGATTGACCTAACTGCTACTCCACCAGGGTGTGCCAGGGTATTAGATTATGGTACTGACTTTGCCACCTAGTTGGACCTGTAACACATTATTCCATCTTGGAGAATCTGACTGAGAAGGAACCTTAAAAATTTAAGTTCAGTCTTCTGTTTGCTGATGGAAAAATTAAGTCTTAATGAAGAGGAAGAACCTGACTAAAATCATACAGAGAATGAGTAGAAAAGAACGAGGCCTTGGGCCCAGGTTTTCTGATGTCTTGTCCTGTGTTATATTGTAAATTCTCAGGTATTGCTTTAAGGTGGTAGTTCTAAAATGTAAGTGTGCATTAGAATCATCTGGAAGGCTTGTCAAAATACAGATTATGGGGGCCCAGCCCCAGAGATTCTGATTCAGTGGACCTGGGAATTGGACTCAAGAATTTTCATTTCTGGCCCATTCTGGTACAGTAACGATTAAGTCAGCCGCTTCCAAAAGAGCATCATCTACATACAACCCAAGGACCCCAGTTTGCATCCCAAGTTTAGGGGTAGCAACCAATGTGAATAACTAAATAAAAAATGAAATACTACTTCCTCCTCTCTGCCTGCCTGCCTGCCTCAGCTTGCCTGCACCTTTCCTTAAAAAAAAAAAAATTAGTTTTTCATTTTTAACAAATTTCCAGGTGACCCTTGATGCTGTGAGTTCTAGAAGCACACTTTGAGAAGTACTGATTTAAGCTCTTGTTAGGGAAAGATACTTGAGCCTGAGCACGCTGGGAATAAGTAAACTACATAGGACTCTAAAGATAAGGAACAATTATGTATTGAGACTCTCTCTGGCAGGAATTGCAGCGAGAGAACACTTTTTTACGTGCACAATTTGCACAGAAGACGGAAGCCTTGAGCAAAGAAAAGATGGAACTTGGAAAGAAACTCTCTGCTTCAGAAGTTGAAGTCCAGCTCATCAGAGAGTCCCTCAAGGTGGCATTGCAGAAGCATTCGGAGGAGGGGAAGAAACAGGAAGAAAGGGTGAGCGAAGGAGCTGGTAGCTCTCTAATCCCCGAAGGAGTTGGCAGTCTGCCTTCTCCTGGCAAAGCCTAAGCTGTGTCTGGCCACCATTATTGGAACCAGGAGGAACCGATTGGGTGAGACCTTGCATTGACTTCTCACGTAGGACTGTCTGCTAGAAATAGAACCTGCTTCATCTCTGCAAAAAGCTATCATAAAAAGGGCCTGCATATATCTCACTGCCCCAGGTTGTAATGGGTTATCAGCTGGCCTGGGTGGAGAAAACCAGTGTGTGCAGTTCTGTCAGATGGCACAATGGCAAGATGTTTGAACACCTGTGATAGATTTATATAACTCAGCCTAGCTTCTCCTCACTCTGCCTGTAAAGTGGAGGATTCCCTGTGTGCAGTTAGTTTGGGAGTAGTTCTGTTTTTGCCAGTGCTCTTAGAATTGTCTGATGTAAAGTTGATCATCATGGAAGTAACTAGTTTAAAATCTTTTGGTTCTATTCATAACTTGCTCTAATGGCAGATATTCTTGGGGGACCAGTTCAGTGATCTTTAGTTCTGGACAATGTGCATTAAAATAAACTATAGCAGTGATCCTTAAACTTTAATGTGCTTAAGAATCACTTGGCAATCATAATTTAAAATGCAGATCCAGATTCAGTAGTTCCAGGAGAAAAGGCCAGAGATTTTGCATTTCTAACAAGTTCCCATGTGATATTGGTACCATTGGTACAGCAAGTAGAGACTTGCTTAAAAAGAAACTTTTTCAGTGCGCCCTGGTGGCCTAGTGGTCTGGTACACCTGGCATCAGTCCCACATATATCCCAAGGTCCAGTGTTTAAGACCTGGGCTGGTGGAAACAACTAATGTAAACAATGAAAGGAAATGAAATAAAGCGCGTCCTCCTCTTCTCTCTTCCTGCCTGCTGGCCTTCATTCCTGTCTACAGCTTTCCTTTAAAAAACAAAACAAAAAACTTTTAAGCAAAATAATACATGCGTCTTAAGTTAAATGATCAAATATCAGTATTCTTATAATAAAAATTAGTCCTGTGTTCAACCCTAATCCATCATCAACTCTCATAGGTACAAACACACACACCTAAATAGTATTCCTTTCTTGCAGTTTTTACTGTTTGTGTGTGTGTGTGTGTGTGTGTTTATCAATGTACTATCTTGCCTCTAACGATGTTGATTATAAGTTTTTTGGATGTTTACATCTGCTTGTAGTGTTGTTTCATGTTTCCTTCAGGTCTTCTTTTGTTTTGATGTCGTTCATGTGTTAGTGACTTGGAACGAGGCCGAATGAATTGGCACTCATATTTAAGAACAAGGAATTTAAACTGGAAGGACGCCCTGGGTTTGTGGTAGTTTCCCTGGTAGGTGTCTGTAGAGTGATGACTTAATTTCCACTTCAGGCCCTCAGCCCCCAGTATCTGAACATCTTGCTTCGCTCGCCAGAAAGAATCTTAATCCTGTTACCTTCTGGGGAATCTGGGAACAAGAAGTGCTTCTGACCTTTGGGGCCTCCTGAGGAAGAGATTAGATGTAGAGTCTCATGGTCTTTTACATAGAATTTGTACTTAAACTTTATTTATATAACTCAGTGTTGTTCTTTCTCTCTGCTGTAATTCTCTCATTTGATTTCTCCAGAAAAATGAATCTCCGTTCTCGTGCTGGGGAAACCTAGGGTGAGGATGGTATCTAGCTAACTGTGTGTAGACTTCCGGTGAATCCTCTTATTACGGCTGATACTTGTTTTTCAAGTACCTGGTGCTTTTTAAATTTTATTTTTTGAGTTCAGAAGCTCTTGGAGGTTGTAAAGAGCAGTTTTCAAAATTGTAACTCCCGCCGCAGATGATTACTCCTCTGTACCAAGTCATTTATCCCTGTCTACTATCTGAAAATACATTGAAGTTTCTCATATAATCGTGTTTCCTCCTCTGTTGACATTTTTAGGTTAATATTTCCTTCCTATTGTTAATCTTCAGTAAGAAAACAAAGTTTGCTATCAGGTAAGCTGAAATGTGTTTATTCGGAATAGCAGAGAACTGTAATTTGGGCTACACAAATTTAGGCAGAAACCTAAACCATGTCCCAAGGAGGAACAAAAGTCGGTTTGTTTCTTATAGAAAAGGACAAGTTGTTGATGGTCACAAGTAAAATGGTCAGGTGAAGGGATCACAGAGTGAAAAAGTACATCCTTTCACACAGAATATCATTCTTGTTGGCTTTCTTGGAATGTTAGTGGTTTGACCTAGTCCCAGTGTTAGATGCAGTTTTTTTCTGCAGAGTTTTTCTTCAGACTTATTTTAATAGGGCTCCAGTTAATGTTACTTTTCATACTGTCATTTTAGAGATGTTTTGGAAGGGATAAAAGAGAGCCATATCAGTCCACAGTTTAAATTCGAAGTTGGTTATCAGCATTTTCAGTAAGTTTTCTGGGTGAGTCTGATGCCATTAAAGTGTGAGAATCTGGTTCAGCACTTGAGGGATACAGATTGTACCTGGGGTAAAGCTTTTAGCTGATTTTTAGGGATCTCTCAGTGTACTCTCTTCTCTTTGGATCTTAGGCCTGTGCCTACTTTTGGTATCAGTAGATCTGTCTTTTTTTTCTCTGCTTTCCCTTGTTTCCTCCAGCTTCCTTTTTTCACAAAGAAAAAGTCTTCATGCATCAAATCTTGATAGAATGCTTGCTGCATGCCACACGTTGTGCTATGAGTTAGGGATATAATTATCAGCAAAATGGACACAGTTCCTCCTTTCAGGGAGTCTCTTGATAGTCTCATCCTTTCCAGTTGATTATTTAGCTCTCTGTATCGTGTGGTATTAAGGTAAGACTGCATTGCCTGTCTCATCGGAACAAAGCAAATTGGTTATATGTCTACAGGGAGGTTATATTTCTGTAAATTCAGTGCTAATGCAGACCACCCGGAGGTTAGCATTAGGCTCGCGTATGTAAGGACACAGTCCCCAGCAGGAGTGCACTTACTTCAGATGCCAACTGCCAGTGCTGGGCTCCCTAGGCTAATCATACTTCTGACCAAATGGCTATAAAAAGAGGCTCTCATGACCCCTTCAGGTTCAGTAATTCAGAACTCAGCAAAGTTAGTTCAAAACTATAATAAAAGTAGTTTTATTATAAAGGAAACAAATCGGGACCAGCCAAATGAAGAGAACATAGAATAAGATATGGGAAGGTCCTGAAAGTGAGGCTTCCGTGCCTTCACCCCAAGGAATCAGGTATGTCATCCTCTTGGCACATCCATGTATTCACCGATCAGGAAGCTTACACCCAGAGTTTTTATTGAGGTTTCACTATGTATTCTTGATTGAATAAATTACCCTGCCCCTCTTCACTCTGGCTCAGCTTGTTGGGCTCAACTCATTTGGTCTTTCCAGTAACCAGCCCCTGTTCTGAGTCACTTGATTGTACGTGGTGTACTCTGGTCCGCTGCGTATAACAGAGATGCTCGTCGCTCATTATTTGGGAAATCCTAAGAGTTTAGAATCTAGTTATCTTCTAGGAACTTGAGACAAAGACCAGACAAATTACTATACAAAAGTGCTACCATTTTTTTAAAACTGCCCCAAAGAGACCTTCTTTCCTGACCTTGAATGGTAAACTCAGGTGTTCTAACTCTGCAGTCTGTGCCCTACTCCCAAGTAGTAAATTTTGATGAGGTTCCTGCCTTTATTACAGTAGAACATTTATAGCCCTAAGAGCAAAATGGTCACTGTGAAAAGAGTTGATGTTCAGCGTCCTAGAGGAGTCAGTGGAGACACATTATTACATTTCTTTCCCTAGGTTAAAGGTCGTGATAAGCATATCAATAATTTGAAAAAGAAATGCCAGAAGGAATCAGAGCAGAACCGGGAGAAGCAGCAGCGTATTGAAACCTTGGAACGCTACCTGGCTGACCTGCCCACCTTAGAAGACCATCAGAAACAGAGCCAACAGGTAGCCATAGCAGGCCAAACGGGGGGACTCAGATGCCAACTGCCAGAGCTGGGCTCCCTCGGCTCACTGTGCTTGTGACCAAATGGCTTCAAAGAGGTTACCATAACCCCTTCAGGTTCAGTACCCTGTAGCTTCCTGTAAGGAAAATGACCAGGATGTCATGTCTAAACTCGCATGTCAGATTTGCAGCTGGACTGCAGTTTTTTGAAATACCCAGACAAAATCTTCCATGTTTTATTGACCTAAGCATGGGATCCTGTTTCTCAGCTTAAGGATTCGGAGTTGAAGAGCATAGAGCTGCAGGAGAGAGTGACTGAGCTGGAGAGTTTGCTGGAGGAGACCCAGTCAGCCTGCAGAGAGAAGGAAGTTCAACTAAAAAGCCTGAGACAGAGAGAAGCAGAGTTCTCTACCAGATATAGGTAAATACTCGATGGGGTTGTGAAAAGTTGTGGACAGCTAGGTTCTGGTCCTGTCTTCCCCACTCACTGTGTATCTTTGGGCAAGTTGCTTTCCTTCTCTGAGTGTTTTTTCCTTTGGATTGCTTATGGACAAGTATGTCTTTGAAGACGAATTTGGGGGAGTGCAATGGGTGCATGAGGGCTTGTCATTTGTATCCTTTGGAGGGATCCAGCTCAGTACCTGGCATCAGTCCTGGATAATGTTCCTTGAGAATGTATATATTGATGAATGGAAGCACTGTATAGACTAAGAAATGAGTACAACCTGGTGCTGAGGCCAGGCGTTATAGCATGTACCAAACCTTACCAGCTAAAGACTCTCAAGAGCACCAGCCCTAGGGATTGCTCTCAATTGCCATAGAGATTCTGAGAACAGATCAAGATGCCATAATATACTTTCAGGGTGTCCTGGGAGCCTCTTCCATACTAATAGCAGTTTCTGAAAATGTGATAGCTGTGTTTCAACAACCTCTTGGACCAAATCCAGTTTCTAATGCAATGGATTGGATTTCTCATTCCATATTCAACCACGGTGATCCTGCTGTCGATCTCAGCAGATGGGCCATGATGGAAGTGTGAAGATTTGTATTTCCTGAAATATATAGTATAAATGTGTGACTTATAATCTATATGTGATGAATGTTTATCTTTAAATATTAATATAAAGAATAAAAGAGCCTTGCGCAGGTAGAGAGTTGGTGGCACATGGTACAAATGCTGGCTCTAGGAAAAGGAACTAACATAAATAAGCAGCTTCTGTGTGGCATAACCTACATTGCAACAAACCTAAGACACACCCCAGCTGTGACTTGAACGGTCTTAAGTGTCTTGCCCTAAAGAATACAGTAAATAGCAGAATCAGGAGTCAAAGCTACATCTCTCTGACTTCAAAGTTCTTAAGGGAGACCACTGTCTTTCAGCCTGCAAGATAAACTGTGTGCGGAAGAGGTTAATGGAGAAGATGCAGCCCAGCAGGGAGAGGTTCCAAAAGTGGAAATGGAGTCCCAGCAGAAGGAATGTGATTCCCTCCGAAAGGTGACTCAGGGTGTTCAGGCTGAACTGAACAGGGTAGACTGAGAGGAAAGAGAATATTATGAATTGGGAAGGAACTGTACATTTTGGGCAGTAGGTCACCAAGGATCTGCTACCCAGAACTATTCTGTCGTTTCTGAGAAGTCATCTCTGCATACATAATAAGTTTGCATTTTAGGTGTTTATCCTTATGATGGGCAAGCAGAGTTAAGGTGGGAACATACTTCTGAACAAGATGTTCCAAAATGGTGTGCAGAAGCTTGGCGCGTTTCATTCATGGCTCTTGCCCCACACTGGATCTCTTTGGTTGGGCAAGGTCCTAACCATTGAAGTGGCCGTCATTCAGCAGAGTAGCCAGGGCCTGCTGGGGAGACTGACTGCATGTCAGCCATGAAGAAGACCCAGAAATGGTTCGGAGAATACCCGAGGTCTCAAAGGACAGGAAACTGGGCCGGTCCAAATTCTCTTGGACAGCCAGTGTGACGGAAGCTACAAGTGGCAGCAGCCATCACGGCTCTGGATACGACAGGCTTCGTTCGTTGTACCAAAGGAGTAGGGTGTACGCTGGCTGTATGTTAGCCTGACTTCACTGGCCTGCAGTTGTGAGGACCTTTCACTACTCTCCTTCCCGCCATGGGGGTTAGGGGTCCATACTTTATTCCTGTTTAAACCTTTTTGTGACTGGAGCACAGGAGTGTAAAACCAGTTAGCAGGATGGGGAGTCTGAGTTCTGTTTCTATAGGCAGAGCTAACGTGTCTTTACCCACATCTTGCTGTTGACTGGCTGTACCAGCGGGGCTCCAGCCAGATCACACATCCCAATGCAGCCTCCTGCTGTCTGATAATCACCGTCCACCTGTGCTTACAACCTTCCTTAATAACTGCTTTTCAGATTGTGGAGAAACAACAAAAGAAGATGGATCAGTTGCGTTCACAAGTACAGGTGAGTCATATAGTCTTTGAGACGTGGTGGGCTGAGCATAATCGCTAGAATTCAGCCAGTGCTTTATTCTGTTCTCTGCCATGCAATTTCCTCCGTTTAAAGGGTATAAGAAGAGTGTGCCCTGGTGACTCAGGTGTTAAGCCTGTGCCTGGGAAAATCGTCTACATACAGCCCGAGGTCCCTGGTTCATAGCCTGGGGCCAGGGGAGCAACTGAAATGAACAACTAAATAGATAAAATGCTGCTTCCTTCTTTCTTCCTGCCGGCCGGCTGCCTGTCTGGCTGCATTACTGCTTGCCTTCCTTCCTCTTTAAAAAAGATGTATAAGAAAAATGAGACCTTTGAACCCTGGTGGAGTGGCAGTTAGTTCCGCTTCCCTCTGAGCACTGTTCACATACATCCCAGGGACCCGGGCTCTTGTCTTGGGGCCAGGGGGAGCAGCCAAGATGAACAAGTAAAAATAAATGAAAATGCTTCTTCCCTCTTTCTCTCCCTGCCTGCTTGCTTTCTACTTGCTTTCGTTTCTGCCTGCACCTTTCCTTTTAAAGAAAAAATAAAGAGTGAGACCCAGTTGTGCTTTTAGCCTACAGTCTTGCTGGGAAGGGGCTTCAGCACCAGTACTGTGAGAGCAGGGTCCACGTTACCCTCGAGTAGCATAGGGGAATCTGCGGGAGAGGAAGGTCAAGGTAGGGTTTCTGGAGATTCTGAGCCTTGGAGCAGAAGTTAACCAGGCAAAAACCGATGTTGTCTAGGGTAGAATTGGAATCTCAGCACCACAAGTGGGGACACAGAAGCATGACGTCATGTTTGAACATGGACTTGCAAAGCAGTTTGATGTTGAAATAGATAGCAAATGTGAACTGGGCTAAGGAAAGGCTTTTTCTCTCCACCTAAGTTAACTTGTACTCTTTAGTAGGTGGTGGGAATCCACCATAGCATTTGATTGATGCACGATGGGTCAGGTTTGTAACTCAGGTGTGAGTGGAAAGTTGGCACGTGGAAAGAGGTGAGGCCGGAAGCCGGTGAGAGGTGGTGAAGAACCTGGCGTAAGGCCACAGTGCAACGAGGAACTGAGGGGAGATTTAAACGAATTTTAGGAACTAAAATTGGGAGGAATCAGTGGCCAACAGAGTGAGGGGTTTGAAGAATAAGGAAAAATAAATCAAGGTGACTACTGATTGGTTTCCATTTTGAACCAAAGTGAGAGTGTCCTTAATTACATCCCAAGAAATCTTAGGTAAAGCAGGTCCACTCGACTTTGGACTGAAAAAGGTTTCATACCAAAACAGATAAAATGTACTCACTCTGAGGGCAACTGAAAGATGCCATCCTGCCTTTGCCGTTATATGGCTCAGGCTATTTAATTCACCCATTTCAAGTCCTATAAGGAGATAATCAAACCTAGTGAGCATTTATAGCCACTTAAAATCACATGTGTTTTGTAGAGTTTTTAATGGATCTCAAAGTAGGTTTCTGTAAGTTGAAAAACTCAATATTCTAAATAGTATATTTACCCATAATGAGACTTCTTGGGTAAATTAAAATGTCAGATGGTTTCCTAGAATTAAGTGGCCTCAACATGGTCACTTTATATATTTTATGATGATAAAACATTCTTGGTAGTTACCTTTTTTATTAATACAAATGGGAAAATTCAGAAAAAAAAACTCCCTCTTCCTGACTCTCCCCATAATATATTCATACACACTGGTAACTAGACTAGGTGCCTGTGAGTGTTCTTTTATCCCTTCTTTCTGTCAAAGCATTTAATACATATAGTATTGTCAAAGGCATTTGGCTGTGAGATTCTCAGAGACAAGGAGAGTTTGGTATTCTTTTCAGTAGTCCCAGTGCCTGTCACAGTAAATACCCAGTAAATGTTTAAGTCAACTGAATGGCAAGTTCCCCTCAAGAAAGTTGTGGTCTAGGAGAGGGTGGAATCTTGCGCACAGCCAACAAATGTGTTCATGATCTGTGATGGAGATATGAGTAGTGAGGTGGGATTAAGATGAAGGGATCTGATTTGTAGATTGAGGTGTGTGTGGGCTGTGGAGATTTCCTGGATGGCAGGCAGCAGATCTCAAGAGCAGTCTGCACAAAGGGGAAGAGAAGTGAGCCAGCAGCACTGACTCTGGAGCCTCTGGGAATTCAGGCCAGTTGGTTATCAGTGTGACTAGAGGGTTAAAAAGAGATAACGGTGGCATGCCCTGGTGCTGGAGACCCAGAGGCGCGGGCCTGCATGTACAGCCCAAGGACCCAGGTTCTCAGCCCAGGACAGGGAGAACAATTACAGTGACCAACTAAATAAACCAAATACGTGCACTCTGGTGGAAGAGCAGCTGGGTACAGCCCTAATGCATCCTGAGGTCCCAGGGCCATTGGGAACACCCAAGATAAACAACTATAAGTAAAATAAACTGCTTCTTCCTTCTCTCTTCCTGCTTGCCTTCATTCCTGTCTGCATCTTTCCTTTAAAAAAAAATAAAATAAAATAACTTCTTCCTCTTCCTGCCTGCCTGCCCTCATTCTTGCCTCCTCTTTTTTTTTTTTTTTTTTAAGAGAGAGATGGCTAGAAAAGTAAGGTCTGGACTGCTCTGAATGCCTCCTGGGGAACTGGCCTCTGTTCGGTACACAGTCAGGGCCTATTGGAAGATTTAAATGGGACGTCACAGTGAGGGGCTGGGGCTTTACTGTACAGTCGAGGCCAGGGGTCATATGGAATAAAGCGGACTTGTTACCACTCGTGTGTTCTTTCACCACCCCTTGCCATCGAATTCAGACCCTAGCGCAGGAAGCGGCTCACGAAGAAGGAATATGCCAGGCCCTGAAAGAGGAGGCCCAGCGGAGGGAGACATCCCTGCAGCAGCTGCGCACAGCCGTAAAGGAGGTGAGCAGCATCAGCCAGGCCTCCTGATGCTGCCTGCACAGACCTGACCGCTCCGTGTGCCTGGTGCTACTTCCCCGAAGACACCGACACCCACCCTATGTTTAAGAGGTGGCTGCTGAGCTTTCTGGTAGAGGGATAGGAAGGGGCATCAATCACCCATCATATTTAAGGTCCTAATTAGGACAAAATTAACCTAGGATTGCTTTTCTGGACGTGGAAAGTCATTCTCTCTTTGTCTTGTAGCCACAGGTTTGTGGGTTTGGGGAGGAAGGGTTCTATAAGACAGGATTTGGTGGTCCTCTGCGGGGTGCTATGAAGGAGTCTCCCAGACTGGCACTATGGCTCATTGTAGGCAGAGGGCTGGGACTAGAGGGGGAGCTCTGTGTCTTTGAAGCAGAATAGTGGTAGGGAGGGAAGAAGAGTGAGTTTAGCTGTACAGAGGTTGAGAAGAGACACAGATACATGAATGACTGGTCTATGTAATGAAGCCTAACTCACTAAAGTGAAGATTCAGAAAGGCAGAACCCATTCCAGCTCTCTTCCAGGTCCCCACCCAGTGGGCCACTAGCTGTCATGTCATTCTTGCCCCCTTTATTCCTCTGACACACACTGATCAGGCTGGCTGGTGGCCACTTTTGTCAGGGTGGCAGGGAGAGATTGAAACCAGTGTCTCCTCAGATTTCACAGTTCACGTTAAGCCTTCTCTAATAGCCTGGCTAACAGAGTTGGCGGAGGGACAGGCTTCAGATAGAGTTCCGAGGGGTGGGAGGATCTTCTCTGGTTCCTGAACAGAAACTAGAGGCTGTTGACTCAGAGTCTGCTGTCCTGTGGGCCCAACCTTTCCACAGGAGGAACTAGCCTGTTTCTCTATGACTCAAACCTTTCCTCCGCATGCATATGCATAAATCCACACTCCTGCACAGATACTCTGTCTCTCCTTGGGCCTCGATTAATGTGCTTTCCCATCTTTCTGCTCAGCTCTCAGTGCAGAACCAGGACTTGATTGAGAAGAATCTCACGCTTCAGGAACACCTGCGCCAGGTCCAGCCAGGGTCTCCATCTTCACCAGATACAGCCCAGCTGGCATATGAGCTGCACCAGGAGTTGGCCAGTTGCTTTCAAGATCTGCAGGCTGTTTGTAGCATTGTGACCCAGAGAGCTCAAGGCCATGACCCCAATCTCTCCTTGCTCCTGGGCATTCACTGTGAGTCTTCAGGCTAGTCGGGGATCCAGTAGAGAGTGGCTTCTGTCATCCCGTCACCTCTGTCCAAGTTTCCCATCCTTATGTAATATGTGAGCAGCGCTAGTAGGCCTGGTCAAAGTGTGTGTTGGTCTAAGACCATGAGCCTCAAGGTACTGCTTATCCATACCGTCCCCCCTCCACATGAAAGTGTCTCCTAAGTGATTAACCTTCTAATTATTCTTTTTATTGTCATTTCTTGTTACTAACATTATCTTGAAATGCTTTTCTCCCCAGCTACACAACACCCAGGGACGCAGCTAGATTTGCAGAAGCCAGATGTGATCAGGAAGAAACTAGAAGAGGTTCAACAGTTACACCGTGACATCGAGGACCTAAGGACCACCATGTCAGACAGATACGCCCAGGACATGGGAGAAAACTGTGTCACACAGTGAGGAATTCTGGGAGTGGGACGGGGCTGTGTGCCCCGAGGGAAGATCTGGTCTGAGAAAGCCCCATCCAGCAGGTCCCGCCCTGACAGTCTCCTGCCTCCTGTCTGCTACTATTCCCAGAGAAAAGGTGGAGAGAGGAGGTAAGAGCCCGTGTGTGGGGCCAAGGGCTAATTAAGGAATTTGGCCTTCCCTTCCCCACTTTGGGCTTTGCCTTGGATTGCATTTGTCCTGTCATCCTGATTCACCCCTTGAGGGTGAGTTACTCATTACCTTTTTTAGTTTGACAGCCTGCTCATCTGCCTATTCTCCATCCTCTGGGATGAATCCACATTCATTCCCATGCCATACCTCGAGCCTATTGATGCCCAGAGTTAATTAACAGGGGCCTGGGAAAGCTGAGTATCATAATAAAGAATTCTCAGACCCCATGTGCCAGCCTTCCTGGGAGCCAAGTTGGTTTTCTGGGTTTTCTTCAGGCCGTGTTCCACTGCTGCTTCCTCAGGGCTCTTATTCTCACAGAAGCCTCAGGGTAATTATTCATTAGCAAAGTACCCACTAGAATTGGGCAGCTAGAGATGGCCAGGGCTCCTTGATGCTACCATACCATTTTATCAAAGACCCCATTCTCCAGCTGCCTTGTATCCTTGCCATGTGGTAGGCACAGTCCCCTTCTTTGTTCTTAGGCCTTCCAGGTAGCTCCCTTCTTGGGCTTTGAGTGCAAATTATTCTCTGTGGCTGTTCACCCCTTGCCTCTGGGTTTTCGGGCTAATTTGTGCCTCTTATGTTTGGAGGCAGAGGTCCTTCCCCTTTCCTGCTTGGGCTCCTTGAGAGTTCAGGTTACCCAGGACATGTAGGCTTTAAGGAATAGCTTTCAGTGTTTCCTGGGGAGGTTTTATTTGTTTCTCTGGGCCTTTGCCTCTTCTGTTTGCTGTTTTTCTCTTGCCTCCTTGTTTAGGGAGAATTTCATAGTTTGTCTCTGGTTGTTGGACTGGCCCAGGCCGCCTCTACCTCTGGAGCCAGGCCACGTAGGGCTCTGGTGTGGTTATGGGGGAGCACTGAGCAGTTTAGGAGTCAGCTCAGTCACTGAGATTCACGTAAAGCATTAGGCTGTTAGGACAGCATCCTGGACATCTCTTCTGAGCCTGGATGGGATTCCTTCTTAAGTATTTTCACAGGTTTGTGTTTTATTTATGGAGTGATTTATCCCTTCCATTAAGAGCAGCTCCACCCAGCCATCCCCTCAGCCTCTGGGCTCCTGTCTCCTGAAAGCAGAGCTGCCTGGTTGCTCTCCTCCTATGTTGGGAGCCCAGCCACCATGCTCACGGGTATTTTTCCTCATAAAGTTTATAAGCAGTTTATATGAATCCTTGTTATATCAACTGGTTTGTATTGCCTATTTTGATTATATAATAAAATATTTAACAGATGCCTCCATTTTTCACTGCCTTCCATCACAGTCATCCTCTTGCTTCCTCATTTGGCTCACTGGAGTCAAAGCCTGGGTGTTCAGCCATTTTTGCCAAAACAGCAGTAAGGGACTTGCGGCAGGCCCAGCCTCATGTCCTATCTGCCACTTGCACTCCTCTGCTCTCTCTCTTCCCACATGCTTTTCTATTGGGCAAAGCTGCCTGAGTCATAGAACAAATTTGTCATTGAAAAGTTTCAGCAGTCTCAGAAAGGAAGTCTGCTGCTCTGTTGCTGTGAGGAAGTGGTTTTCCCAGAGCAAAGCGGCCCTGTTTGCCTCAGGGAGCCAGGAAAGCTGCTGTCAGAGCCCAGGACCTTGCAGGATTTCTTAGCTACATGGTGTCCAAATAGCCAAGTCTCCAAAGTTGGGCTGGTTGCTGGAGTCTGATCCCACTGAACACCACCCCCTGCCAGCACCCCGAATATTTGCTGGGAGGAGGAGCATTTTGGAGTGCCATCTGCAGCATGGAGTTGGAGTTAAATTAAGACCACTTGGAGACAGATGTGGATCTTTAACAAGGGCCCAGGCTCTCAGGAGTCCTGATACCACTGCCTCTGCCCTTTGCTGAGCTAGCAGCTTTCCTCCTAGGCCTCCACCTGCCTCCTCGAGGGTGCGGCCCTGTCTGCAGCCACCACTCTTTGTCTAAACCTGTTTGAACGAGGAACACGGGGAATCTCTAAGCCAGCTGTCCCTGCTTTTGGTGTGCTGTCCTGTGGGTGTTCCCAGGGAATATGAGGTGGTGGGGGGATCCCATGCAGTGAGGATCCCTACCTTGGGAACCTTAGACTTGAACAGTTCAAGCCTTCAAAGGCCCAAGCACCCGGGAGAGGCGAAGAAAGAGGCCGTCGCCAAACGTTCGCCTCCCCAGCCGTTAGCTGTGAGCCCCTGATCAGGCAAGAGATTAAAGGCCCCCGCGGCGCAGCTGCCCAAGGGGTCCTCAGTACGCCTGGCCCTGAGGGGGAGGGGAGCCCGGAGGCGCGCAGGGCGGGGTCGCGCAGGCCCCGCCCCGGCCGCTGCCGGCCCTGGCCACCCATTGGTCGCGAGAGCTGTGACTCGCGGGCTGAGCAGGAAGGAAACCGCTCCCGAGTGCGGCGCGTCGTCTTCGGGCCGTGCAGCTGCCGCTACCGCCGCTCGTCCGCCCGCTTGTCGGTCTGTCAGTTCACCTGCAGAATGAGCGGCCTGCGTGTCTACAGCACGTCGGTCACCGGCTCCCGGGAAGTAAGTGCTCGCTCGGGTCGGCGCTAGGAGAGAGCGCGGGCGTGGGCGGCCGACTCTCCCGCCTGGACCCGCCCCCAAGGGCGGGGGTGCGGGTGCGACTTTCGCGGCCCAGCCTCCCGGGTTGGGTCGGGATCGGCTTCGATCGAGTTCGCTGCCCCCGTGAGAACCCTTTCACCCGGCACCCTGCGTCCTCAGCAGCCCCGGCATGAACGGCCCACGCCTATCCCTCGTCTCTCGAACACGCTGCACCCCCACTGCACCCCCACTGCCAGGCTGAACCCGACCGCGTCCTTACCTTGCCCTTCCTCTCCTCTGTGTGTGTACCTGGCGCGGTAGTGGCTCCTGGCCAGCCTCCTCCCAGCCAGCCCTCCTTCCCCTGCTGAGCTGGCTCTCCCCACGCTGAACCTTACCCCACCTCCCACCTCTCCTCTCCGTAGTGGGGTCCCTCTCCCCCTGCACCACTGCAAGTCGGTTTATCCTCCCAACTCCCAGTGGCCACACCCTTGGGCAGGGTGTGGAAGGGGACCAGGGAACAAAAGCTCCTCGCCACAGTCCCTTTCTCTCTGTCCAGGCTTCCCCTCATAAATCCTCCATCCCTTCACTAACCCCTGCCGGCCCTCTGCCCCCAGATCAAGTCTCAGCAGAGCGAGGTGACCCGTATCCTGGATGGGAAGCGCATCCAGTACCAGCTAGTGGACATTTCCCAGGACAACGCCCTGCGGGACGAGATGCGAACCTTGGCGGGCAACCCCAAGGCCACCCCTCCCCAGATTGTCAACGGGGACCAGTACTGTGGGGTACGGGCCTGGGGGAGGGGGGAGCAGGGAGGTGCTGCAGGAGGACCCCAGCCAGTCAGGCTGAGACAGCGCACCAGCACTCAAGTGATTCCTCTTGCTTCCCTTTCTCAGGACTATGAGCTCTTCGTGGAGGCTGTGGAACAAAACACGCTGCAGGAGTTCCTGAAACTGGCCTGAGCCAAGCCTGCCCACTGGACACCTCATGACATTCCCCCAGTCATTGCCCGGCCATGAAGGACCCTGTGACCAACTCCCTGTCATTCCTAAGCTTCTGACCTTGGGGTCCCTTTCCCAAACCCAGCCCCTTTTCCCCTAACTGTAGTCCCCCAGCCCCACCGCACCCTCCATTCAAAGGCAACATTCCTTGCCACTAGTTTCAGGCATTGTCTTAAGCAACAGCTCAAATGCTGGCTGTCCTCAGCCAGGCCCTGGGGCTGCCACCCTGCCTGGCACTGGCTTGTGGGCACCTCTGATAATTCCATTAGCCAGGGCTCTGCCAAAGGCCCCGCAACCCCTGTCCTGGGAGCCACCTAGAGACAATTAAATCCCATTCCATTGGCACCTTGTCTGTCTGGTGTAGACTGGGCATCTGGGTCCTTGCTCTGGGCAAGACTGGTGGATGTGACTGTTAGGCTGGCTTCCTGTGGTCCCGTTGGTTGAGTTGTTCCATGTGGCACGTGTGTTCGTTGGCACATGTGATGTTGCCTGTTTGTATGTCTAGCACACATTTGTGTGGGGGCGCCAGTGGTCTGAGAACCTCCAGTTCGCATGCATGCGACAGTGTCCATGACACCCGTGTGCCTTGGTGTGCACTGCACACTTGCATGTCTGTCAGCGATGTGGCTGTGCCCTGTGGTTGCCTGCCCGCCTTCCAGCAGATTGGCTGAAGGGTGGGTGTGTCCCAGGAGTGGGTGCACAGCTTTGTGCCGCTTGAGGAAGGGTGCTGTGCTTGTGGGTCTCTGCACAGGGATCTGCTGGCTGCACGAAGGCACAGACCGGGGCTGGCTCCATTGCCTTAGCCCTCCTGGGAGAAAGGAACCCAGAAGACAAAGACCCAGCCAGGCCCGCCAGCTGGGGCTCAAGTTACCAGGGGGGCGGGCTTGCGCCGCCCACTCCCCAGCCCTGCTGGGTCCCGGCCTTCCCTGGCGCCTGGCTGGGCAGCCCCGCCAAGAGAAGCCGTGAAAAGTCGGTGTTGGGGTGCGCGCTTTATTTGGAGCCAGGGGTGGCCCGGGAGCCCCCTTGCACTCGTAGTAGCAGCGCCGCGTTGGGCACCAGGCCTGCATCCTGCAGCGTAAGCTCGTCGTCCTGGTAGACTGTGGGCGGGAATGTGCTGAAAATCTCAAAGGTCGCCGCATCCATGGCCCTGGGAACCAGCAGAAGGGATTAGGCTAGATTGCATCCGAGTGGCCCTGCGCTGCCAGCCCTCCTTGCCCCCTGCCCCCACCCGCCATCCCCAAAGCACCTGGCCCGGGCCAGCAGGGTGCGCACGTCTCCGATAGTGTCCTCCGGCCACATCATCAGCAGGAAGGCTTGCTCACCGTTCTCAGACTTTATACGCAGCATGGAGAGCGGGGGACGGGGCGACTCAGGAGACCCCTGGCTCCTGCAGGCCCAGAGCCATCAGTGCCCCTGGTGGTCCAACCCGTGGGTCCTCACCTCTCCACTCTGTGCTCACCTTTCACGCTCAGCTACCAAGGCAGGTGTTTCCACCACGATCTCCTGGATTGGGGCAGGCCAGGGGCAGCAGTTCTGGAAAGCATCACCAAGAGTGGACAGAGCCCTGGGCCCTGCCAGTTGCACCCTCTCCCCACACCCTGAGAGCGGACTTACCCCTGGCCAGGGATAGATGAGACTAACGAGTGGGGAAAAAAGGGTGTTCTGTGTAAACGGGGGCCCAAGGAGAGGAAATGTGAGGAAGCCCTGGGGGCTGTCCCATCATTCCTCCAAGAAGCCTGTGGCCCCTCAGCCTCGGGGAGACAACCCCACAGAGATGTTGACCAGGCTGGATGACTAACCTAGCCTGGGTCAGGGACTAGATGGCACCTGCACTGTGGCTGAAAGATGAAAAGCCCTTAGAAATAGGTAGAACGTCCAGGAAATTGTCAGCAGTTCATGTGACTGAAACTGGGAACCAAGTTGGATTAGAGGTGGGAAGAGGACCAGCATCAGACCACAGGTCTTGAGTGCCCAAGAACTGCTGGGAGGTTTCAACAGGGAAGAGCCACGAACCAGCAGGTTTTTAGCACACACAGGCTGCTGGGGGAGGATGGCTACCCAGGCATGAGTGGAGGAACCAGTGAGGTCACTGCAGTTCTCAGAAACACACTGGAGCCTTGACTAGGCACGTGGGCAGTGGGAATGAAGAGAAGGCAGGGACTCGGGAGAGGTTCTGGGCAGCAACAGATCGGACAGGACTGTGGCTTGAAGGCAGCCACGCCCTGGGAAACATCTTTGGTTCCTTCCACAGGCGGAGGCCTAGGGGGAGTAGCAGGGTGGGGACTGACGGGAGAGGGTGACAAGTTCTCTGAGTGTGGGGTATACAGGACTGAACTGGATGTTTCGGTCTGGAGCTCCAGGGGTGGCCTGGGCCTTGGGCTCACCCCCAGCTCAGCCCTTGACTCTCCCTCATAGACCAGACTCCCACTAATCCAGCCGCACGCTGGGACCAGAGCCCTCAGCAGCCCATTTCCAGGAGACAGTGCAACAGCGGAGGGACTCATCTCTATCCAGACCCTGCTCTGGGGCCTGAGCCTTCAGACAAGCCACTGCTCTGGTAGGCTGGGCCAGAGATGATAAAGCCCCCCACTAGAAGGCTGGGGAGCTAGGGCTGGCCTCACCTGCAGGGTGTCCCTGATGGGGCCCCGGATGTCAATCACCTCGCCTTGCCGGATCACAAATTTGGGAAGCCTGTTCAGAAACTTCTCGGCGGTCATCCTGGAGCCTGCAAGGAGGGGCCGTGGGGAGTGCTGGCCCTGGGAGGGCCACCTGGAACTTGCTCTGCACAGCACCCCCACACACACACACACACCTAGCTCAGCCGCAGGGCCATGCTCACCTGGGTGGCCCATTGTGTCCACGACCTTGTGAACCTTCGTCCGGCCCACCACAAGCCCCTCGCCTGGGAACGGGTCCAGCCCATGCTCTGGGTAGACCTGATCGCGCAGGTCACTCACCTGACAAGAAAGAGGACCACGGAGGCTCAGCAATTCAGCCACAGGCCCCGCCCTCACCCCACCTGCTCACGTAAACCGAGGCCCCAGGATTGCGTCCAAGGGATGGTCTAATGCAGTCCCCATTTTACAGATGAGGAAACCAAGGTCCTACGAGGAAGCAGGGAGGGCTGCTGTCACCCCTAGGCCCTGCTCTTCCTGCAAGCACCCTCATCGGGCCAGCTGGAGCCATAATACTGACATCTCCCCAGAGCAGCACTCAGGAGCCGGCCAGGAGGGGAGGTCCCTGCTGTCGTGTGGGCAGTGCAGACCCCACCACAGCACCACTCAAGCTGTACCTCCTAGCCTGTCTCAACATGGACAAGCCACTATTTTCTGAGCCCTCCTCGTGGAAACAAAGTGCACAGCCGAATGCACCGCCTCGTGCTTCACCGCAGCACCCTTCGCCTCACACCTGCCCTCATCTCGTGTTCTTTAGTCCCAATGTGGCCCGCAAGGCACTGTCTTCCACCCCATACGGATGACTTCGGGAGCCTCTGGGGGAAACTGAGCTATATTTGCAGAGTCCTCAGCGACCTCACTGTCAAGGTGTCCTGAATGCTGTCAGGAGGGACAGGCAGGGCCGGGCTGAAGGCTGTGGCATCAGGGTGCCAGCAGGGGCACTGCCTGCTACTCCGTTCCAGGCAGCTGGCTGCTGTGGCAGCTGGCAGGGCAGCGCCCCACTCCCTTCCCATCCTTTCCCAGTGATGGGAGCAGAGAGGCAGCGTGGCCCGGAGGCCCTGAGACTGGGGTCTCCCAAGACGGGCGGCGGCCGCCTGTCTGGACTGGGTAGTGCCCGAAGAGGCAGTTTATCCCTGCCCCTCCCAAGTCCCCGCCCTGGAAGGAGCGTTGGAGGAGCAGCCCTTCACCTTAAAGGGGACGCCGTCAGGGTACAGGCGCTTGAGCTCTGCCGGGAAGAAGCCATCCAGTATTTCCTGGAGACAGCGCTGTGGCGGGAGGAAGGGTGAAGCCCGCTGGACCTGTGCGTGCCCCCACGCTGCCTCCTGTCTGGATGGCGGGCCCTGGGCCCCGGGCTCAGCCAGCGAACCACTCTGGAAAGGAGTGCCAGGACAGGAGCGGGGCCTGTCTCCCGCCCCTCCTACCTGTGTAGAGGGTCTGTGGAAGGGTCGGAAGGGCCCCTCAAACATCTCGATGCCGTTCCGGTACAGCTTCAGTGGAATAGGCTCCAGGGCGCCTAGCCGAGCGCCACCAGGCACCGGCACCACCTGGGTGTCGCTGTCCACCACCAGCTCACTGAGATCCTGCAGGCTGGCCAGCAGCCTGTCAAAATCCACCTCGGGGGGCACCAGTGAGTCTCCTGGCAAAGAGGACAGACGCCCGTGAGCCTCCTCACAGTGTCATGAGTCGTGGCAGCCCTGCGCCCCAGACCCTCACCCAGTGAGGCCAGTGGTCTTAGCATGTCTGTAAGTGATGAGCTGAGGCGGGAGGACAGCTAGCACTAGATGATGATGGCAGCTGTCTTTTTCTAAGCACTTACTTGGTGCCAGGGCTTTAAGGTCCAGGATCCCAATCTTGCTTCATACCAACCCTCTGCGGTAGGGGCTGTAATCACCCCCACTTCTCAGAGGAGACTGAGGGGTAGAGAAGGCAGTGGCCTGTCCAGGGATGCACAGTGAGTGGCAGGAGCTGTCCCCGGTCTTTCTACTGCAGGCACTGGGTTAGCAGATGAGAGTAGAACGCAGCGGTCCCAGCTCTGGACCTGGGCTGTCTGGCTTCAGCTTCTACCTGTGACCTTGGCCGAGTCACTCAACGCTCTGCACAGTCCTCTCTCTTCTGGAGTGGGGTGGTGACAGCCTCCACCCCCGGAACAACTGCCAGGGTCCAAGACCACCGCCATGTAAAGGCTGGCTTGAATAAACTGTCTGTCCTTGCTAGGCCACCAACACTACCTTGCACAAGTGAACCTCAAGGCCACTTCAGAGAGGATGAGGCAGGGGCCACTTGCCTCCATTTTCTACAAGAGCAAACGCCTCCACAGAGGAGAAGAACGCCTTGCCCCAGGCCACTGGGCTTGCCCGTCTCTTTCCCACCCACCTGTGCCTCGGGGAGAGAGGTCAAAGTAGTGGCAGGTGGCTATTAGGAAGGACGTTGGGGCAGCTGCTGGACAGAACACATATGGGCCCGACCTTGGATTGTGCAACACTTCTGGGTCACAGACCCTTTTGAGAGGCTGACGGGAGCTTTGGTCTCTCCTGAAGAGTGCGCTGCACAGACAGCTGTGCAGCAGCTTTGTTCAAGGGTGCAGATGGGGTGGCGAGGACAGACATGACATGCCAGGCCGGGGCACAGGTTCTGAGTCCTGGAAGGGGCCTGACCCCCAGCAAGTCGTCTTCTGGGGTGTAACGCTACACCACCAGCGACTCCGGGCCTTCTTGGAAGCGGTTTCTCTCCGGGAGAGCCAGGCTGCAGCAAGATGTGGGTCAGGACTCTGGGGACCCAGCTCCGACCCCACAGGGGCCAGTGGCTGGACGGGGAAGTACAGATGTGGGCACCCCGTTTCCTGCTGCCTTTGCCCAGAGGCCCCAGCTGGCCACCCCTCACCTCTGCATTTCCTACCGCTGTGAGGGCCGCACCTGCCCCGCCGCCTTCTGCGCCCCGCCCAAGACAAACACAGAGCGCCCTGGGCATCCCTGGTTCAAGTTCAAACACAATCGAGACATTGTTTTCCTCTAACGACCAACTACCTTGAGAATACACTGGCAAACCTGAAAATAACACCGGCCTCCCTTCTCTCTGTTCAGATGGGGACCACAAGGCCTGGAGAGGTCAGAGTCCTGCCCAAGCAGATGACACTGAGCAGCGCCAGGGGGACTGGACTGCTAAGGCTGCCTCTGGAGATGACAGCGCGAGGTGGCTGACAGGAAAGTGTCGGGGGGAAGCCCAGGAGAGGAGGCCAAGCAGCGATGAGGGAAAAGAAGGCTGCCAAGAAAACCAGCCCTGAAGACTCTCCGCCTGCACAAGGGGGTGGAGAAGTGACCGCAGACAGAAGGCAGATCAGGCCTGAGAGAGAAAAGCTGCCACAGCAGAGTGCTCAGATCCCTGGCGGGGAGGCAGGTCAGAGGTCGCGAGGCAGTTGTCCTCAGCCTCAGCTTGCCCTGCCGTGGAATGGGTAGAGTGGCGGCCCTGTCCTGCTCACAAAGTCCACACCGACTCTAATGCCCTCTCAGGGGTTTTCTTCATGCAGCCCCTTGAGGCAGGTCTCCCCGCCCCACTTTACAGTGAGGAAGCTGGGCTTTGAGGGGACATGCCCTGCATCAGGCAGCTTGCAGGGCCCAGGCAACGCTGCGCCTCGGTTGGTCCTTCGGGTACAGCTCGCTGAGGTCTCTTTCCAAGGAGGGGCACAGTGCAAGGGGTCCATCTCTCAGGCTGCCTCCGACTTTGAGAGCCCATGGTTTTATAAGAGAGGGGAGCAGGGGCACCCTTAGCCCGACTCCAGCCCCTCGGGGCCCAGCCTCCTCTCAGGTGGGAGCCCCCACCTCCCGCTTCTTCGGAGCCACACTGCCACTGAGCTATGCAACCTTAGCAAGTGGGCCGACCTCTCTGGGGCTCAGCTTTCTCTTCTGTGAAAGAGACTAACAGCCCGGTTTCACAGAGCAACTGTGAGGCGCAGGGGAGGTGTCCGAAGGGTGGAGGCTGCTCTCACTAACACTCCTCCCTCCTGTCCCTGGGCTCAAGGGCTCTCCTCCTCCCCCAAGGCCTTGCAGGAAGTTCCAGTCCCTGAGGCCCAGGTCCTGTAAGTCCTAGATTCCTGGAGTCCTCGGCTGTATCCCCTGGGACTCTTGTCAACACACTGAGCACCCTCTGATTACAGGCTGGAGCTGCCAGCCCTGCGCCTGCCTGGAGCGTATGCTCAAGGGGCAAGGACTGGGTCCATCCTGCCATCCCTCCAGTTCAGGTTTGAGTGGAGACAGGGTGACAGTGACAATGACATGTGGCAAGCGCCACTATGGGGTCTGTGGCACCCATCAGTCCAGACACGGGCACCAGAAGGTGAGTGTGAGCCTACACTGGACTGGCCCCTTCATTGCGGGGGTCACCTGCTTGTGGCCCAGCATTCCTGTCCCCGCCAGCTCGGGCAAAGGCTAGACCCACTGTTCCCACCTCTGCCAGCCAGGTCCTTCTCCAGGGACGTCACCTCCACTCACCCTGCCCCTCAGAGCAGCCAGTGGGGAGAGAACAGGCCTGAGAGGCTGGTCACCACCAGCAGCCTCTGAACTCTGGCCTTGCGGTTGAGCACTGTGCCCCCTGGCCCCACCCTGGGTACCACCTGCCAATCACATGCATGGGCACAATTCCTGGCCTGGGGACCATCGAGGGGACAAGTGGTCACGGTACTGTCCATTTGCCACATGCCATCACACCACCGTGTCAGCGTTCCCTCGGAGCCAGTCTTCATCTCACAGGTGAGACCAGCAGGCACAGTGTGAAAATACAGCCACCGACTCAGCCTTCAACCTTTCACTCTGCCCTCCCACTTCCCAAGGTTGGGCAGAGAAGGTTCTGCGTGCCACAGGGAGAGGAGGGAATGGGCAAGGCACTTGGGGGTGCAGCAAGGGACTAAGGAGGGGTCGCTGTGGCTTCCAGAGCAGGGGAGGGAGGAGACCCCCACCCAGAGTCAGGAGCCTGGGGCTTGGGAAGAAGGAGAGGGCTGTGGAGCTGGAGCAGGATGGATGGAACTGCTCAGAGGAGACAGGAAAGGGGAGGAAGACCTCAGAGCTCAGAGCAGGCAGGGATGAGGGAGAAGAGCTGAGAGTTGACTGGAGCTCTCAGCACTGAGGCTTACACCTGGCCCCCAGGGCTGTGACCAAAGCAGATCTGTCCCTTCCTGTCCTGCAAGCCCTGAGTACCTGGCACTGCAACCTATTTGATCTCATATGCTGGGGCGGGGGCAGGAGTGTTACAGCCTGAAGCCAGGCCCTTGCTGTGCCTCCCCTCTACTGGGTCCCCTTCAAAAGCCCCATGGAGAATCCCAGGCTCCAGCACATTTGAATGGGCTGGTTTGGCGATACAGATGTCAGACTCACTGGGAGGTGAGGGCCAGAGAAAGGGCCAGAAACTGGGGGTCAGCCAGAGGCTGGCTCTGTGGGCTCAAGGGCCCTTGGGGTGGGAGTAGACTGGCACATGGAGACAAGATGGTGGGGAGAGGAAGGGAAGAGGCCAGGACAGAGGCCCCAGGAGGAAAAGCTGCTAGAAACTGAAAACACGTTGCTGGCCAGAAAAGAGGCTGCAGGGAGGGCGTGTGACTGGCGGCTTTCAGAAGTTTCTTTGCTGCGAGGCACTCAGCCTGAGCAGGTCTCACTCAGAACACAAACACGAGCACAGCAGAGGCTGCTCTCTTTTGAGGGGCAGAGGGTAGGAATCCACACAGCCAGGCCAGAGAACCAGCTATCTGGTCTGCCCAGCTCTCCAAAGGAGCAGGGAGCGCCGCCCCCACCCCCCCACAGGCCTCTGGGCCTTGACCCCAGGACTCTTAGCAGGCCCCAGCCAGAGGTGTCCTCGGCAGGAGAGCCGGCTGCCCTCACTGCCCCCCAGCATGGCTGGGGTGTCACACCACCCCCAGTTTTGTGGTGTCCCAAATGCCCTACCTGCCAGCCAACGTCCCCCACAGCCTGGATCCCTGGGCCATCCCTGACCCCCCTCCACCCCGAGTCCTGCAGGCCCCACCTGCCTCTTAAAGCCCTGCCTTGCCCCCTCTGGCCAGGCCCCTCAGTGTCTCCCTCTCGCTGGACAGCGTCCCAGCTTCTGCCTGCATGACACCCCTCCCACAGAGGATCTCAGCCTCCAGTCTCGCCTCTTTCACTAAGTCTTCCGACTGAAGTGCTTCAGTTTGCCCATCTGTCAAATGGTATAAGCCCGGCCCATACCAAAGCCACTCAGGAAAAGACTTCCAGCAGTGCGAGTACTGCAAAGTGGGAAGTAATTTTTCAGAACAAGCAGTGAGGGGCTGTGCTCAGTCAGGGTCATGTCGCCCAAACTCAGGCCTGAGCAGGAGCAGGCCTTGAGTCTGGGTTTTCACCCAGCAGGACACTTAGAAGACAAGACAGCACTGTCATCTTCCAAAGAGTCCCACTGAGAGACATGCTCATGCTCCCAGTGAACAGCCCCTGCCTCCTGACTCAGGAGCACAGCGGGGCCATGACGCGCGGGGTCAGTGCAGGCACTGTCTAACCCACTGACTCCTTGTACCTCGAAGGGAACAATCCACCCCACACACTTGAGGATGCAAGTCACGTGCCCACAAGTCACCCCTGGAATCGGTGGTGAAGTCAAGAGGAGGACCCAGGTTTGACCAGCATCCCAGTCTAGAGAAGTACCTTCTGGGCGACAACCTCCTTTCTTCAAAGAGAACAGGACCAGTTTTATGGCCCCAAATCCATGGGTTACGTCCCCCAGATTTTAGTTGTCAAGTTAAAAACAAAAGGAGTTGATCCTATAAAAGTGTGTTGGGCACACCCTGGTGGAGTCGTGGTTAGTTCCACTGCCTCTGAAGGTGCGCAATCCACATACATCCCAAGGACCCTAGTTTGCATCCCAGGTCAGGGGAGAACAACCAAGATGAATAACTAAGTGAAAATAAAAGAAAACGCTTCTTCCTCCTGTCCCTTCCTGTCTACTTCCCGCATGTACCTTTGCTTTAAAAAAAAAAAAAAAAAAAGCAAGTATGTCAGTGGTCTGGCTATAAATGAACCTGGAAAGGGAGTCTGAAGAGGGGGCTGGCTGGGTCCTGGGGTTGAGAGGCAGCTTAGGATAGGCAACGATTTTGTAAACGAGGGAGCCTGAGGCAGATAAGGTCCTGTTGCATCTTCTATCTCTGGGCCTCTGGAGCCTTTAAAAGCTGAGCA
Organism: Solenodon paradoxus; assembly: GCA_004363575.1. Classification (NCBI taxonomy): domain Eukaryota; kingdom Metazoa; phylum Chordata; class Mammalia; order Eulipotyphla; family Solenodontidae; genus Solenodon; species Solenodon paradoxus. The sequence goes on from RJWH01000540.1 coordinate 203,921, forward strand.
AACAGTCTGAGGGAGACCAGAGGAGGAAAGTGGCCGCAGGTCGGGCAGTCAAAGATGGAGCCCGAGGCCTTTCCTCCCTGCCTCAGTTTCAGGGCCAGGTGTGTCTGGAGGCAGGGGCATCAGATGGCCTCTGGGCAGCTGCTGGTCAACAGAAGCTGTTGGAAAACTCCCTTTGTAGGGAGCTGGGGGAAGACCCCCTACTCTACCTGGCTTCCAGAACTTCTTGGCTGTCATCCAGTCCCTCTCACCACCCTGTGAGTGTGTGTTGTCCGCTGAGTCCTCCTGGTCCATGGGCTCACCCACCCATTGCAGGCCATAGTCACAGAGGAACCGCTGAGGGGAGAAGGGGAAGAGGCAGGGGCACCATCAGCTCAGCCCCAGGGGAAAGGCAGCACCAGCCGTCTCCAGCCTCAGGCCTTCTGCCCTGAAGAACTGGCCACTTCCTGGCTGTGACCTTGGGAAGCCACTTCACCTAAAACCTCAGGCGCCTATAAAGTGCAAACGACATACCTGCCCCATAAGCTCGTGAGGACTCAGGAAAATAATTTACTTCAAATACTTAACACTTGTGCCAGGCACAAGTGAGGACTCACTAAGTCAGCCATTCTGGTGGGAAACACATGGGTCTGGCCTGAGTGTGAAGAGGGCAGGACACCCCGACAGGATGTGGCCACCCGCACAGAGCCTCCCTAGAGCTGGGCCTCAGGTTCCCTCTCTTAGGAAACCCGAGTTGTCCACACTTTCTGCTGCTATTCTCTCAGCTTCCTGTCCTTCCTCAGGCCATCACAAGGACCCCGTCTCCACAGCGCACTGGACCTGCCCCCGTGCAACCGCCAGTGAACCGCCCATTGCCAAACCCCGCAGTAACACTTCTGTCTTCATCTCTTACAATACCTCACCTGTTCTTCCTTTTTGATTTCTTTTGCTGTTTCCCCATCTTCTACCCAATGTGGACATGAGGTAGCCCACTGTACCCTCCCGCTCCTCCCAGATAGGTCCGGGCAGTACCCAGGTGAATGCAGATCTCACCCCTGCGTGCTCCAGGCCCAGATGTCCAGCCAACTGCACTTGGACGTCTAACAGGCTCGTCCCGATGGACCCATCTCAAATGGTCATGACTCCCTGCTGCCACCTCTCAAACCCCTGCCCCTCCAGGTCTTCCAAGGGTGCCCCCTCCACCAAGGCCGCTTCTGTGATCCGTCCTTCTCTGTGGCCCCCGGAGCTGCCAGGCCTGTGAGCCCGCACAATGGCAGACTGGACCCACCCATTCCATTGCATCTGCTCTGCCGCCACCACGTTCACGCATCGACCATCTACCTCCTGAACAATTCAAACTGCATTCCACCTGCCTTCCTGGCCCCCTCCTCTGCCTGCACCCTCCTCCGGTCCCCCTTCTCCAGGGACAGAATCAAGCCTGAGCAGGGTCCCTGCAGCCTCGTCTCCCACTTGCTCCCCATGAGCACCCACAGTGTTGCTCGATTTCCCTGATGCCCTCCCCTCCTCTAGATTTCTTACCCAATGACACCCTGCAGAGTGGCCCAAACCCCGACTCGCCTCTACAGAGCTACCCATTTACTATTCCCTCATCGTCTCTAGTTGGGCATCTTTCTGAACTCGTTTATGTCTGCCCGCTCCAGACTGTCAGCCACAGGAGGGCAGGGACCACGCCCTCACCCCAGTGCCTGGCACACAGGGCTACTCTGTATAAGCTGAAGTTAATGAAGATACATGTTTGGATGTGCAGCAGCCGTGAACGTGGGCACCACCATGCCCTCACCCTTGGCTGCTGCTGGGGAAGCCCACAGCTGGCAGCATTCCCAGGTGTGAACAGGCCCCTTGGGAAGGGCTCTCAGCTGCAGCTGGGGCCTGAAGGGCTTCTACCACCTTAAATTAGCCTGGGGCTTTGGAAACTGGCGGTGGGTGGCTAGGGGAGGTTATATCCCAGAAAGAGCTTGTGATAGAGCCAGTGAGCGGGTGGAAGGCACCGAGGAAGAGGGGTGCCCAGGACCCTCCCTGTGGCTGGGGTCCCTCCAGTTCAAGCCTTGCTATGTGAAGGGGGGAGTGGGGCAAGCAAGGTGACACTGGGGGAGTGAGATGCCATATTCAGAGGCAGGGGTGCCTGGAGCCTGAAGAGCAGGGGTGCCAAGCTGAGTCCAAAGAGACAGGCATGGGCTGGCACAGGCCCGAGGAAGTGAATGCCTGGCGAGTGCCTTCCTGCTCTTCAAACACTGCTGAGTTCAGAGGAGAAAGCACAGGGCAGGACCCCCGGGGGACCGCGTGGTGAGAGGCAAGGGGCTCTCATACCTGGGGGTACACAGCCTCGGGCCGTGGCCTCACCTCCATCTCCCTGACCTGCCACTGCAGCTGCTCACACATGGTCTCCAGCTCCTCCTGCCTCTGCCTGGTGCTCTGGCCTTCGGAGGAGACAGAGGGGTTCCACCTTCCCAGACCTGAGGCTGCCAGGCCGCCTCCGGCCTTGGCCAGCACTCTGCTCTGAGTCATGCAGAGAAGCTGCCCTGAGAACCACAGGGACCCCCGAAAACTGCCTCTTGGCCTCTCCCCGACCTTGGAGAGGATGCCTTGACTCCTTGGCTCCCAACCCCACCCAGGAGCAAGGCTTCGGAAGGGAATGTTTCACCCACGTTCCACAATGCAGCCTGGGCTCAGGGCACTCAGCCCCACATAGGGGGCCTGTCCTAGGTGTCCCTGCCCCTCCCAGGGCTCAGTCTGATGCTCTTGGAATCCGGATGCCCAGGTCACCGGCTCGGGGAGGCGCCTCAGGAAGGCCGACCAGCCCACCGGGTCTCTCACCCTGTTGCTCCTGGAGGGTCTCCACCACTTCCTCCAGGGCCCGAATCTTCCGATCCTGTAGCAATGAGATGGGGCTGGAGACGGGCCAAGGAGCCCCTTCCGTAGGAGACAATCCTGGGTATTTGCCTCTGTGGGGGTACTGGGGAGCTTAGTGCCCCTGCCCTGTCCCCCTCTGACACAACCGTTACCCCTGTACCTCTAACGACCCCTGTAGGAAAGTGGGGGAGGCCCCCAAGTGCCCGGCACTCAGCAGCCACTACTGTGGCCATCTGCAGCTGACAGGCCTTGCTCAGCAGTGGAGAAGACCCCTAGCCTCCCTGCTCAGGTCACAGGGACGGATTCACTTACCGGTCACACCCGCCCCTTGAACTTGGCCATCCAGAGGGAAGGTGGGTCTAGAACCCATTCACCTGGCCTATTACAGCGGCAATGCTCCAGCCCAGACCACTCAGACTCAGACTGGACCATGACCCTCTCCCACTTGGGGACCCACCTTGGTCATCAGCTCATCAGTCTGGGCCTTCACTTGCTCCTCCAGATCCCGCAGATTCTTCATCATGGTGGCCATCATCTCCGGGTCATGGACTGTAGGGACTGCCAAGCAGACATAGTCCTAGAGACCAGGCCTAGGGCCCAGGTTGAGGTTTGCGGGGAGGCCGACCCAGGAGCACAAATGAGAGTACTAACAGCAGCTACCACTGAGAGAAGAGGGAGCGTCCTAAACACTTTGCAGACATCAATTCGGGCTATGAGATCGCTATGAGATAATGGGAGCACTGGGGAAAAGTGAAAGGAGAAGAGTATCAGTGAATCATTCCTGCTCCAAGGTGTGAACACAGAGTGGTGGTTGTGTGTTTCCTGAGTCATAGGAGATGCACTTTGGAGTATGTTGAGGTGAAGGGTCATGATATCAGCCATTTGTTTCTAAACAGTTCATCCCAAAGATAGTTAAGTCCACGCATGTGCATCTGGAGACAGGAAGCAAATGTGACGAGTGTCACTACTTGTTGGCTCTGGGTGGCAGCTGTCTGGGCGGGCGTTCACTGTTATTTTCAACCTGTCTGCATGCTGAAAATGTTTCAAATGAAAGAGTCTGAGGAAAGGAGCAGGAACTGGGAAGCAACAGCTGGTCTTCTTCCCTTGCACACTGGCCTTTCTGTGAGGCAGAAACTGCAGCGGTCACCACGCCCCCACGCGGGGCTGCCATGCCAAGAACTGACTGGAAAAATGGAGAAACCTGAACTTTCAATGAGTCGTGTAGCAGCCTCCTCAGGACTTCCGGACATGCGGGGTAACAAACCCTGTCAATGCTCATGTGGGTGCTGAAAGGCTTTCTGGGACTTGCAGTCGACAGCTCTTCATGGACCGGCCGGGAAATGTCAACACACTGCTGGGAGAGACTTGCTGAGGCTGAGAGCAGAGGGAAGGGGACCCGCAGGAGGGGCAGCCGCTGAGAAGCTGGAAGGAAAGGGGCCTAGCAGAGCGGACTGACAGAGCCTGGGAGGCCCTGGGAGAGCGGTGTTCTGGTGGCCAACAGCCTGGTGTGTTCTGAAGAGGGCACAGTGAGCCCTGCAGATGCTGCCATGCAGAGAAGTGATGGAGGGCAGACTTGTCCTGGTCTGTGACCTTGGTGGGGACAGACAGTGGCGATAAGGAACAAAAGGCAGGGGAGAGGGAGAGGGAGAGAGCGCACGCAAACGGCTCTCTAGGGGGAATTGCTGGTTGTGTGTTCACTTCTGACAAGCCTCCAGCCATGATCCTGGCTTTGTGACTGAACAGCGACCAGGCTCTTCTTGTCCCTTTCCACCTCAGTTCCCTACCTATAGATGCAGGCGTGCTGGTGGAGGGTCGCCTTAGTGACTCCTCGCCGCAGCATGCTAAGTCCTATTCCCACTTCACAGAGGAAGAGATGAAGGCAGAGACTGGAAAATATTAGGTTACGCAAGGCAGACCCACTAGTGGAAAATTCTACCCCTGCTTCTCCAGATTCCCTGCCAGACTCCGACGCTGCCAGAACTCAGCAGGCCTGCTCAATCCTCTGCTCAACTCCCTCTGCAAAGCCTCCCAGATGAGCCTGCTCCCGCTTCAGGCACCCTGTGATGACAGTGTCGCTACAGCCTTCAGGGATGGTGTGAGGACTTTGGCCCAGCGCCCTGTGGAGGCAGGATGTGATAGAGGAGACCGAGTTCACCCTTAGGCTCCCTCCCCACAGACATCGCACTTGACAGTGACTCCGACGGGTCCACTCCACAGGCTCCAGCGACAGCCTGGCTTGGCCAGATTTTCTGACAAGCACAGGGCCCCCATGGCTTTATGCCAAACCAGGCCCTGGACAGGGTTGGCGGTCCAGGCAGATGGCCTAGGTCAGCCAGGAGTAGCAGCTGCTGCCTTAGGCCCAGTAGGTAAGAGTAGGCACCATGAGTCCCAGGCTGCTGCTTCTATGAGGCCTCCCCTCTGGGGCCTCTGCTCTCACCGTGCCGACCCACAGGGGCACCGATACCACTATAGCAGGAAGGGATGGAGATCCTTTCTTCCGAGCCATGTCCGTCATTCAGCATGTCCACCTCATCTTCTGCAGAGAGACGCCCAGGTCACCGTTCTAGGGTGAGTTCCAGGGGAAACTGGGGCCCAGGTGAAACAGCCTGTACTCTGCGCCACCGCCCCCCACCCAAGAGTATGAGGATAGGAAACTTGGATATTGGGTACAAGGGTCCAAAGAGAAAGGCCCTCTGCTTGAAGTCCTCTCTGTCCCGGTCCCAGGGGAACTTCCTAGCACCACAGTGAGGGCAAGAGTAGGGTTGGGATCCCAAGGTCAGAGCCTGCAGGAGTCAGAACAGAGCTGAGGGAGAAGGCCGGCTGGGCTGGAGGGCTGTGAGGGGAAGGAAGGGTGGGGTCTCACCCTCTGGGCTGGCTAAACCTCTCTTTCCCTCAAGGTTCCCGGCCAACCCCACGGCAGTGGAGGGTCCCATGTTAGTGACCACATCACGGCTATGAGTGGGGAAGGATCTCCCAACCTGAGAGCTGCCAAGAGGAAGCCCACCCTCGGGGAGCGTGGAGGCACTGCAGGTGATGGGTGGCTCTGGCTGACGGGGCAGCGCCTTCTCTTCCCTCCATCTGCCCCACAGTAAGGAGACCCAGCCGTTGGGAGGCAGGGAGGACACAGGGCAGACCACACTTACCATCTCCATAGACTTTTATGCTTCGTTTCCTGGGAGCCCGGGCAGAAAGGGAAGGAAAACAGATGAGGTGAGACTCCCAGACTAACACCAGGTGCCACTCTGGGCACCAGGTCCCCAGCTGAGCCTAAAGGAGATGCAGGCTGGGCCTCTGTCTCCTGAGGGTTCTGCCCAGGCCCTACCCAGCACTGGGGCGAGCCAAGGACAGGCATCAGGGTGTCCCACTCCTCCCTACAGAGAAGGGCGGGGAAGAGCAGAGGGACTGAGACTTAGGTGGAAGGAGACAAGAGCTTCCAAGACTGAGAGCCCAGCCCAGGTCTGCTTTGAAATGGTTATGACACTCCGGGTATGTCGCTTAACCTAACTGGATCCCTCTGGCCTTCAAATGAGTCAAAGTGGTCTTCAGGGGAACAAGGAGAGAGTGAAAAAAATGCTTTGAAGAGTTGAAAGTGCAGCGCCCCCTGGTGGAATACTGCTGGGTCAATCGCTTCTGAAGGATCACAGGCCACACATCTCTGGGTTCCAGCTCCGAGTTGGGGCAGGAAATAACCAGTGTGAACAACTAAATAAAAATAAAGTAAAATGCTTCTTCCTTCTCTCTCTTCCTGCCTGCCTGCCTGCCTAGTCACCTTCATTCCTGCCTGCCGCACCTTTCCTTTAAAAAAGAAAAAAGTTGAAAGTGCTATACAGATGCATGGGCTCTCCTTTACTGAGAGCCCAGCACATGGCCTGGCCTGGATCAGTGCACATCAGTATCTGCGGAAGTCACATGTGACCAGTGAGCGAGCGGAGGGACGTGGAGCCACTCTCACAGGGCCCAGCCTCACGAGAGGGCTCGACCAGCGTGTGGTTTGACTCAGTCGAGCCTCCCAGAAGGAACATGGAGGAAGAAAAGGCGTCCAGCTACCGAACTCCTTGTTGTTTTCCCCGAGACATTAGGAGTCATCCTAGTCCGCAGACGGGGCAGGAGCAGGTGGGAGCTGGACACACGGCCGTTCCTCACCCTGGGTTCACAGGCTCCGACTGCAGGGGCACTCTCCGGGTCTTGCCAAGGGAGGCCAAAGGTGAGCTCATAGTTCTACTTCTAGATCCAAGCTGTCAGGAGCTCCCTGGGAGGAAAGAAGGAGGAATCCGTCCTTGGGGACAGAGGGGCATCAAGACCAGGGAGCAATCTGCAACTCTCTCTTCCCTGGTTACTTTCCCAAGAAGTAGCCTCTTCTTCCCAATCCCCTGCAGAAGTTTCTGGAGACAGCTGGTCCTAAGGATCATCTGCTGGATGTCTGGATGTCTCCTCTGGATACCCTGCTCTCTGCTCCCATCCTGCAGGCCTGGCATTGCTTGTGGAAGGGCCTTGGGTGTGTGGGTGGGGTACAAAGATGGACCAGAAGCCTAGGTCTTCCCCACACTTAGAGCCCGGGCACGAGACTACACAGGGGGCCTGGCTTTCACTCATCCATCAAGGAGCTGGTCGACAAAAGCCCAGGCGTGCCCTTCTTCCTACCAGACCCACAGTGCCACCTACAAGTGGTGGCACCCAGAGAGGAGCAACTCACAGGCAGGGTTTCAAGACACAGTCCACATGGTAGGGAGGTCAAGGGCCCAGCCAGAGGACAGGTTCTGCCACCCATCAGTGTAACCCGTGCAACAGAAAAGTGGGGATGGCAGAGCACCTGCCCAGCAGGGTTACTGGAAGCACCTCAAAGTGTCAACTGTGGCTGCTGTTACTGACACAGAGGGCATTCAAATGTTTTCCTTTCCTCACCTCTTCCTTCTGGAAAGATTAACGCACATCAGGGACATAATGAAAGACCACTGCTCTATTTACTCAAGTCTTGGAAATGTGTGGCACTGGCCCCTGTCAGCCCCTGATGCTGCCAGCAAGGGGACCTCTGCCACGGACACAGTCTCCTGTCTTCAATCTGGATTCCGGCATTCACACCCACCCCTCTTCTGCAGAGGTACCCTCCAGGACCAAATCCAAAGTTTCCTCCCCGCTCACCATCCAGCCTCCAAGTCTGCCTTCACGTGCCCGCCCCAGCCCTGTTGTCTTGTCATGGCACCCTCAAGGTTTGCAGGCTAAGCACAATGGCCCTCGTGGCTCCCTTGGCCAGTCTCCACAAGTTGCTGTAGTGATCTTCATAGACACAGAGCTGACTGTCACTTTCCTGTTAAAAGAGCCCAGATGGCTCCTTCTCATCACAGAAAAGATGGAAAACTCCTCAACAAGAATGATCCAGTCCTGCCTATGTCTCTTGACCACCCCTCCTCCGATTGCCCACCCGCACCCCCCACACACACTGCAGTCAGGCACCGGGCTTTTGCAGACAGGGTCCTCTCTACACCCTTCCCTTGGCTGGGCTCATTCATCTTCTCTTTTTTAACTTTAAAATGATAGATTCAGGCGACCCTGGTGGAGCAGCGGTTAGGTTAATCGCCTCTGAAGGAGCAAGCCACATACCCCTGGGTTCAAGTCCCGGGTAGAGGGAGAAACAGTCAGGGTGAACAAATAAATGAAAATAAAAGAAAGTGCTGCTTCTTCCTCTCTCTCTCTTCCTGTCTGCCTGCTCGTCTTTATTCCTGCCCTGTCTGCGCCTTTCCTCTAAAAACAAAGATAGATTCATAGGTCTTGTGTATCCTTCATCCAGTTTCCCCCAACAGGCACATTTTACTGAACTATAGCTTAATGTCAAAATCTAGACACCGACATAGCACAGCTTGTGTGTATTATTCTATGCCATTTTACCCCATGTTTAAACACCACTGCAGTCAAAATACAGAACTATTCCTCCCCACAAAGCCCTCCCTCATGCTGCTGCACTGGTCACACCCACCCTCCTTCCACCACAATCCCTGGCCCCTGGCCATCACTACTCTGTGTCTCATCTCTATAATTTCTTACTTCAAGAATGTTACATGCATGGACTCATATTGTATATGAACTTTTGAATTTAAAAAAAACAGCTTCATTGAGACATAATTCACAACTCTTTAAGTGTAAAATTCTGTGGTTTTTAGTTTACAGAGTTGTGAAACCATCTCCACAGCAATTCTGGAACATATCCATCATGCTGCAAAGTCCAAAGCACTGTGTCTGTAACTAAAACTATCTTGCATGAACCCCTACACACCTGATGATCCCTTCCTTCTCCAAGTTCTCATCACCTCATGACCTGGAAAAAGAAACTGGCCAAAAAGACAGAAGTTAAGAAGCGTTGGCAAGGATGTGGGGAAACCAGAAACTTTCCTGAGATGTAAAATGGTATCGCTTCTGTGGAAAACAATCTAGTGGTTCCTCAAAAGGTTAAACAGACTTACTTTATAGTTCAGCAACTCTCTCCTAGGTTGTATACCCAAGAGAAATGAAAATTTATATCCACATAAAAACTTGTATACACACTCATAGCAGTATTATTCATAATAGCCAAAAAGTGAAAACAATCAAAATCGATCAACCAATGAATGAATAAACAAATGTGCTATACCCTTGCAACTGAATATTATTTGGAAAGAAAATGGAATGAACAACATGTTACAAACTGAATGGACCTTGAAAACACTATACAAAGTCTGTCACAAAGGACACATTTTGTTAAGATCCACTTTTTATGAAATGTCCAGAAAGGACAAATTTAGAGAGACAGAAAATAAGTTAGTTGTTGTGTAAGGCTGGGGGCAGCTAAGGTTTCTTTCTAGGTTAATGAAAATGTTCTAAAATTAATTGTGGTGATGTTTACACAACTCTATGAACATACTAAACATTGCTGAAATTTACATTGTAAAGGGATGAAGTATATAGTATGTGGATTATATCTCAATAAAGCTATCAGAGAAATAAAAAGGACCTGCTCTCTAAAGAGAACCCAACATCTTCGCTCAAAATAAGCTCCTCTCACTTTCTCTCCTTAAATGGGACTCCATTATTCAACCACAATTTTCCTCTTGCCTTTCCCTCTTAATTCCATCAGTTTCCAAATCCCGTAGGTTAACCTCTTCAACTTCTCTGGCACGTAGCTCCTCCACTCAGACCAGAGGGGCTCTCCCTGCCCTTCTTTGGGGCTGTCACAATGGTGGTCAACTGACTTCCAGTCTCACTCCAGGTCAATTCAGCACTGATTCCAGATTAATTTTCCCGTGGATCATAGGAGACCCCTGAGGACGACGACGGAAACTTCCCAGCAGCCTGGGGACTCCTGGGCACCGGGCTGTCTCCAACTCCCTGAGACTGGGGTGGGCTTTGGGTGGATTGCTGAGGGCAGATCCATATTGACTCCTTTCACTCTGGTGGCTTCCAGGGGCAAACTGTGTTTCCCCCTCTGGTCGGAGCCTCCTAAAGGTTGGACAGTCTACCCTTCAGACTGGGGCTTTGATAGGAAGGCTGTGTCCTACGTCTTACATCTTGGACCTCAAGTCAGGACTGTGTTTGACAGACAGCAGCCTTCCGTCACGCCTACTCAGCCTGTTCGTTCCTCCCAGCTGCTGTGTTCTCCAAAGCCTGCAGAGCCCGGCCAGCCGCACGCCCTCACTCCTAAATCCCCGGCAGGACGCGTTTACAGCGCGACTTCCGTCGCCACCCAACCCCTCCGCAGAGCCGCGTCGCATCCTCCCGCCTCCAGCCGTGCCCACAGTAAGAGGGGCCCGAATCCGCTCCTAAGACGCGGCGGGCTTGCTGAGGCCACCAGATCGTGGAATTCAAGTCCCTAGGGCTCTCGAAGCGAGGGCCTCGGCCTGCGTGGGGGACTCTAGGTTCAGAAAGGCCGTGGGCCGAGACTCACCACTCCGCCACGAAGATATCCCGCGGCGCCGCCATCTTGTTGTCACGCGGTTTCCCAGGCGACCAGGATCTGTGCGCTTCTCATTGGTTAATCCGTGGAGCGGAGCAACCAACTAGCAGGAGAGGTGGTTACAGCACTCTGTGGACGGATACTATTGGTCCACAGGGTCTAACCTCTTCGCGGATACCACAAGTCCCAGAATCCTCCGCTCTGAGCGCACTGCGGTCCGCTGACAGTTATGGAAGCATCCTTCTTACTAGCCGCAAGCGGAGAATTGGGCGTTAGAACCGCGAAGATGCAGGAAGTCTCTGGACCCGAATGAGTAAAGCCAACAGTGCTACACTCTTGCCAAACTGATTTTGGGATAAGTTAGTATCCCTCTGAGCTGTTTCCCCATCTGAACAGTACAGCACTTCGTGGGGGCTATTTGACCATAAATTGAAATGATACGGCTACGTAATGTTTCATTTTCTTTCTTTCTTTTTTTTTTTTTTTAAGGAAAGGTGCAGGCAGTAATGAAGGTGCTCAAGCAGGCAGGAAAAGGCAGAAAGCACTCACTTGTTTTTTGGTTTGGGGTTCTTTTTTTTGTTTGCTTTTTTAGTTCACATTAGTTGTTACCCCCAGCCCTGGGTCTTGAACCCAGGACCTTGGGATGTATGTGGACTGCACCCAGGGTGTACTAGACCGCTATGCCACGTAGGTGTGCCAATAAATATTTCTTAAATCTGAATTTCTGCTAACTTCTTGCCCAGATGGCACCCTGAATGAATGTTCAAATTCTAGTTCCTGTATGTAATAGGCAAAAGACTCCTGCCTTCATGTAAGGTACTTCCCCACCCTGAGCCTCATCTGAAAAATTCAGGTGTTAGATTAATGCAACTAGAGGTAGTTTAGTTAGGAGCATGAACTTTGGGAGGCCTGGCTCCTGACTTGTGTGTCCTTGAGTATGTTATTCAGTTACTCATCTTAGTTTTGGGAATTTTTTTTTAACCTTAATTTCTTCATCTGTAAAACAGGGATAATACTTAAATTAACTAATGCATACAAATTACCTGTTGCAACACCCATAGAGAGTAAGTTTCCAAAAACATGTCTGACTTTTAATTATTGCTCTCTTGTCTGTAACCCTTCTAGCTGTGAAGATCTGGGAGTCTGTGGCTCCAGGCATATGCAGCCCCCTTCCTTATGCCTGGGCTCAAAGCCCTTGGCCCATCTCAGACTACACTATTTAATATTTTCTAACCTACTGCATTTAGGGGAGGGTAAGCTCCCTGCACTCTTTACACACCAGTTGAAGATTGAAGGGAGCTACCAATTATCAGGGGCTTGCACGTGCCGAGTGTCAACATTATGAGTTTACTGATGAGAAACTGAAGCCCAGAGAAGGAAAATGATTGTTTTGCTCTGGACTAGCGGGTAGAAGGCATTTGAAGTGACCCAAACCCAGAACTGTCTGCTTCCAGAGGCCATGCTCCTTCTAGGAGCTCCCACTTCAGTGAATCAAGCCCAGGCTAAGGGAAGAGTTCAGATGGAAAGGGTGACGGGGGTTGGAGGTGGAAGTGCTCTTGCTGCTGAGCTGCTCTCGGAAAGCTCCAGAGGCTTCAAGTATATGAGATGAGGAAGTTTAAGGTCCTGCCCGGGTCACGTGGTTGCTTTTCTATTGTTGGAGGGGTGATGAGGGGAATAGCAACCTATACTGTCACCTTGTTTATGTTCCTTCTGCTCTCGCAGGTTAATAAGGACCATCTGTGGGAGGCAGAGGGTTCTAGCCTGTGGTCTGCCTCGCAGGACTGGCGAGCATGAATTGGCATTTGCTCAGGCATCAGGGTCTTCCACTGTGTTGTGGGGCCCAGAGCTGGTACATTAAGAATATGCAGATTCCGACCGATTGAATGAAGAGACACAAGCCACCCATGGTAGCTCCCTCGGCAGCTGAGCTCCCACTTGGGGGAAGTGAAAAGCCTGGATTGAAGGTGCTGTTTCAATATATTTACACAAAAGAGGTCACAAGTGGATTACTTACAAATCTGCAAAATGGGAGGGGGATGCAGTGAGCCCTGGGAAAGGCAGTTCTCTCACAGGTAAGTAGGAGATAGAGAGCAGGGTAGCAAGCACCTGTTACTTATAAGATGGTTAGGGCGGGTATCACTCACTTTCAGCAGGCTCAAATCTAAGTAGTCATTTTAAAAGGTGCCCTGGTCAGTTTTTTGTTTTTGTTTTTGTTTTTGTTTTTTTAATGGCATATCAGCCAAGATCTTTTAGGATATTTTTATTTAAAATTTCTGCTTTCAAAGTCTTTTATTTCTGCCACCAACTCCCACCCAGTCTTCTTCATGTGTCCACTTCACCACATCATTCTTCAACCTGAAATAACAGGAGGTGGGAAGGGAGGTGGAGTGTCTAGCAGAGTGGGATTTGAAGGGCGATAACCCCATTAATTTTGACCTACTGGTTTTGCTTTGAGGTATATTTAGAAGTTGTTTTAATGTCTGCATAACTATTTCTGCATTAAAAGAGGATTTAAAGAGATGTTTCAGGATTACCTGTGCAATAAAGGTGATTTGTACATTAAAACATAAATAAATAAATAATACCCTGAGAAATACAAAACAGGAATTGGGACATAACCTAAGCCCAAGTCCTATATCCATGTCCAGACTCTGTGTGAGTGGGGTTGTCACACTGTTAAAAGCCTGGGCAGCTACTCAAAACTGTTTCATCACAACCACATACCTGCCTGACTCTAGAACCTGACCCTGACCTGAGACCGCAGCAAGCAGACGCTTAGCCAACATCTAGTTGCTCTAGGGAACTTGGAGTGCCCCCAACCTGGCAGACCATTTTACTGTTAGCTTTTTAATCACTTTTGTGTGTGTGTGTGTGTGTGTGTGTGTGTGTGTGGCGGGGGGGAGGGGGGATCAGAGCCTTTTATTAAAGTGTACATTTTCATCATAGGAACTTGGAAAATAAATCATCCTTTGCTGAGGACATATTATATGTCCTCAGCATAACTTAACAAGTCTGTGAGGTCAGGCTTTGCCACTTTATTAATTGGCTCTTCTTGCCCAAGCTGCTTCACACATCTGTGCCTCAGTTCAGTATCTATAAGACAGAGAACTAATAAAAGCTTAGGATGGCTGTGAAAATTTCTCACAATGCCACATTATTGTTGTTTTCATGGACAGGTGCAAGCAAGAAGGCAGGCAAGCAGGAAGGGAGAGGGGGAAGAAGTATTTTATTTATTTTATATATTCATCTCGGTTCTTCACATGGACCATGGATCTCGAACCTGGGTCCTTGGGATGTATGTGAACTATGTCTAGTCCTTATCCACTAGGCCACACCTGGAAATCTCTATACTTGAGATTGAACAGAATTCACTTTGCTCTTAGGTCGTCTCCTGAAAGACCCTTATAGTTATGACTCCTTTGGAGCTAAGAAGTTTATTGAGTCCTAGCAACTCAGCAGGAAACATCAATACTAAAGGAGAAAGAGGTCCTCTAAATCCATACATTCCCTCAGAATAAAGACCTGGCTCTCTTCCACCCCTGTCACCACCACCTTGGCTTAAGCTCTATCTCTAATTTAGCATGACATGTGAGAACTCAGTGCTCCAGATAATATCATGCTCTTTCTATATTAGGTCTCTCCTTCCAAAGGGAATATTCTCCGTTGTCTTTTCCCCGGGAAGCTCCCCCGTGATCCTTTGAGAACTGCCTCCCATGTCCCATGCCCCATGATTACCCCTACTCCCTACAAGCAGAATCACACTCGATATTCTAAAAGTCCTTCTGCCATTATAGCATTTCTTATTCAGTTGTGTTATTGATTCAGTATGTGTCTCCGTATTGGACTATGAACCCCTCAAAGGAAGGGACCTTCACTCATTCGCCTTGCCTGACACACAGCAGGCCATGGTGGAGTAGGCGTTGGGTGTAGTCCACATACATCTCAAAGTCCTGGGTTTGCATCCCGGGGCCAGTGGGAACCACCAAGATGAACAACTAAATAAAATAAAGTGTTCCTTCCTCCTCTCTTCCTGCCTGCCTCTGCTTGCCTTCATTCCTGTATACACCTTTCCTTTAAAAACAACCCCCACAAATAAATAAGTAAATTGATAAATTGCCTGAAATGGGTGAGTGGATAGATGGACAGATATTTACTATGGAGAGCTCTGTGTGCTGTTGGACAGCAGCCCTGTCTCAGTGGGGATGGAAGCAGCAGGACAGAACCTACAGTAATAGGTGCTGCAGCCCCCTCCCTCTCCCTCCATACCTGCTGGATTCCACTCTGTCACTGAACAAGTACATAGTGAGCTCTTTCCCTGTGTGGGGACAGTGATTACGCCTGGGGACAGACATCAAAGAACACTATGAAACTGAGTCAGGGAGTGGTCCACAGTGTTTTGCATGCCTAGAATGCCTCTTATTCTGCAGTCCTCGATACAAACATTTTCTGGGTGGCCTTCCCTGAACACTTACCTAGAACATGTCCTACCATTTCTCTCTCCTTACACTTCCTCTTGATTCCTCTGTAGTGTTTACTGAAATCTAAAATCATTATTATTTTTTGGTCTTCATTCAACTCCATAAGATCAGAGACTGTTCACTTTTCTATCCCCAGTACCTAGAACAGTACGACTGGCATACAGCAGGCACTTAATATATTATGCTATAGCAATTTTCTTATGATTTGTCTTCCACTTCACTAATTCTCTCTTCGTTTGTGTCTAACTTGATGTAAGCCCTATCTACTGAGTTCTTAGTTTCTACTATTTGACATCTAAGTTCTAGAATTTCAATTTGTGTATTTTATTTTATTGAGGGAACATTGCCTCTAACATTATATAGGTTTAAGGGGTGCTTTATTGTAAACGTCTGTATATAAACAATTTTGCCACTACCAGCCCAGTTCTTCTGTCATCCATTTTGTTCTTTTCCATAACTTCCAATTTCTAATCTTGTATTATATGTCTTTGACTATACTAGCATTGTTATTTAAATGTATGGCTGAGAATTCCATCATCTGGATCTGCCATGCAATTGATCTGTCATTTGTTGTTTGTCTTGTTTGTTTTGCTTTGTTTTGGTCTTGCTGTCTTCAATTTCTGTGAGGGCTAAGTTGTTTCATGTTCATCCTTACTCCTCAAATATTACTTTTCATGATCCCCAACCCAAAGTCCAGTATAGGACAAGGGAGGAATTTGTTAGTGTCCACCTTTTTTAGCAAGTCTTGGGTTACAGTTTTTCTCCCTTTAGCCCCATAAATTCGTAGGAAGCTACACTCAATTTCTCAGCTGTATCTGCTGGAAGTGGCCAATGCCTTTAGGGGAAAAGCAGCCCCAAAGGAAGGACTTGATTCTCTCTCTTCCCTTTCATTCTTTTCTGCACTGATAACCTTCCAATACTTAGTCTTCTGTAACCTCCTAATAAGTATTTACTGATCAAATAAAACACAGGCATGTAAGATTTGGAGGTGGGCGTGGTCACCTTATATTCCCTCGTTCACTTGACCGACCCTTGAAAAGGCACCTGTGCCTTGTTCTGTGCTATGCTGGATTACTGAGGGGATACAACCTAGCACCCCTGCCAGAGACCAGAGCATGTTCTCAGCAGACGATTTTTAGAGCAGAGGTCAACAGAAGGGTCTTTGGAACACTGAGGAATAATTTTCTCTCTTTAAAGGAGCTTCCTAGGGAAAATGGAAAGTTTCCCAGATGAAGGGGCTTTTGAACTCTGTGTTGAAGGATGAGTTTGCCAGAAATAACAATTGGAGGACTTGCATTATTGAAAAAAAAAAATACATGAGCTATAAAAGAACTGGGGCAGCTGGGGAAATATAAGTTCATGTGGCTGAGGGCTAGGAAGCGACGTGTATGGCACGGGGAAAGGATGCTATGGAACACAAAACAAGACTGGAGACGAAGGCAGGGACCTCGACTGTTACACTGAGTTTTGTCTTGCTCACCAGGGAGAGCTGTAGGAGGCTTGGACAGAGATTTCCCTTCTTGCTGGTTGAGTCTCAAAATTGTTTGGAGCAGCTGTATGGCAGGACACAGACGTCAGGATAGACACCAGCTCTGTCACTAACCTGTCCTTCCTGGGGCAGTTTCCCCATGTGTAAAGTGGGGGCTCCTCTGGGCTCTTTAAGTTTTGAGACCTATCCAGATGTTGCAGAGACAGAATGAAACTGCTCAGAAGGCAGAAGAAGAAAAGGTTTGAAGCCCCTGCTTCTCTCAGGTACTGATAGGCACCGGTGAGATATTCCTCCATTTTCCAAGTGGTGGTGGCTTTTTTTTTTTTTTTTTAAGGAAAACTGCAGGCAGAAATGAAGGTGAGTAGGCATTCAGACAGGAAGAGAGAGGTGGAAGAAGCACTTTATTTTATTTAGTTGCTCACATTGGTCGTTCCCCATAGCCCCAGGTCCTGAACCTGGGACCTTGGGATGTATGTGAGACTGCTCCCAGATGTACTAGATCAGTCAATAGGGTGTGTTCTCTGCTGGCTTTTAAAAACCCTTCCAACATACATGGGTTCCCCCACTCCACTAACAACTCAGGTTTATATCACAACAGAGGTTCAGGATGCATAAATGAAACTTCTGTGGTTTGTAAGACAATTTATACAAACATGAGCCACATTTAAATATTTTCACATGCGTTTTCAGCAGGGAGAAAATAGAGCCCATCGGTCCCAGGGTTTAGCCTGTCCAGCTGACTCTTCGTAAGAGGGGAGAGGGCTGCCCCAGGTGCTGGGGGCAACTTTCAGCTGAGCACTCCTGGAATTCACAGAGGCCTGCTGTCTCCTGGGCCAGTGTCCTTCAGCACCTCGTGACTCATGAATACCCAGAATCATCCACCTCCAACAGGTGCAGCAGAGCAGCCGAGATTTAAGTCAAGGATTGGGAGAGCCCTCCAGTGAAGCAGCTGATGGGGTGGACAGTGAGTAGTTCAGGGATCCTCCCACTTCCCTCCACCCCCACCCCGGGACCTTAAGGCTCCAGCCCACTGCCTGTCCACTTCTGGCTTTGTCACACCAGTCTTGAGTCTCAGTTCTTTATTTCTTTATAATAAGCCAGGAGTAGAGGTCCCTATGGGCCCACTGAGGTTTAAAATTGCAGAAGCAAAGTGAGAGAAGGGGTTTTTCTTAACTATCTGGCATGCAAACGTGTCACGAAGTAGTCTAAGAAAGGGTTAGACTGAGCAGGTAAGACTGAGCCAGGTTGCAAAGTCAAACCCTAGGCCCTCTGACGGGTGGGGAAGCAAACTTATAAGATAGCCCCAGATTGTGTACATGACTGTGGCCTCAGGCAGACCTGGATTCAAGTTCAAATGAGACAGGCGTCGCCATTTACCACCTTGAACTTAATATCTAATCCTCAGTTTCTTCATCAGAGACAGGGATAATCACAAAACCTACTGCGCAGCTTCACTAAGAATGTGTAAAGAAGTCTCATCCAGCAGCTTTGTGATTCATTCACAAGCCCCTCCCCGTGCTGGGACTTCACAGCCATCCCCACCCCAAATTTCTTTCCACTTGCTTGTCCCTCCACTGTCCACCCCATTCTAGATGAGTACAAACAAACCATCTGCTATTTAGCCAAATTACAAACACTAGGTCTTGAAGAAACTTCAGAATAACCCACTTCGGTCTTCTCACTTGGGAGAAACCTGAGTGGGGGTGGGAAAGGACGGAGCCAGAAGTGTTTCATCCCGACAGCGCAGCATTCCTTCATTTCCCCAGAAACTGACCCTCTCTAAGTCTTCCAGCTTCCCGAGTCTGCATTCAGAACCCAGAACCGGTGGGACCACCTTATCGTGAAACCAAGATTCATCACCATCTTTCTCTTTCAGCGCCAATAATCCCTGCCCCACTCTTCTCTGAATGATATTGCATTGAATCCTCCGCAGCTGTTTTGGTAAAGCTCAGAAAGATAGACTTTCTGGCCCAGGATCTCAGCGTTAACAGGTGATCAGTCCAAGACCCAGCCTTTCTACTGCCCACAGCTGTCCCCTCATTTTGCCCACCTCCTAGCCCCTGAGTTCTGCTCAATCCCTGTCAGAAGGTGCTGCATCACAGCAGCACCTGAGAACTCTCGAGAGGGAAAAGTAATTTCCCCTCTACCCTTCGAGGTTCTTAGCTGAGACACCTCCAGTAATAAAAGACAGAGTCAGAAGAGAAAGACAAACAGAAGTTTAACAATGTATCCCTCCGGCAAACAGGGAGAGACCCAGGAAATGGTCCATCCCACCCTACCCACCCCACCCACTTCCTACTAAAGACGAAAGATCAACATCGCAGGGGAAGGGAGGGCCAGCAGGGGAGGCCAACAGGGAGCCTGTTAGGCAAGGATATGTCAATACAGAGGAATACTGCTGCCTTCTCCAGCAATGAATTTCTAGAGAATCGGCCATCCTCTTCCAGGCACAGAGAGGGAGATGCCACTACCTTCAAAATGCAAATGTCTCTTGCAAGTGTCTGCTATTTCTCAAAATAATCAGCTGGGGCATGCCCTTGGGACTCGGGTGACTGAGACACTGGTGTGTGAACAACCATGTCACCCAAGACCCAGGATATGAAAAACCAAATATGAACAATTACCTAAATAAAAGTTCCTTCCTCCTTTCCCTTACTACCTTAATATGTTCCTTCATCTCCTAAAAAAAATACAGCCTAAAATATCTTTATACCAAAGAGACATATTTGCGGATGGCAAACTTTGCTCCCTTTCAAGGCTTAGGGCTTGATATTCTCATTCTCAACCCCAGGTCTGAAGAAAAAAAGCAGCACCCACCCCACCCATAGGCCCTCCTTCCTCCCCCTTCCACCCCACCTCCAGTGCCTCTGGTTCAAAAGCAGTGAAGCCAACCAGCAGAGATCAGCAGACAGCCCTGTGCGTATCTCATAGCTGCTACAAGCTTCTCCCAAGATGAAGGGCTTTCTCTTCCTCCTATTCACCATCAGCCTCCTGGTTACGACTCAGGTAGGAGAAGTCCCTCAGAGTTGGCCCAGGACCCCCAGAACTGAATGAAGGCTCTTGGCATCCAGCCTTCTCCCAGGGGAGCAGAGGCAGCTGGGCTCCTGCAGGGGAACAGGGACTTATTGGGGTCTCTGGCCCTTCGAACTGGGGTCAGACGCCTTGAGAGCTTCCCCTCAGCAGAAGACTGAACTGAGGCCAGGGAGCACTTACAGGGAGTCAGGCCCCAAAGGGGTGCTGTGGAATAATGGAATTAAGGGGCTTGGGAAGACAGTCCTGAGTAACGATGATAGCAACCCACAGGCCTTTCCTGCTGACCCCCGACGCGGCCTTCCCCATCTCCCCAGCATCCTCTGTCGTTAGCTGGAGATGGTATTTAAGGTGATGGCTTGAGTCATCTCCTGAGTCTCTCTCATAGATACCAGAGGTATATTCTGTTGTCTTTCTCCTCTTATTGTCTTTTATTATAGAGGTGTCTCAGCCAAGAACCTAGAAGGGTAGAGAGAAAATTCTTTCCTCCCCTACAGTTCATTTTCCCATTGGGAGAACGATCCAGCTGGGAGGCAGCCAGGAAAACTCAGGTAGAGCCTGCTCTGGTTCTGGAGAAACCACACACACGCACACCAGGAGAGAGGCCTGAATGTTCAGGAATGCAAAGAAGATAGAAATCTCCCATTTCAGAAGGAGCTGGCGTCTCCACAGCAACTGCTGTGCTAGGGGGCGGCTGCTTTGGCAGTGTCCCATGTGCCCGGAGGGCTCTCATCAGCGTAGCAGATGGGAACTTTCCTTTAAAGGAAAGGTGCAGGCAGGAATGAAGGCAAGTAGGCAGGAAGGCAGGAAAAGAGAGTAAGAAGAAGCATTTTATTATTTTATTATGTATTTTATTTAGTTATTCATCTTGGTCATTTCCCTCCCACCCCCCACCATGGGTCACGAACCTGGGTCCTGAGGAATACATGGGTTACGCCAGCTAGAGGCTAGGGACTTAACTGCTAAGTCATAGGGCGTGCCTAAAGAAACTTGTAGGTGCACCCCGTAGGTAAGACCACCAGACGTAGCCTACATACATCTCAAAGACCCCAGTTTGAGGGGTGGGGGGAGCACAACTAAGAAAAACCACTAAATAAAATAAATGGGGTGTTTCTTCCTCCTCTCTCTTCCTGCCTGCCTGCTCGCCTTCATTCCTGCCTGCAGTTTTCCTTAAAAAAAGTCATATATAAAATAATAATATGATTCCAATAAAATCTGTAAATAAACCTAGAAAACCAGCTACAACAAGAAATTTTTAATGATTTTACTTTGATAAAATAAATGTCTTTTCTCTTTTTTTCTGTTTTTGAGAAAGGGAGAGAGAAGCATTTTTATTTCTTTATTTTCTCCCCTCACACTCTCATTCGTGAACCCGTCCCTAGGTTTCACATGATCCACAGCCCAGCCACCTGAGCCACAGAGGCATGCCAAGAAAATCAATTTCATAGTCCCGATTTTAAATCTTTTTAAATTTTGTGATTTCCCAGGAGAGAAAAATTGTACATAGGCAATATACAAAGCTGTTTAGACTGGGGTTCATTTCTATAATTTTTCGTAAGAATTAAAATAGAAGTGTAAGCACTCGAAAGAACAAAACTAATTTAACCTCCATGCAAAGCAGTTCTGGCTGCAGCCTGGTCCGTGTGAGCACCCTCTGCCATTTCCTCACCAGCCCTGGCTCCTGTGACCCCATGACTATGATGAAAAGGTCGGGAAAATACCCCAGAGAGGCTAAGCCCCTAGCTAAGTCGTGAGGCCAAGCGCTGGGCCACAGGCTCGCCCACTCGCTGGAGAAGGTGGCGGAGGTGAAAGGCAGGTGCTGCAGCCAGGGGTGGCCCAGAGCTGCCTCTCATCTTCGGTGTTAAGGCAGGAAGCTGTCCCATGTCACCACAGCACCTGTGGCTAAAGTCATGGTCGGGGGACAGAAGTTAGGACTATTACATCGAGGTAGGGAACTGTGTCTCTAAAGAACACACACAAGCGTCAAAAGTTCCAAGTGTACCCACTTCTCTTGCAGATACAGACTGGAGTCTTGGGAAGTAACGTCACAGCCGCCGCCGTCCCAGGAGTCACCGTCAAGCCCGGTAGCCCCAGAGCCACCCCTGGCATCTACAATCACCCTGGTGCCCCCGGTGGCGCTGGGAGCCCCAGCCGTCCCTCCGCCACCACCCGCACCCCTGCCAGCACTAAAAGCAGCCCCAGAAAACCCAAGGGCACAGCTCCTGCACTGAGCAGCCCAGGCGGAGCTGGTGTCCTTCTGGTCTTGACCAACACCCTCGTTCACCTCTTCTGCCTCAGCTGAGGTGACCTCCTCAGCCCCAGCCATGCACCCCAGACAGCTGTAGGGGTCACTAGCAAGGGAAGCCCCCCGGTCCTTGGAGGGACTGATGCTAGAGAGGCCCAGGCTGCGGGAGCTAACAGGCAGTGCCTTGGGGTCACTGGCCAACAGGGGGAGGCACTGACGTGGAGGGCACCCAGCTGCAGGCTAATAAAGTTGTCATGTACCAGAGAGGGGTTCTGTGTGTGGTCACTGGACATTAGCTTTGCAGCTTTACCAAGGATTCCCCAGGCCCCCATGAGCAGAAGAGGTGGCGCCAGCCCCCAGCTTTCCTGCCACAAAGTTCAAATGCTAAGGGCCCCTTCCCTTAGGATTCTCTTGCAGGACAAGACCCAGAACCTGCCATCCCCTTCAGTAGCATTTGCTCCCCATCTCCAAATGTTTGGCAATGATGGTCCCCGAGGACATTCTCTCCCCCAGGCCCTGGGTGTATCCAGTGCGGGGGGCTCACCTCATAACTGGGTATATTCAGAATGACAGGTTCACATCGAGCCCCACCCAGTTTCTAGGGGGTTCCTAGCCTCCCAAGTGTCTTCCTGTCCTCACAGTGCCAACCACTGAGGGTCAAGAAGGCTGAGAAGTACTGTTCGCTTCCCCTACCGGGGGAGCAGACAAGCCGAGCTGCTCTAACTACTCTGATCCTCCGGGGTCTGGGAACGTGGTGCTGAGAGCTGCAGAGAGAGAGAAAGGAGCCCCAGAGAAGGCCCCAGGGGCCTTGACCACCTCTGCTTCTTCCTTCAAGATCCTGAGAAGGGCCTGCTAGACTGGAGGGAGCTGTACTTGTCTGTGTCTTCCCTCTCCGAGCTGGGTGAGGGGCCCAGACTCCTGCCCTGGCTGCGGTCAAAGCCTGAGACCAGAGTTGGGGGAAACGAGAGGCAAGGCCCTCAGAGGTGAGGCGCCTGTGCCCCTCTCCTGTCTGACCATCACCCTGAGCTTCCAGGTTCTCACCCCTGGACTTGCCGAGGCCTCTAGAACATGTTTCCTCTGCCTCCCTCTACCCTGGCTGATTGCTCCTCATCCTCCACATCTCAGGTGAGGGCCCCCTCCTCCAGCAACCTGTCCTGCACCCCTAAGTGGTTTTGTTTTCTTCTCTTCCACTTTCCTTCTTACCCTGTCATCGAATGTCTCGCCCTACCTGTCAGAATCTTCCACTGGACTGTGAATTCCATGACGGCTGGGACCAAGGGGCTGGGTTCACATTCGTGCCCTCAGAGCCCAGCACCTGGCCCGGCTCGGAGCCGGGACACAAAAGACCACACTCACCAGTGAGTCTGGTCCCCGGGCTCCCTCTGGTGGCAGAGGGAGGCCTTACACCTGAGTCCCGGAGTATCCCAGGGAGGCAGGAGACCCAACCCCAACCCACCCGCACATATCAAGTGAACAGAGAATGCCTGGAAGCGTATTAGAAAACAGCTTATGTTACAAAAACAAACAAACAGACAACTATAAAAACACATCACCCCAGGAAAGGGCTGGGGGTCTGGAGGGAAGTTCAAAGCACATGGACGGTCCAGATCTGTGACGCTCTGTCCTTGGCCAGCTCCCACAGCACCACGTGGTCCCGGTCATAGCTCTGGCCACCTAGGTAGTGGGGAAGATGAGGAGATGGTCCGAGCTGGGGACTCCACTGCCCGGTTCCCTCAGGGCCCATCTCCACTCAGAGCCCAAACTTACCCTTCACATCCAGGATCCGATCTTCAAACATCTGGCTGTAGATGTGCCCTGATTCATTAATGCTCCATGTCTGG
This sequence comes from Solenodon paradoxus, assembly GCA_004363575.1. NCBI lineage: Eukaryota > Metazoa > Chordata > Mammalia > Eulipotyphla > Solenodontidae > Solenodon > Solenodon paradoxus. Next base: position 227,772 of record RJWH01000540.1, read on the forward strand.
CGAGGCAGGCGGCTCTCGGCCCACAGCACAACCTTGGAGCCTGAGCTGGGGGGCCCGATCACCTGCAGGCTCATGGTCGGGGCCATCTGAGGCCCCAGGAGATCATCAGGCACGATTCCTCCCCACAGCACCCCATACCCAAGATACCACCAACACCTCTAGTTTTGAGTCCTGGTGCTTTCAGAGTCTGACAGTGGGGAAATCCCTTAATCCTCTGAACTTCAGTTTCCTTAGGAAATTCCTGAGCACTGGGTCTTCAGAGGGTTCAACATGTGAAACCAGGAAAGGGCTAGAAAAATATTCACTCCTCCAGGAAGCCTTCCATGACTGACTTCCAAAGCCCAGTCTTTAGCCTCAGACAAGACTTCACATGCATATTGGCTGTGTGATTTCAAGCCAGTTAATTTTTCTGTGTTCTGGGTTCCTTAAAATGAGTAGGAAATGACCTGTCCTCGGTGCCCTCTCGGGATTTTGAGGCATTCATGTGAAAAGCCTGACCTGGGCTTGGTGCACGGTTCCTTGTAAAACATGAAACCCCCTCAACGGCCTACAAACACCCAGACCCCCACAACTTGACTTCCATTTCCTCTACTCCTTCTTTCACTTCACTCCAATTATCCTAAAAGTTCACCTCAACTTCACTCCAAACGGCCTTGTGACTCCTAGTCAATGCAAGGTATCTTCCCACCTGCTGTGTCTTCTGCCTGGAAAACTCTTCCTTTAGACACCGGTGTGGCTTCCTCTTCACATGTCACCTTCTCGTCAGAGCTACCGCTGCTCCCTCTTCTCCTCTCTTGGACCTATTTTCTCTCCACTGCACTTTCGTCATCAAAAGTACTAAGGTGTCTCACTCGCTGGGTTGCTTCTGTCTCTCCCCACGCAGAGGCAGCGCCGGAGGGCAGGGTCATTTGGGCTTCTGACCACCGAGGTGGCCGGAGCTGGCCCCGAGGAGGTGCTCAGGCAACATTTGTGGAATGAATCGACCATTACTGAGAGGGTCTGAGTTCTCTTGCAGGAGAGCAGAGCTGGGAGACTCACGCCCTTGTTCTGCAGATGGGGGCCGAGGCCTGGTGGGTGCCTGACCCTCCAGGAAACCCTGGTCTGACTCCACCTCCCAGCCCTTGGTGTCTGTGTGCATCTCCTCTCTGAGTCCTGCTCCTGACCGGTAGGGACTCCCCACAGTGGGCGGCAAAAGCCAGAGGTCCTGGTGTCCCTGTCCCAGCCCCTAGGTGGATACCTGGTTCTTCAGCAGCCCATCCTCGTAGTACCAGATGCAGCTGCCTCCTGCTTGGGGTGTGGAGACCACCACACGGCCTGCCTTCATGTCCTCCACGTGGTCCGGCACTGCCAGGAACCCCCCGAGAGCTGCATTCCAGAGGCGAAAGTATGCCCGGCGCTGGGGAGTAGGGGAGCTGAGAGTCAGGGGTCCCTGGGCAGGGGTGCTCTCACCTGGGTCCTCAACACCCTTACCTGTGGACCCTCCATGATCCCAAGCTCCCAAGCCCCTTCTTTCGCATATACCACATATACCAAGAACACATTCCCACACCCACACAGCTGCGTGTCCACAGAGAGACCCACAGGTGTGTGTATTGGACACCCTGGCAGACACACCCAAAGTCCACAAGACTGCACAGCAGTTCACGGCGACATGAACACACACACATGCAGCCATGCAAACACACGTTCCATCAACACACAGGGCCCACGCGGAGTCCACGTCAGGTACCTGTCTGCTAAAAGGATAGCTGCGTGCGGGAACACAGACACGCACGCACCCTGCCGGCTGGTACCGTGAGGTGCGCCTGGGTGTCAGACATAAAACCTGGCTCTTCTGCAAATCAGCTGGGGGGCCTGGATGGTGGTGATGTAATAGTGGTAATCATAATCACAGCTAATATTGTTGGGGGCTTAACCACACAAGCACTCCTCCAAGACTATTACTCACTCTCGGAGCCTCAAAAAAAAAACATCACCAGCGCGACCTAGTGGAGCAGCCGTTAGGACTGTCGCCTCGGAAGGATGCAGGCCATGTACCCCTGGGTTCAAGTCTCGGGTCCAAGGGGAAAACAACCAGTGTGAACAACTAAGTGAAATAAATAAATGTTTCCTCCTCCTCTCTCTTCCTGTCTGCTTACTCGCTTTCATTCCTGCCTGCACCTTTCCTTTAAAAAAGAAAAAAAGCAACAACTCCATCATACATATAGCTTCATTTTATAGTTTTTCTTTCTTTTTTTTTCTTGAGAGAGGAGGAAGAAGCACTTTATTCCTTTTATTCAGTTGTTCACCTTTGTTGTTTTGCTGGCCTCAGGTCTTGAACCTAGGACCTTGGGATGTATGTGGACTGCACCTGGTTCATGCACCTGGTTCAAACCACTAGGTCACTAGGCTGCACCTATTCTCATTTTAAAGATGAGGAAACTGAGGTCCATGGGAATAGTCCCTGCCCAAGACTGCAGAACACATTTCGTCCATTTCTCTTGGCCTTGATTACAGTAAAGTGCAAGGGCTGAAGATACATCCCAAGGTTTCTTCTAGAAAGGATGTGATGAGAGTCAGTGAATATGGGGACCACACAAATCTCCTCACACAAAGGCACACACGCTACACTCTCAACAGTTTCACAGATCTAGGCACACACAGGCATAAATACACCCTCATGGGTGTGCACGCACACTTCCACAGGTCACCTCCAGCACGCACAAACTCACGGAACAGAAACACGCAGACAGCGGCGTGCACACACACAGACCCAGGGCTGTGCCGTGACATAAATACACATGCACAGAAACGAGACACATGTCCACACACCTGCTCATAGATAGAGAGAAACAGAAGCGAGGGGCAGGGAAGGGAAGAGGGGAAGAGGTGGTGGTGAAGACACAGAACTCTGGTGGTGGGTGCGGTGTGAAAGACAGATCAGGATGCAATTTCAAGATCCTCAAATTAATACAGCATCGTCAACAAAAGAGATAATGAATATTACGATTAAAAATTAATTAAAAAAGAAAAGAAACACAAGTGCAATTAGTGTTTCCCAAGTCTCAGCCAAGACTGGTGGGTGGAACAGACCATTTCAGTCCAACATGTGAACATGTAAACTTGCTTTTTTTTTTAATTTAATGGTAATGCATTTATTATAACACCTATTAAGAAAACACACATCCAGCCTGGAATATGATGGATGTTATCCCTTGGCAGAAGGAGATAGTAAAAACAAAAAAATGGAAGTTGAATAAGAGAAAAATCTCAAGTAGATAACGGTTCAAGAGGGATGAAGAGGCAGCAAACCTTGCAGCGAATCCTAACTTCAGGAAACACACGCACAGCCCCAGATACGCCCAGGGCCCGGCAGGTGGACCTACCTGCCTGACGGGGTACAGGGACCCCACCCTCTGGGTCCCGCTGTAGGTCAGCCAGTTGGTGATCTCGCAGCTGCCCAGCAGCCACTGGCGGCCTCGGAAGTCACTGTGCTCGCACAGCACCCAGCTGGGCCGGCGAGGCCAGAGACAGAGGAGAAGGAGGCAGGGAAGTCAGAGTCATTTCAGCATCCTTTTCCCTCAAGCTGAGCCTCTCCAGGGCCCGGGGTCGGGGTGGGGTGTCCAGGGGAGGCTGGGAAGTAGGTCTGGGGTTTGCAGGGTAGAGGTGGCTCCAAGAGCCAGAGAACTTTCTCAGCCTACACGCCTTCTCCCTCCTGGCTTGGAGGGCAGAGGAGTAGAAGTGGGGGGTAGGGGAGAAGTCAGAAACCCGCCCCTCACTTGCCAGCAGGCCCCACAGCCCTCATGCCCCACCCCACTCACCCGCCCCCCTTGATCCGCACGGACAGCACGTGGTTGTTGAAGCCCTCAGCCTGCAGGCTCCGCATCTCCCTGTTGAGCTCAATCTCCTTGCCCTCGAAGCACTCCAGTCCGTACAGGAAAATGCAGGGCTCTGAAAAGTACTGGGGGCGCAGGCCGTGGAGGAGTGACGCCACGACAGCCTCAGCTGCAAACACCCTGACTCACATATGGGTATTTCTTCTCTCTGAGCCCCCACAGAGGGCCCCTGACTTCTAGACACTGCCAGCTGGTGTCTCCCACAGTCTCAGATGCTGCACGTGCCAGACTGGGGCCCCCTTGCCCCCTCAAAACTCTTCCCCAGTAAATGGCCCTTCTAAGAATCATAATAATCACAGGGGCAGTTTTAGCAGTTCTCATGTATTCAGGGTTTACCACGTTCTGTGTTAAGCACTTTACCTGATCGCATTAAAACTTTTTAACAACCCTATAAGGCAACTGCTATTAAAATTTCTGCTTAACAGAGGGGAAACTGAGGCTGGAGAAGGTGATCACTTGTTCAAGGGCCTAAAGCTAGGCTGTAGAACCAGGTCTGTCCTCAGAGCCCGAAAGAGTCGTTATGAAGAACTTGACTCCAGAGCTGGCTGACCTGGTGAGAGCACGGCTGGCACTGGCCATGTAACCTACAGCAAGTCTCATGACCGCCCTGTGCCACAGCCTCCACCTCTGGAAAAGAGAAATGGTGGTAACATACCTCATGGGCTTGTGGGGAAAACTAAATACCATATGGTAGGCCCCTCGTACCCACGGGGGGATATATTCCAAGAACCCCAGTGGATGCCTGATACCACAACCAGCACCGAACTCTACATATGCTGGGGTTTCCCCTAAACACACAAACCTATGATAAAGCTTAATTGATGAGTCAGGCACAGTAAGAGAGTGACAATAATAATATAATAGAACGACTACAATATACTAATAAAATGATCTGAAGGTGGTCTGTCTGTCTTTCTGAAAATACCTATTGTACGTGATATTTTCGGATCACGGCTGATCAAGGGCAACTGAGCTCGGGGGTATTGGTTCTCATGTGGTACATGGGGAGCCTGATACCCACTGCCCAGGGCTCAGAATTCAGCTGTTTCATGCACATGCTCCTGCCGCAGGCCTGTCCAGTCAGTCACCAAGTCCCACTTCTCTCCATCTCTTCCCTTGTCCAGGACATCAACATTTATTCTGGCTGACAGGAGCATCATCTCAGCAGTCTGCTCAGGCCCCCAGACCACCTGAGTGCGAGCCCCTCCTATCCTGAACCATTTCTGCATCTGGACACACCACTTTGCATGGTAACCCTTACGTCAACTTGACCCCGGGTCCTTTCAAGGCAGGGCTGTGTCCCCAGGACCTCCCTCAGTTGGTGCTCAATAAATCTCTAGTGGTGTTCCTGGTGGAGCAACAGCTAGGTCAGTTGCCTCCAAAGCAGCACAGGCCACATGTCCCTTGGTTCAAGTCCCAGGCCCAAGAGGACCTGGGGTAGTCGTGAAGCCTGGATGCAAGCCCCCATAGCCCCCAACCCTAATCAGGGGCTGCCTGGAAGTGGACAGGGGCACTCACCAGGGGAACCTTCCGGAGAGAGCCCAGGACAGTGGAGGCCAGGCAGCCCATGGCCGTAAGTGTGGGGAACTCGCCCTCCGAGAGAATGTGCTGGTCACCCTCGAAGTTCTTCTCATCAAACAGGATCCAACTATGGGAGCGGAAGAGTGAGGGTACCTGAGCCTGGCCCCCGGAGAATCAGGACAGGATGCAGACTTAAGAGACCTGGTTCAAGCCCCAGGACCAGGAGTAACAAAAAGCAACAGATGAAATCATCTAAACACAAAAGATTACCAATTACCTATAGGAGGATGTGGGAAAAGGTCACATGGACAGAAATAAAACTATTGATTTTAAGTCTCAACTTCAGAACTGCAATGAACTGAATGTTTGTGTCTCCCCAAAATTCCTATGTTGCAACCCTAACTTCAAATGTGATGACTTTGGGGAGGTAATTAGGCACTGATGAGGTTATGAGTGTGGAGCCCCCAGGGTGGAATTCATGTCATTAAAAGAAGAGACAGGAGCACTGCCAACAAAAAGGGACACAGTAAGAAGGCAACCCTCTGGCGCCCACTGGTGGAGCGGCAGTTTGGGTCAGTCTCCTCCAAAGACTGTGCACAGGCCACATACCCCAGGGTTCCAGTCCTGGGCCGGTGGGGGCGGGGGACAGGGGCGGGGGACAGGGGCGGGGAACAGTCAATGTCAAAAAACAATGTGAACGGCTAAATTAAAAAAATGCTTCTTCCTCCTCTCTCTTCCTGCCTGCCTACTCACCTTCATTTCTGCCTGCAGCTTTCCTTTAAAAAATAAAAAGGGAGGCAGCTATCTGTCAGCCTTCATTCCTGCCTGCACCTGAGCTTTAATATCTTTTTTAAAAAATAAAACTAAAAACAATATTTTGAACTGTGCATACACTGTATCATATTTAGAACCAGGATGTAGGTGAATGTTCTGAGAACAGAAAGAGCCAGAGAATCCTCAAACAGCATTCACATATTTTTACTCCTAGCACTCTGATTAGCATTAGAGGCACACCCTGGAGGCTCAGGCTGCTAATGCAGCTAAGATGCAGGTCATGCAAAACTTGCTGGGGCTGGGGGTGAAAAAAAATAAAGATCAGCATTATACTTTTGAAACACCTAACATGCAGATTTTGATCTCTGACCTTTCCCAGCCAAAGGAAGCATGGTTCCTTGGGAAATGGCTGACTCTAGGTTTGGGGCAAAAAACATGCAAAATGGACTCAGCAGCACTCACAGCACAGACAGGACCTTGCTCATACCCTTTGCTCTGCTTCCTCTGCAACCATGTCTAACAAACCCAAGATGACTGAGATTGAGAAATTGGCTAAGCTGAAATTTAAGAAGACAGAAATGTAAGAGAAAAATCCATTTGCCTTCAAAAGAAATGATTAAACAGGAGAGCAAGCAGGCAGTCATGAGACATATGCCAACATGCAACATGCGGTGCCTTCCACAAGTGCTCCTTATTTGACTTCTTTTAGATGTTTAATTGTGCAAGATGCAAAGAGATTGACTATGTGCTCCTTTCACTTCAAAGAATCAAGAACTATTGACAATGAAGCCTATGCCTGCTTCTCCTGTCTGCCTGGCTGGCCCACAAGGAAGGAAAACAACTTGCATGCTGGCTAAGGAGAAGCTGGGTGGGACAGTAGTGAAATCTAGAGTAAACACTGAGCAGGTCCAAGGTGTCCTGCAGGCTGCAAAATGCAGTTTAATCAGAGTGCCATTATTTTTTGTTCAAATTATTTTAATAACTGGAATGCAAAAAATTTAAGTATTCAAGTAAAAAGTTTTATAAAAAAATATGCAAAATGATCCTGCAGACAGACAGACACAGACACACACAACCACACACACACATACGCACACGCACGCAAGCACACACCCCTCCACAACCTAGGACACAGTCCCCGGTTTTCATAGTCTGCACCTTAGTAGCCTGGGAACCACAGAGAGGCGCTTCGGAGCAGACAGAAAAACAAGGAAATCAAGTTTTTAAAACTACGGGGTCAGAAGGATCCAAAAGGATCGAAGGGTCCAAAAGGCAATTTGAAGGGACTCCCATTTGTCAAAGATGGAATAATGTAAGCCCACAAAAGAATAATGACTAATGGATTAGAGTATTTCCAATACATAAAAATCCATGAATTCATGATAGTGCTTTGAAATTTGTTTCGTAAGTCAGCCTTGGAAATTGTTAGGGCACCAATTCAGAAATTATTCCAAAGACTGATGAAGATGCAAACATAGATCCTTGAGAAAGGCTCAAACTATTTTTTCTGTATAAACTATCTGGGTAACCAAATCATTTCCAGAAGTGTTCCAGCTAATATATGTGGCCAGAATAACAAAAATTAGAAAATGATAATTTGGTAACCTCTACAGACATAATGGGTTTCAGCAATTCTCACCAATGGGTGCTAAAATCCGTTAGGTAAAAAGCAAAGAGAATCATATAATGTAAGCATCTTAATTCATTAAAAATGGGATAATGGGCCACATGCCTCCTGATGTGATTCAATGTGACAGCACCACCTTTAAGGTCTTCCTGCCAACAAAACAGACAAAACACCCTGAATCTCATCAAGCCCCTGGATCTATCTGTTTACAGGACAGCAGGAGGGACAGAGCGAGTCAAAAGACAACTCCAGGAAGTAATCAGCTAAAATATTGAAGACGGAAAATTCACAAGAGCCAAGACATGGAAACGACCTAAGTGTCCAACGACAGATGACTGAACGAAGAAACTGTGGTCTATACGCTCAATGGAACTCAATGCAGCTGGAAAAAAATGAAATCATGCCCTTTGCAGCAACCTGGCTAGAACTGGAGGGAATCATGTTAAGCAAAATAAGTCAGAAAGAAAGAGAAGATTGACTCATATGTGGAATATAATGAAACAAAACAAATGAATTTTTTAAAACCCCCAAAATTCATAGAACTGGTGCACACACTGGTAGCTCGGCAGTTAAATCCTGATCTCCAGTTGGCCCATACATAATCCCAAGGACCAGGGTTGGAGACCCAGGCCCGGCAGGAACAACCAAGATGAACAACTAAATAAAATACTTCTTTCTCCTCTCCCTGCCTCTGCTTGCCTTCATTCCTTCCTGCACCTTTCCTTTAAGTAAATATATATTTACATAAAACAGTCGTTAAAAAGAAAAAAGATGGGGTGCACCCTGATGGAATAGCGGTTTGGTCCACAGGCTCTGACTGAGTGCACATCCCAAGGACCTGGGTTTGCATCCCAGGGCCAGAGGAAACAACCAAGATGATGAACAACAGAATAAAAGAAATAAAAATGCATCCTTCTCTCCTTTCCTGCCTCCCTATGTGCTCACCTTCATTCTTGACTGCACCTTTCCTCTAAAAAGGAAAAAAAAAAAAAAAAAGGGAAAAGTACTGAGTTTCTTCAAACAAATAAAAAGCATAAAACAAAAAGACGAGTGACCAAATTGACAAAATACAATGTGTGAACTTTGTTTGGATTCTGAGGAAAACAAACCGACTTCACAAAGGCACAATGTTCTCTTTGAGACAATGAGAAATTTGAACATGTACTGTTAATCAATTATTGTCAATTTATTGGATATGATAATATTTATGGCCATGCGGAGAGGAAAAAAAAAGTCCTTTCTTACTAGAGATAACTAGTGAAATTGTGTATTGGGTTGGGAATTTAAAATACTCCACCAAAGAAAAAAAAGCAAAGGGACAGATGAGCGAGATCGAGGTTCTTTTGACTATATTTTCTACAGGTGCTACGTTTTCCAGTAAACTTTCTTTTGCTTTCAGACAGGATGACTCGGAATGAAAGGCAATCCCAGGAAGGCTGCGGGAACGAAACTACTTGAAAGACCCTCCACCTGCAGCCCCCACCTCCAAGCTGACTTAAGCCCCCTATCACCGCCCCCCCATCCTCACCTGCCCCCGTGGACACGGCAAGACTGAGGCTGGAACGAGAGGGGCAGAGAGGTCTGGTCATCCTCGAAGGAGATGTGATCGCCCAGAAAGTCGGGGCCCGAGAAAAGTTGAATCTGGGGACAGAGAAGGGAGAGGTAGGAGGAGGCTTGTGGGGTGGGTTAGAGAGGAAGGGAAGGAGACACAAAGACCACCATCAGCTCCTTACCTTTGAGATAAAGTGCAGATTGTGCTCCCCGACCTGCAGGAGGGGACCAAAGTTGGAAACTTCAGGAGAAGCCTCACCTGCTCCCCAGCCTCCCAGGTCGCCTAGAGCCCGGCCCCCGAACCCCGCCCGCATGTAACCCTGCCCCTTCGAACTCCAAATCGGGTCCCCTGGCAGAGGCCCCGCCCCTCGCGGAGCCCCGCCCCCCGGAGCGGCCGCGGAGGTTCGCGCGCACCTGCAGGACTGGCTGCAGTGAGGCGAGGGCGCTGTAGCCCGCGCCCCAGTCGTCGCAGTTACGGTACACGCCCTTCTCCAGCACGTACTGCTCGCCGGAGAAGCCCACCTCCTGGTAGGCCACCCACCTGCAGGAAGGGCAGGGCGCGGGTCAGCTGGACGGAGCCCCCACCTCCGCGGGAACCGCCGTCGGCCCACCCGGTTCCCAGAGCCCAGGTCACTCACACGCCGCTGAGCACGTGGATGGCCTGCGTGCAGGGGCCGTGTCGCACCAGCCCCACATCTGGCAATGCTTCGCTCACCTCCACGCTGTGCCCCTCGAAGTCCATGGCTTCAAACAGCACCACGGCCGGGTCCCCAAAGTCCTGGGCCCCAGAGACAGTTAGATCTCTCCGGACCGCCCCCACCCCAAGAAACCCCTGGAAGTAGTCAGACCGCCCCCCCCAGCCCCGCAATCCACCAAAGGAATTTAGGGAGACCATCAGCCTGGCGCAGCAGGAAGGGGTGAGGCTAGACCCCTGGAATACTTCCAGGTGGTCCGGTGAAGAGGGAGAAGGGGGCACAAAATCTTCCCACAACAAATTACACCAGCCCGGACTCTTTGGCCAGAGGCAGAGATGTCCCAGCTGTCCTTGCTTACCGTTCGGATGACCCGCAGTGAGGTGAGCACCTCATCATAGCCTCCCCAGCAGGACCAGTCAGCATACTCCCCCTCTTCCAGCAGATACTGGTGGCCTCGGAAGCCCTCCTTCTCATAGCCCACCCAGCTGGGAAGGGGGAGAAAAGATAAACTTCGTGGCAAGCCCCTGGAGGGATGGGTAAGCCAGCAGACCCCACCTCTAGGCACCCTAGGTCAGAAGACAGTGGGAGGAGGAGGTAGGAGGATCCTGAGTGCTCACCAGCCCCCAAGAACTCGCAGGGACCCCACCGACTCCAAGGGGGAGCTCTGGTCATCCTCTAGCTGCTGAAGGTTGTAGATGTCATGGCTGACTTCCCAGCTTCGGCCCTGAAAGCCTGGGAACTCATATAGCACTGCCTAGGGGAAAACGGGGTGCCAGGTTGGTGGGGAGGGAACTGGACCCAAACACACACAGCTAGCCCAGAGTGGCAAGAGCCCACAGCTAAGCCCAACCATTCCCTCACTGGGCCCCCTGCCCTGACCTAACTCATGTGGTTTCTCTGACCTCTGACCTGGTCCTTCCATTTCAAAAGTGAGTTCCCAGTGAACCCATCGGGTTCTACCCTCCCAGATCCAGCGTCTGCCCCCGCCACCACCCAAAGGCCCTCTTTGACCCTGATGCCAGACTCTTACCTTGGGCTCCCCTGGCTTCTCCACACTTGGGCAGCCCTGCAGAAGAGAAAGAGCTGAGTGGGGAACACAGATGGGGCTAGAGGCCTATGATTTGCTTGATCCTGAAACCCTATAACTCGCCAACCCCTTGTCCTCCCTCTTCCCCACTCCCTGGGTTAATTTAATCCCCTCTCCTCTCCTCCAATCCCAATCCTGTTCTCCCAGTAGGAGCTTCCAGGCCCTACCTCTTGCCCCAGACTGCAGGACAAAGCCACTTGGGACCTCCTGCTCCTTACCAAGCTCATGGGCTTTAGGGAGCCCACGCTGGAATCTGACATGCCCCAGGCCTCTGAGGTGGGGTATTCTCCAGGCTCCAGGATGCAGGGAGTACCTTCAAAGAAGGGCTTGGGGTACAGTAGCCACCTGGGGGAAGGCAGAGAAGCAACTGTACCCCAGATACCCAAGGACACAGTTGGTGGAGGACGAGAACGTTTAGCGGTGAGGAGGTTACAGGGAAGAGGGTCCTGTCAAGGGAACTGGAAGGACATTTCAGGCCCACATAATCTCGTAGTAGTCACTCCCTTCCTCTGGCTGCCCTTCGACTGACAAGCCACTGATTTCACACAGCAGCTGGAGAGTTCTTTCTAGTACCCATACCTCAGTGACTCCACTTAGTTTCACAGTGCAGCCCAGCGTCACAAAGAGCTTCTAGGATCGAGCCCCTGCCCTCTTCCCAGGCCTCATGTCTCCCATTTATGGCGAACACTGGCCAAACTGAGCTTTTGAAGCTTAGCTCTCTCACCTCTGAGCCTTTGCAGGTGCTGTTCCCGCTCTACATAATATATGCATGTATATGTGTATATATATATGTGTATGTATTTATATATATATGTGTGTGTGTGTGTATATATATATATATATATATTATTTTTCTGTTCGTTCAATTAACAGATATATCTACCCCGTACACTGCTTCAGGATCAGTGATACAGTAGTGAACAAGACACACACCCTGCCCTTATGAGGCTTAGATTCTTCTGGGGCCAACTCATCCCAACTGAGATGTCTCCTCCTCCAGAAAGGCCTCTCTGACCTCAGGCTGCTTTGGTGCTTCCCCGTCCCACAACTCTGGATTGCCTCTGTTTACTTGCCTGTCTCTACAAGTCACTGAACACTTCTGGAGGGTAGGAACTGTATCCTATCACACTGCATTCCCAGCATCCAGCACAGTGACTATGAAATGAAGGAATTCCAGCAAAGCCCAGACTCACAGTCCTGCAGAGACAGTGGCAGATGCCACCTGCAGGGGCCTCTCCAGGTGCTGGGCATCCTCCAAGGCTTCGGTTAACTTCACTTGCTCCCCCGTAAGGCCCTTCTCAGAGTACAAACTGATCTGTGGGGTAATGTATTCCTGCCGAAGGAGGGGGTGAAAAAGAAAGTGTGAAACAGCACCCCCAGAGGCTACCCCCACCTGCCCCTGCTTTCCCAAGCCTCATCAGCTGGATCTCTGGGGGGCTTCTGAGAGAACTTTGTGGCAGTCTCCTAGAAACCAAGGGGGTGAATGGGATGGTCTCTACAAAGTCTGGCAGATAAACCTGAATCCCAAGCCCTTGCCGCACCTTTGGGACTTGAGATCAAAGTTCCCAGGAGGAGCCTGCCAAGTGCCTTGCCTTCACCTTGCCTTTAGGAAGCATGACTTGCAGCCTGGAGAGGGACACGTGGATGGCCAGTGCTTCCTGAGGTCTAACGTTGACCCTTCACTAACTACAATTCGTGCCTCTGTTGGGACTGGCTGCCACCTACACTCATCACAGGAAGCAGCCTCCTGGATATTTCTTCTAAGATAATTTTCATTCATTCCTTGGTCAAATGTTGGCAAAGCACCTACTGAGTGCAAGGCTCCATGTTAAGGATGTCCTACCCACAGCTCATTAAATCCTTTTCTAGTAGCTATTGCTCCATTCACAGGCTAGGAAAGTGAGGCTCAGCCATTAAACAGCTTGCCTGAGGGCAGCAGAGAAGAGAGGCATGTAGATTAGCCCACAGCTGCAACCCAGCACCTCCCACCTGGAACACTCAATGCTGAATGAATCCAAGTCCACGTCCACAAGACTTCAAAGCCCTTGTTTTTCTCTTGTGCCTTGTTACCTCCCACACAAAGATGAATTTATTGTGAGAAGCTCACAGTAAACTGTCCACAAACATCTGTGTGTTTCTGGACAGGCTTTGAAAACTGTCTCCTCCTTTGCCAGGCTGGGCCACTGCCCTAGTTAGGACTCATCAGCTCTCATCCTCTTACCAGGAGGATTGCAACAGGTCTGGGGTTATTCATTATTCCATTAAAAAACAAATAACCAATCTCAAGAAACAAGAAGAATCACAAATAAACAACTTAACTCTACATGTAAAACAACTAGAGAAAGAAGAGCAATTAAACCCAAAAATCAGCAGAAGAAATAATCTGCTGATTTGAAATAATAAAATTCGAACAGAAATAAACAAAATAGAAAACAAAAAGACAATCCAGAAGATCAATGAAACCAAAAGTTGGTTTTTTGAAAAAATAAACATAATTGACAAGTCACTGGCTAGACTCACAAAGAAAATAAGGGAGAAAATTCTAACTAGAATCATAAATGAAAGGGGGGAAGTTACAAGAGATACCACAGAAATTCAAAACATCATAAGGGACTATATGAACAGCTCTACACCACCAAAATGGACAACCTGAAGACAAGGACATATTTCTAGAAAAATGTAGTCTACCAAAACTGAACCCAGAAAAACTGGAAAACTTGAACAGAACAATCAAAAGCAAAGAAATTGAAGACATAATCAAGGGCTTCCCCCAACATAAAAGCCCAGGACCAGATGGCTTCTCCAATGAGTTCTACCAAACCTTCAGAGAACAATTAACACCTATTCTTCTCAAGCTCTTTCAAAATATTGAAGAACAGGGAACTCTCCCAAATACTTTCTATGAGGCTAACATTACACTGATACCAATACACTGATACCAAAAGCCGACAGAGATGCCACCAAGAAAGAAAATTACAGACCAATATCTCTAATGAACATAGATGCAAAAATTCTCAACAAAGTATTAGCAAACTAAATTCAACAATGCATCAAAAAGCTTATCCATCATGACCAAGTGGGAGTCATCCCAGGGATGCAAGGATGGTTCAACATATGTAAATCTATTAATGTCATACACCATATCAACAAGAGCAAAGAGAAAAACCACAAGATCATATCAACAGATGCAGAGAAAGCTTCTGACAAGATCCAGCACCCATTTATGATAAAACCCTCCATAAAATGGGAATAGAAGGTTCATTCCTCAACATAATAAAGGCCATATATAAAAAACCCACAGTCAATATCATAGTCAATGGCAAAAAATTGAAAGCATTTCCTATTAAGTCAGGAACAAGGCAAGGTTGTCCATTCTCACCACTTCTATTTAACATCATACTGGAGGTCTTAGCCAGAGCAATTAGGCAAGAAGAGAAATAAAAGGAATCCAAATTGGAAAGGAGGAAGTAAAACTCTCATTATTTGCAGATGACATGATTGTGTATATTGAAAACCTCTTATCAAAAATTTCTAGAACTCATCAGTGAATACAGTAAAGTGGCAGGCTACAAAATCAATACTCAAAAATCTGTTGCATTTTTATACACAAACAACACTCTAGAAGAAAACAAAATCACAAAAATCACACCATTTAAAATAGAAGTTAAACGAAATACCTGGGCATATACCTAATGAAGTAAAAGATCTTTACAATGAAAACTGCAAGTCCTCCTTAAAAGAAACAGAGGACATAAAGAAATGGAAAGACATCCCCTACTCGTGGCTGGGAAGAATCAGTACCATTAAAATGGCCATCTTACTCAAAGCAAAATATAGGTTTAATGTGTTCCTCATCAAAATTTCACAGGCTTATTTCCAGGAAATAGAACAACAACAAAAAAATCTTAAAATTTATGTGGAACGACAAAAGACCTCAAATAGCCAAAGCAATCATAAGAAAAAAGAACAAATCTGGAGGGATTACACATCCAGACTTTGAACTATATTACAAAGCTATAGTGATCAAAACAGTAGGGTACTGGAATAATAACAGAGGCACAGATGAGTGGAATAGAACTGAATCACCAGAAATTGACCCAGATACAGTCAGTTAATCTACGACAAAGGAGCCAAAAGTATTCGATGGATAAAGGAAAATCTCTTCAACAAATGGTGTTGGGAAAACTGTACAGCAGGATGCAAAAGAACGAAGCTAGACCACTCTAACACCATTCACAAAAATTAACTCGAAATTAATTAGAGACTTGGACATAAGACCAGAAACCATAAAGCTCTTAGAAAACAACATAGGGAAGACTTTCCATGACATCAGTCATAGAGAAGCCTTTAGGGACTCAACTCTACCATCGAGGGAAACAAAAAGAAAAATAAACAACTGGGACTACATCAAACTAAGGAGCTTCTTTGCAACAAAAGAAAGCATCACCAAAACCAAAAGGAAACCTACTAATTGTGAGAAGATATTTGCAGTAGATATTTCCAACTAAGACTTAATATCTAAAATATACAAAGAACTTATAAAACTCAACAACAGAAGAACAGGAAATACAATCAAAACATGGGAGGGGGAATTGGAGAGACACTTTTCTGAAGAGGATATACAGATAGCAAACAGGCACATGAAATTATGTTCCTACTCTCTGGCCATCAGGGAAATGCAAATCAAAACAACAATGAGCTATCACCTTGCACCTGAAAGACTGGCTATTATCCAAAAGTCTGGAAACAACAGAAGCTGGCGAGGATGTGGAGAAAAGAGAACACTTTTGTACTGTTGGTGGGAATGCAAATTGGTGCAACCCCTATGGAGAACAGTTTGGAGATTCCTCAAAAAACTGAAGATGGAAATCCCATATGATCCTGTCATTCCACTTCTGGGCATCTACCCAAAAGATACAAAACACCCATCAGCAGAGATGTATGTACCCCCATGTTTATTGCAGTCCTGTTCACAATAGCTAAGAACTGGAAATTACCTAAGTACCCAACGTCAGATGAATGGATCAAGAAGATGCAGTACATATATGCAATGGAATACTACACAGTCCTTGGAAGAGATGAAACCCTGTCATCTAAATCAACATGGAGGGATCTAGAGGGGATGATGCTAAGTGAAACAAGTCAAAAGAAGAAAGACAGACCAGATGACCTCACTCATAAGTGGAAGGTGAATAGACAAAACAAAGGAACAGATGAAACATAACCAACCCTGAAACATTTGCAGCAGAACTGAGGTGACCAACAGGGAATGGGACAGGTAGGGGCAAATCACTTGGTAATGTGGTGGAGGGCAGGGTGTGCTGACATATATCTAAGAAATGGGGAACCTATACATAGGAAATCATTTTAATGTGTAGAATAATGACTACAGTAAAAAATAAACTTAAAAAAAATAACCGAAAACAAAATATCCAGACTTCTAAGAGACCCTGCTTTCCACATTATCTTTCTTCTCTTCTGGGTTTCCCTAGTGGCGGAGATGGTTTTGTTAGGCTTAATTTCAGTAGTGTTTGAATTGGTGTTAAAAACAATATTGCTTTTACCGCCACTTTCCAAACATAACACTATAAAATCGACTTTGCCTTTTCAAACCACACACCCTCCCTCAGAATTCAGAGATGCCCCTCAGCTGGAAATGACAAGGGTTCCTGGGCTTCCTGCCCCTGCTCCTCCTGGCAGCCAGAGGGAAATTCCCAGTCTGGTTACACAGTTTTCCTGCTTCAGCCCCAGCCCTCATATGCTAGCTTGACCATGAGCCCCGAGAGCAGAGAGAGGGTCTCCCTGACCCACCCAGTGCCTGGCACAGAGAATGAATATCACCTGTGAGCAAATGACTGAAGAAACACCCATGGCATTTGGGTCAGGCTATGGGACTAAGAACCTGGACCCTGGGTGGTGGGCGAGCCCCCACACCACCCACCCACCGTGCTGCTCTAGCCGAATCCTTCTCCAGCACCAGCTCAAACTTCCCCAGGCTGCCTTCCCCAGCTAGGGCTTAGCCTCTGCCTGGCCCCTGCCTCCCCAAGCCAGGCTGAGCGTCCCCAGCACCCTGTTCTTCCCCGGGTGACTCCACCATCAGGAATCAGTGGTTGAGGCCCTTCACCACCCACCCCTCCATATGATCTCTCCCAGAGACCCCTATCCAGGCACCTAAGGCTGTCTCCCTCCTCAGGGCCCAGGGCCCAGGGTAGACAGCGTAACATCTGGCCTCCACCCCACCCCCAGTCACTCACCCGGACAACCCTCCTCACGGAGCCTATGCCCTGGGTACTCCATGCTGGCCCTGGGCTTCCGAGTTCCACGTCTCCTTCAGGCAGGACCAGTCTCCGGCCCTGGAACTCAGGCTCCTCATAGAGCACCCAGCTGTGGGCACAGAGACCCAAGATCACCAGGTGGTGAGGGGATGGGCCCTGGATAGCTGACAGGGGTTTGCCAGGTTGGCCTGGCACTTCTCACTCCCATGGATACCTGGGGTTCACAAGCAGGCCCCCACCTCGGACATGCCACACTCACCAGCCTCGAACCACCCTTATGGAGGCCACACGGGCCCAGGCAGAGGCGTCAGCAACGTCTTCCCATACCTCCCTGCTGCTGCCTTGGCAGCTGGGCTCTGAGAAGAGGATCATCTGGAGAAGGCAAAGAGGGGTCTCAGGCCCTGTCTCCAGTCCCCCACCTCCTGTGGCCCCCTGCCCCACTGCCCCCACCTACCTTGCCTGGCCTGGTGTTCAGTTTGCCCTGGGTCTTCAGTGCTGGGCTCTGGAGTGGAGAGTGATAGTAAGAAGTCTTAAGGGGCTGCCCCCTTACTGCCTTCCCAGTCTGCCACTCTAAGGATCCCACATCCTCCCACAACTGGCCCACACCAGAAGGTACTACACTGGCTTCTGCAGGGGCACCCCGCTCCAGGAGCTGAGTGCAGGTCGCTCCCCTTCCTTGGCTTGCAGAGAGCAGAGCCCCAGGCCCTTTGGAACCCACAGTGCAAACCTTTTGCTGTTGGACAGGAGACTGAGGTCCCGGGCTTGCACCAGATCACACTGAACCAGACCCCAGGCCCATTTCCTGGCCTGGAGACCCTGCCCTCCAGTACCACGGCCCTCACACTGTCCAAACTCAGCCTGGCACCCCTTGCCCTCTCCAGGCCTCACTCACCCACCCCTCCGGGGGCCAGGCACGTTCGGGCTTCTCTGGAGGTGGCCTTTCACTACAAAGCAGTGGCAGCTGTCCCGGCACTTTCCTGAGCCCCGGTGCCTTGTGAGGTGGCAGAGCGGAGAGTTTTGTGCCCAGTGGTTCCAAGGTGGAGGCCTCCTTGGTGGCAGGCACCAGACCGCCGAAGAGAAGGCTGCCTCCCAGCCGGGAAGTGGGTCTGCTGCCGGCCTGCCACTCTGGCCCCAGCTCTGGAAGGGGCCCCCTGGCACCTGCCACATGCTTCTTCATCATCTCCAGAGGAGAGCAGGACACCTGGGGGGGCCTGGCGGGGCGGAGGTCCCAGTGGGCACTGGGCTCGGCTTTCTCCTGTCTGCGCTGAAGCTTCTCATCGTCGCTCAGGTAGGGGTTTTCCAGTTCCTCCTCCTCTTCCTCCTCTTCTTCCTCCTCCTCATCCTTCTCTTCTAGTTCAGGCACCTCCTGGGGGCCGGATCCCAGCGTCCATGGTGCAGGCTGGTCCTCCTCGATGGCAGGCAGTGTAGCATACATGGCCAGGTAGGAGGAGCGGGGGGCGCGGGGCAGTCTGTGAGTGAGGAGGATCTGCGGGGGCTCCATGCTCCGCAGGGTGTCCAGGAACATCTCCAGGTCTGTGGTCAGGGCCACCTCATCATCCTCCCTCAAGGGTTCTGGGAGCATCTCGTCCTCCGTGGAGTCAGGGACACGCGGGGACCCTGGGCTGGCCTCTACTCCCATTGGCACTGGCGCCCGGGCGCCTCCAGGGCTGGAAGACACCTGCCCACTGGAGGAGCGGGCAGTGAGAACAGCAGGACCCTGAACAAGCTCCTTCTGGGTGGGAAAGGGGGTGGCAGAAGCACCGGGAACTTGGAGAACCTCTTTCTGAGTGGGGGCTGAGATGGAGCTCCCTGCAGAGCCCTGGACGACCTGATCCTGTGTGAGGGACAGGCTAGGAAGGGCGGGCAGGCCTTCAACAGCCTCCTCCTTGGTGAGGAAAGGAGCAAGGCAGCCTTCAGTACCCTGAACCTCCTCTTTTTGGGTGCCAGGGCTGCCCTCTGTGCCGTGGACAATCTCAGTCGGTGTGGGGAACAGGTCTGCAGGAACACCGGGGCCCTGTCCTACCTCTTTCTGGGTAAGGGAGAAGATGGGGACATTTCTAGAATCCTGAACAACCTTATCCTGTGGGGAGGAGGGAGCAGAAAGACCCTCCTGGCTGGGTACAGTCTTCCCTCTTGTAGAGAACGGAACAAGGGGTTGTCCGTGGGCCGTAACCACCTCACTCCTCACCTCGGGCAGAATGGAGGACGCAGGGGCATCTGTGAGCCCTTCCCTTTTTATAGAGGACAGGGTCTGGGGTCCCCTGGGCTCAAGAGTGAGCTGGGCCAGGGGGTGAGTGGGCACCACAGGCTGGGCTGGGGGATGAACTAGTCCCGGGGAGGGAGCCTGGGTCTGCAGTTGGGGAGAGGATACTGGCGCGTGATCCTGAGAGGCCTGGACAGGGAGCTGGCTGGAACTGGAGGCTCCCTGCCCGCTGGGGATCTCATGGGCGCTAGAGTCTGGGGCTCGGCCTTGGTCTTGGTCTCGGTGGGCTGCAAGGACAGCCTGGCTCTGCGGTGGGAGAGCCCCCTCCGGGATGCCTGCCGGGGCCAAGGCATGTCTGTCCTTTGGCTCTGTAGTCCCCGTCTCAGGCCACCGTCCCAAGACTGTCTCTGCCATGCTGCCCAGCCCTGAACTCCTTGGCACGACAGCCATGGGCATGGGGAGCCGGCTGGCAGGGGAACTGTGCTCAGCAGGCACAAGGCTACTTAGCAGCTCCAGGGCCTGACTGCGGCTGGGCGAGCCCTGGGCCCGGGGACTCACTACCACTGCCCGAAGCGTGCGGGCAGCGTTGCGGCCCCTCGGCAGGCCCTCCCCAGACGCTGGCCCCACGGTCATGGAGCTATTCACCCGTCGGTCCACATGCCCCCCCATCACCACCGTGGTCCTCACGGTACGTGTCACCACGCGCCGCTCCTCACAGCGGTTCCCACCGAGGAGACTCATGCCGGGGTGGGGGCTCGGCTCACGGGGCCCCGGTAGGGGCACCAGCAACTCAGTTCTGGCCCTGACTCCCGGGCTCGGTGCCTCAGCCCTGGGGTCTTGGTCCACAGCTTCCTTCAGCTTTCCCGCCAGCCTTGTCTCCTTGGGGGGCGGGGTGTACTGCTTGGAAAAGATGGGCCCATGGCTCTGGAAGTTCTTGGAGCCAGCCCCATCCAGGCAGCCCTGGTAATTCGCAGTCTCTTCTTGCCGGGCAGCAAAGCCATTGACTTCCTCTCGACGATGGTTGTACATTTCCTCCCGGGAGGCTTCCCTCCGGGCCCCTGACACCAGGGACACCTTATGGAAATGGTGTCTGATCTCATCCTGGGCAGGGGGCCGCTGCCGCCACATCAGTGTGGCACTCACCACTTGGGCTTCAGCCCTAGCCAGGGTCCCATCTGCCTCTTCCATGTTGGGCCCCAGCAACCTGTCCTGAGGTGACCTTGGCTCACTGTGGTCCGGGTCCCTGCAGAAGGTGCCAAGAAGAAGAGAGGCCGGGTCAGGGGTGGTGCGGGCTCCCTGCATGCAGTTACTCCCCTCACGAAGGAAACCGCAGACAAGCCACCTGGTCTGTGGGGTCCTTGCTTCCTCATCTATAAAGTGGGCAAGCCACTCAGCTTTCCCACCCTCTCCTGCTTCAGGTGAACCTGTAAGCCAGGGTCATTTAAGGGGTGAAGCCAAGGCCTGAACCTGGAAGGAGGAGAAGGGAGACAGCAGAAAGGCGTAGGGCACTAACCCAAGGTGGGGCCCTGTCACTTGCTAGATGAATGATCTTGGCCAGGCCACATCTCCCCTTGAAGCTTCAGAGTACCCAGCCACAAAACTGAGCCTTGAGAGCATGCACTTCACAGAGTTACTATCACATCCAGTAAGGGAGAAAATGAAAATTCGTTGTATAAACTAAAACATTGCCTCATGAGCTTCCCACTGTAAACGTGGGGAATTGTGACTAAACATTAGCCACGTGCTGGCTGAGCTTGTGGCGATGACGGCCAGAGCGTAAGTGCACATCTGTGTGCATCTGTGGGGTCTGAGTAAAGCCCATCAGGACACAGCACTTTCCCTCAAATTTCTCCTCCATGATTTCCCCCAGTACACAGATGAAGATGCTGAGGGTGGAGAAGAGGAGCGACTGCCCCAGGGCGATGCAGGGATTTAAAATCACATCTGGATCCATGGCCGAGCATCTTGCCTCCTCCCGCCTCAACCAAGGCTCTGAGCATCCAGCTCTTCCATGGCCTCTCAGGCAGAACAATCTCACCTTTGCTCCTTCAGTTGCAAGGGGAGGTGTCTTATTTCTGCCCTATTGAATCTTTGCAGGAACCCCATGCATTTGACACCATATAAAGAATAAGTTATTAATTATAAACAAATATTCTTACCTTTCAGATAAGGAAAGATATGCTTAGAGAGATTGAGAGAGGTGTCCAAAGTCACATAATGGCAAAGTCAAAGACTTGACCCTCAACCCTCAGTGCCAAGGCACCATACCAGACTCCCTAAAGTATTCTTGTGGTAAAATGAGACTCTCCTTTTAAAGGTCTTCACAGTAGTACCAGAGGGACCATTCAGCCCCCACTCCTACTTCCAGAATGCGTCCACCAGAACAATTCTCTTCTCAGACTCCAAGAACCCAGAGAGGCTGTTCATCCCCGTTCTCGAGGCCTGCCTGTCTATCTTCATGTCTGCTCCTCTGCTCCATGGGGCAGCCCCAGACCTTTATAAGGGAACTTAAGGCCAGAAGTGGCCCCAATGTCTCCAATCCCCTGCCCGTCTCTATCTTCCTCCATCCTAAGAAGCTGGTGGAAACCAGAACTTTGACCCTGCCCTGTGGCCCCAGCAGTGACTCAGGTTTTATGAGAGGCAGAGATGAAAGGGACTGAGGCCCAGCATAGCCTGAGCTTCCTCTGAGACCACTGGTGGCTATGACAGCATGTGACCAGGCCTTAGGTAGGATCTGAGAGGCCCAGAAAAGCCTTATGTATGGGGAAGTTGGGGACCTGAGAGGAATCCCCAGTCTTTTTCTTAGGCCAGAGTCCCTGAGAGCAGGACACAACCAAACACCTCAGGTTCATAGCCCTTCACTGAGGCCTTGACTCTCTCCCTTGTCCTCACAAAGGAGCCTCCTTTCTTCCATTAGAACCCCCATCCTCCTTGTGGTAACTCCTTCCATATGGAGCTGCACCTGCCCCCCTGAATGTTCTCTCCATTTCTGATGGCAACAATAACAACTACCATTGAGATTCCCTGTCCCTGATGGCACAGTGAGGAACAGAGCCTGGTTCTAACTCCAGTCATTCATTCGGTGCTAATTGTGTTAGGTGATATGTTGGGTCTAGTTAGGTTCATCCAAATCCAACTTTCCCGTGAAAATGGTATCCCAGGAGTCCAGGATCAAATAACTAGATGTAAAAACAGGAACCATATTTGGAAGCCCACACAGGCTTTGACAAAGCAACAGAGAGCAACTTCAAAGGAAGCCATTGGTAATCATCAGACTGTTAATGACCTCCCAACAATCAGGATTCGATGCTGTTCTCAGCCTCACCCAACCCCTGGACAACACCCCTGACAGTCATTCATTCCACAGCGTGTGGTCATTTGCCTCTGCTTGCATACCTTTAGGGATAGGAGGACACCATTTGACAGCTGACCTGTCCCATTCCTGGACAGTCATGACTGCTAGAATGCTCTTCAAACTATGTTGGAATCTGCTTGCTTACAGCTCCCCGCTTTTGTCCTTGCTCCAAAGAACACACCCCAGTCACCCAGGGTGCTTCTCCCAGGCCAGCAGAAGTGCCTGTTCCCAGAGCCGCAAACCAGAAGTGGATTTGTTGACAGGGTGACCTGTGACCTCCATACAAAGTGTGTGGAACTGGGAAGGGAGAGGCTGCGGGGGGCGGGGGGGAGCCTTGTCTAACCCAACAAGTCCTGGATTCTCCCTGCTTACCTGTGAGTCACCCCAAAACTAGGCCAAACCAGTCCACAGGCCCACAGGCCCACAGGCCCACAAACACAGGCTGCGTCACACAGGTCCGCAGCAGCACACAAGCTGGCACAGAGCCACAGGGTCACACAGACACAAAAGCACAAACAGAATTTACATAGACACAGCAGACACAGCCAGGCAGAGCTACACACACCAGGAAGCACGTGTGCACATCACAACAGACACACACACACACACTAGCGCGCAGCCTGACCCTGCCCCACCTGAAACTCACCTGCGCTTGGGGACAGACATTCCTTACCCTTGCAGCCCCAACTGTGTGTGTCCTGCCTCCTCGTCCCCCAGATTTGCCAGTCTTGGCCCAGAGAGCCCTTCTCTAGAAAGAGGACACAGAAGGATGTTCCTGGAGGTCCTCTTCTTTCCTTTCTTGGTGAGCCTGAGTCTCGCTCGAGTCTGTCATTATCCATCTGGGCCCAGAAGAGCCAGGGAGCAGTAGGTAGAGCTAAGCGCCCCCAGCAAAGCCTACTGCTTCTTCCTGCCCCTTCTCCAAGGCCCTTCTCTTCTGCCCGCTTTTCCTCTCTCTGTAGCCCTTATTTCCAGATGGGGCACTCAGGCAGGTCTCTACGCCAGACCGGATCCCACCTCTCCCTCTTCCTCGCCAGCAGACTAGGTACCCTGACTGCTGCCCCCAGGCCTGGGCATCCCTGCTCCTGCCTCTGCTAGTGCAGGGCTGCCACACCTACCCACAGGGGCACGGAAAACCCTGGAGTCCACACAGCAACCCCACTCAACCCTCCACTGTCTGCACAGGGCCAGCAAGTGTCTTTGAGGGGCAGGACAGAGAAGTGGTTAGAGCAGAGACACCCGAATTCAAATTCTGGCCCCTGCACTTTCTAGCTGACTTTGGGCAAGTGCCATGACCTTTCTGCGTCTTCATTTCTCTGCTGTCATCAGAGGTTGGGGAGCGGGATTAGTCTTACTTCATGAGGCTGTTGTAAGGGTTAAATAGAATTATACGTACAAAACAAGTCATAAATGACAGATACCACCATGATCTTCAGCGATTTTGTAGGGCCCCTTCCCGGGGGTCCTAGAAAGGTCCCAATGAGTCTTTGGGGACTCACCCTTCCCCTTCTAAGCCCACCAGGCAGGTTTGGAAGAGTCATTTCAAGACAAATAAAAAAGCGAGGCTCAGGAATCTCAGTGTCTGAGCCTGTGCCGCCAACACAGAACCAGGCGGGGTAATTATTGCTGTGGCCGAGGCGTTGTTAATAAGCATCCCAGCTATTTCCGCGGCCCAGCTCTCCGGAGCTCAAAGCGTGTTCCCGTAACCACCTCCTCTTTCCTCATCCCCAGCTACCAAGTACCTGACAACTCAGAGCCCAGAGAGGTTAAGCAACTTGCCCCAGGACATCCAGCACTTTGGCTGGGGGTCTCTGGAACACAACAGGGGAGGGATAGGTGTGGCTGAGGAGAAGCTGAGCCCTCTCTCATTCTCAAGAAAAGTCACCCCCTACTCAGGTGGGCCAAGGAGGAGAGCACAGGAGGCTTCCAGGAGGCAGCCTGTGTGTGACCGGAGGTTGAGGACTACGTGGGGCAGGGAGGGAATGACTGAGTCAGCTCAGGCTCTGGGGGCTGAATGAATGGGCCCCGGGTTAGAGAAGGCGGAGACAAGGCCGACATCCAGAAGGCAGCCAGGCCAGTCTTCCCTCCCGCTGAGGCTCCACCTGGGGCCTGACCTCTACTCACCGTCTGTGTGGGGACCCAGGTGTCCGGCTGGCCTGGAGCTCTGGTCGCTGGGCCACGCTCCCCTGATGTGGGGAGGCTCTCAGCGGAGGCACCCGGGGCGTGTCTGTAGAGTACCCCGTGATGGGGCGGGGCCCCTGGGAAGGCTCCCGCCAGCCTCTGGATTCCTCCGGGCCGCAGGGGTGGGGAGCTGGTTGGGCCGGTTTGGCCTCCTCACCGTCCTCCCCAGGTGTCTGTCCTCGCCCCTGCAGGGTGACAGTGATGTGGTAGCGGGTCCTCCTGGCAGAGAGACGCTCCTGCAGGGTCTGAGCTGGTGCTGGCAGCTCTGACTCAGGGGTGGCAGACTTGCCCTTTGCCCCCTCTGCCATGGGGAAGTGTGCCGGGTGCAGAAGCACATCTTCCAGGTTGCCAGGTGCCTCAGGCCTCAGGGGGACCTCCAGCACTGAGTGTGCGGGTTCCAATGAACCCAGGTCCAAATGTGCAGGAGTTGGCACCAGGCATGAGGGGTACTTGGCACCAGCAGACTCTGCTGAGGCCATTGCCGGTGCCAGTCTCTCTAGCCCCACACAGGCCAGGTCGGAGGCGCTGCCCACTGCTGGCCTCTGTAGGCGCCCCAGGGTTTGAGTGGAGCCCCCTGAGTTGTGTCTTCGCTTCCCAAGCCAGGAACCACGATTTCCTGCCCGAAGGTCCCATTCTGAGCAGCTCTGGGCTTGGGCCTGGGGGAAAACAGAGATGGGGGCCTGGTGACAATCTCTTCCCCCTGGCCTCCAGGTGCCCCCAACACCTCTGATTGCCCTCTTCGGCATAGGAGAAGCTGAGTGACACTCAGCAGAGCTGCCCAAAGATGAGGTTACCAGGACAGGAGCACTGAACTAAAGGGTGGAGGTCAGGGAAAGTCTCTTAGCACTTGACTGGCACCTCCCATTGGACATGTGAGGAAAGTGCCCCAGGGAGGACACTGACATGAAGAAAGTCACAGACAGAGTGAGGGCCCAGTTCTCAGGCACCAGCTTCCCAGGTGATAGGATCCCAAGGCTTGGCCATGAGTCCCAAAGGCTGGTAACCTCAGTTTCTCCGAGGCCAACTTTTGCTTTCCCAGGCATCCCCAGGCCTTTGGCCCTTTGGCACCAGTTGCCCTGGGGATTAGGAGCATGGGCATGCCTTTCCCAGTGCCAGTGGCCTCTGCCTGCCCCAGGCACCCAGCCAGCCCACAGCCACCGCCCCAGTCCTCTCCAGCCTGGGATACCTGGAACAGGGTAGAGTGCGACAACCCTGACCTACTGTCTTCCGCTGGGGCCCAGCCTGGCAGCGGGGTTGAGAGGAGAGGGCTCAGGGGATGGGTTTGTGTCCTGGGTCACAGAGGAGCTATATCTGAGGTCAAAACCCCTCCTAGCAGGGGCCCTGGAACCCGAATGCCTCACTTTACTCTTCTCTGAAAACCACGTAGCCTCTCGTTTCTCAAGGGATGAACACCTCAAAAGAAGGAGTAATTACTGTGGGGGCCTCGAGAGAGGTTACCTGGGCTTGACTCCCAGCTCTGCTACTTCCAAGCTGCAGTACCTCTTGCATCTGTTTCCACATGTGTACAATGGGTGTGATAATAACAGTACCCGCTTCCTGAGAGTGCCGTGAAGATTGTGTAAGATAATCCACACAGAGTGGAGCACTCAATTAAACGCTACTCATTCCCTAATCACACTCGGGACCTCAGAGAAACGTGTTTGCTGGCGCCACCTCCGGAGGGGGCACTCTGTCCTCTAAGCGGAGTACACTGTTACCACCAACCCAGGGCTCAGGTCCCCGGAACTGGCCAGAAGGTTAAGCCACTCACCCAGCAGCACTCCTCGGGGGCCAGGCCAGAAGTGGGGAAAGGGGCAAAGATGAGAGGAAGAAAAGCTAAAGGAGGAACTGTGCTAGTGTGGGGCGGGGTCCCAGGAACCAGCACTGTCCTCAGACACCTCCCCACAAGGGCCCCAGCATTAGAAAGTTCACTAAATGTGAGCATCCAGGTCCCAAGCTGGATGTTCTAAATCATTATTTCTCACAATGGGCCTGAGAGGCAATATTATCCCTATTTCGCAGATAAGAGAAACTGAGGTTCAGAGGTGGGGCGAGGGAGCGGGGAATCTGCCCAGGGTCACTTGGTGAACCTGTAGCAGAGAGAGTACTAGAGAACTCCAGTTGCCTGACTCGTAAGGCAGGGTTCTCAGGGCCTGCCCAGCCCCTCCCAGAACTTTTGCCCCCTCCCACCCTCCTCTTTGGATTCTTTCCTACCTACCTTGAGGCTGACATTGCTGGTGCTGCCCTGACCCTGGGCCAGGTCAGGGCAGCTCTGGCCACCCCAGGGCCTGGGAAGGAAGCACAGGAGGAAGGGAGTGAAGAAGCCTCCTCCTTTCCCACCCCCAGACTGGATGTGGCCTCCCCCCCATTTCTCTCAGGGCCCACAAGCAGAATGAGGAGCTATGCAGCAGCCTTCTCTGGACTCCCTCTCCTACAGCTCCTCCCCCACCCCCACCAGTTATCTACTCCACCATGGGAGATAGAGAAAGCGGGAGGAACTGAGGAACCGGGACTAGGTCTGGATCAGGGCCACAGAAATACGAGTGCCCCGGGAAATTCAAAGCTTGCACTTGCTGAGGCCCTCCCTATACCCAGCTTAGCTCTAGGAATTGTGGCAACATGATCTTCTTCAAGCCTCATAATAATTCTAAACGTGGGTTATAATGGCCCCATTTTAGAGATCAGGATACAGAGGCCCAGAGAGGTGAAGCGACTTGCCTGGAGTCACACAGCTTAATGAGCCTTGAAGTTCAGACACTAGGACCATCGATCTCCAAAGGCTGGTGGACATCACTTCGTTAATGGAGGCACAATAGGGAAGAGCCCCGGCCACCTCCTCTGTGCACCCTACACCCGAACTAAAGAATCAGCAGAGATGGGAAGCCTGTGCCTCAGCCCAGTCCCTTTCCCACGGCTGGTGAGAACTGAGTCCCAGTGCACGCATGGGATGTGTCATCACGCTGGCCTAGGAGTCTGCATAATCCACCCTACTACTGACTCACCTGCACCCCAACTCCACCTCCTCTCAAGTGGGGAAAGGGAGGGGCGGTATCACCTGGGCCTATAGGGCAGGTTCCTGCCAGACAAGGGAAAGGGGGAGGGCATGTCTTTGGGCAGCGGCTGGTGGGTGTGGGCAGCCCCCGCAGGCACCCAGGTTTCCTGGCATAGGGTGGCTAGGCCCTTTTCTCCCCTCTCTCGTTGGGGCGGGACGAGTCATACAAACTCCTCCCCTCATTCTGCTCCCACCACACCCTCACTCCTCCCGCGGCAGGCTGAATATGGCAGTGCCATGATAAGATCAGGACAAATCGCCCACTAACTGCCTGGATACGCAACACCTGCCTGGAAGCCCCTGAGCTACCAGCAGCCTCTACTCCCTCCCAGTCATTCCACCATCCACAGGGCCTTTTTCCTTCCACCCAGACAGACAGCAGCTTCCAGTGAACAGGCTCAGAGAGATGAAGCCTTTTGTTCAAGACCATGGGCCAGAGGCACCCTGGTGAGGACAGAGCTCTGGGCCCCTGGCTTGCAGTCTCAGACTCTCCAGGGAACAGCACCTGCTTCAGAACGCGAGCTCCGGGGTGGGTCTGCTTAAGCGCAGGGCATTGCCTTCCATTGCCCAGCTGTCTGACTTGGACATCTCCATTCTGAACTGACTCACAGAACGCCTGCCGCAGAGAGCCACTGTCGGGGATGGGGAAACCTTTCTGTGGCGTCTAAGGGCAAATGCAGTGCAGGAATCTATCATCCTGGTGACAAAGGGGCAGGAAGACCAGAGGGAAATAGGCCTGTGATATGAGAATCGAAGTCCACAGGGCAGGCAGGAAGAGCAGCTATATTTGCCTCTCAGCTCTCCAGGGAGGGATACATTTGTCAGCAGGACGATTTGCAAAAGGTGCTTTAAAGTTTTAAAAGTACATTATAAACACCGTTTTCACATTCACATACCCCAAATCTAGTACACCGACACGTACGTTTTTATGCTCCGACACACTCACACACGCCTAGTTGAAAACCCACTACACGCTAACACACACACACACACACACACACACACACACACACACACACACACACGCCAGGGCCCGGGACGCCCCTACAGCCCTCCTCCATCCCTCTCACCGATCCCGGACTCGGCTTTCCGCCGGGGTTCGCTTCCCCCTGTGCTCCCTCCAGACCCCTAGCCCGGCCAGGCGGCGGATCAGGCGGGCCCCCAGGCTCCCGCGCCGCTCAGTCATGACGAGGGCAAGGCCCGCGGGGCTCGGGGTGTCGGGACAGCTGACCGCTCCCGGCCGCTGAGACCTCCCGGATCCGCTCCTTAGCGGAGAAACGCCTCCTCCCGCCCGGCCCACTAGGCAAACAGCGGCTCCACCTGCATCCCGTGCCGGCCAGGGACGAACGAACGTCACCCAAGCCTGGGGACAAGGGGTGCGCTCGGCAGGGAGCCGCCCCCTTCCGTCTGCTCCGCCCGAGCCCGCACCCTCGAGAGGCTGCTCTCGGCCCCCTCCGCTCTACTTCTTAGGCCTCTGGCGGCGCCAGGGACCGACCGGGTGCGGGTAGCCCCCGAGCCCGCCTGCACCAGGTGAGCGGGCGAATAAGGGCCTGAGGCTCACGGGGGCCAGCAGGCGGGGCTGAGCGAAGGGGCTTCACCCCAGGAGAAGGAGGGGCTAGAGTGAAAGGGCGGGGCAAGGGCAGAAACGGGCGTGGTCTTTTGAGTGGGCGGGTCTAGCCCGAGTATCCTGGCGCCTCGCGCAGAAGCTGAGATGACGGAGCGGGAAGAGGGGACTTGGAACCCAGAACGGGATGGCTGGTGGGGGCTGAAACCGACCCTAGTGTTGCTCCACCCTTCTCGCTATGAGGGTTCTCTCTCTTGACCCTGGTAACCTTCGACGTAGCGGAAATCTCGTCCAGTACGGGTGGAGAAGCCCATTGCAGTGCGATGGTGCCCCCTACTGGAAGTTGTCCAGGGAACGCCCGTCTGAAACGATCATATTCTTTAATAGCTACTGTTCACTGCGATTATAACCTGGGCCTCCTGCCCGCGGGCAGTGACTTTCCCCACTAATGCTGCCTCTCAGCTCTCGAAGCGGTGGGAAACACCTTGTAAATTTGAGGGAATCCTCCCAGGCTGCAGGGAGAAGGGCCTTCAGCAGGGTCCCAAATCCTCAGGCGCTCTTGACAGTTCTTCCCTGCCTGTTGTTTTTGTTGGACCTCTGCTCCTTTCCTAAGCTTGGCACGTCCTTGGCCCTTTGCGCTCTGTGGTGACTGGTTCTAGAACACGGGGACATCACGCATGTAGGTCATGAACAGACACTGACATCCCTGTGCTTTTGTCCCTCTGCTCTCACAGCGGGGCTCAGGTCTCACATGCACAGAAGGAGGCCTATGCTCCCCCGACATGGCAGGGAAGACCAGTTGATGGGGGCGTGGCAGGCTTCAGGAGCTATGGGAAGCATCAGACATCTGGACAGGTGTGGGAAAGTCTGTTCAGAAAAGAGGAAACGTGCTGTCTGCCTAGCAGTGCAGTCAACACTAAGCAGAGTCCTGGTGGGATGAACTGTCCATGATCGAGCTGAGCTGGAAGGCCTAGTGCTTAGCGGTCCCAGACAGGGAGCAGAACCCAACTCAGTGGGAAGTAGGTGGGCGCACAGGCTGCCCCACTGAACTGCTCCCAGGTGGGGGTGAGGGCTGGCGAAAGCACAGTGACTTCCCCTCCACAGCAGAAGCCTCAACTCCTCCGAGTGAAACTCCTTTAATGGTTCTGCCCCTCCCCTCCCCAGGGCAGTCCTGACATCGCTGCTCAGGCTGGCTGCCCTTGCTTTCCCGGGGATGCCGAGGACACCTGGACCTTGTCCACATCCCAGCCCATCAGATTTAGACCCCCCCGATGCCATCGGGCAAGACAGGCAAGAGGCACGAGGGGGAGGTGGGTGTGAGCCTGGCCGCGGGACTGTGCGGCGTGCAGCTTCAGGTGCAGCTTCAGGTGAACGTGCTGGGTGAAGCGACTCGGGCAGACGCTGCACTGGAAGGGCCGGGCCCCGGAGTGCAGGCGCAGGTGCGTCTTGAGGTTGCTGGAGCTGCTGAAGCGCTTGTGACACATCTGAGAGGAATGAGGGCTGATGTCAGCTCTGCCCGCCACTGGATCTCAACTCTTCTCCCATCTTGGAAGCACCCACCACCACCTGCCTGTCAGTGCAGGCCTGGAAGTTTGTCTTCAACTTGGGGCCCACAGTGTCTGGCACAAGGACCTGGTTAGTGTTCTGGTTCTTTGACTCTGTGACCTTGTAGAGGTAATTCCCCTCTCTAAGCCTTGCTCTCCATGAATACCTAACCGCATCGGTACGGTGGACTGAGTGAGAGCATCTCAGACACAGGCTGCAGTTTTAGTGCGTATAATGGACATTTACTGGGAGCTCCCACAGGCCAGGGCTGGTCTCACATGGTCCTCCGCAGGACCCTGGAGAAGTGTGATTAAGTATGACCACAACTCCCATATTACAGAGAAAGTGGAGGCCCCGAGGAGAGACACGACTAGCCAAAGGTCACACAGCAGGCTGGAGGTAGAGCTAGGATTTGAATCCAGGTAACCCAGATCCATAACCACTCTGCTCCTTTCATTTCTGCCCAGTGAAACAGAAAGAACCCCTGCCCTCTGACCTCCCAAGGGATGTGGTGAGGCTCCACAGGGTGGGAGCCAGCGCTGAGCGCATTCACACATTGTGCTAAAAGACTTTCTGCGCACTGTGATAGCAACTCTTCCAGCAGCCCTAGGACGTAGGTAATAGGTGTCCACTCCCTGGGACTTCCCAGTTTCATTGTTATCTCCCAGGCATACATCTTTAGTCCCCTCTTCAGGTCCCTTCCAGGCTGAGAACAGTCATTTTCACATGGCCCCACCTCTACTTTTGCCTCTTGCCCTGTCTCCACTTGCTCAGGAAGAATAGGGGCTACAGGCAACACTCCCTCCCAGGAGCCCAGAACTCTTCACCAGCCTGCAGGAGTGTGGGGAGGGGAGCAGGGTCTCACCTGGCATGCGTGGGGCCGCTCCCCGGTGTGTACCAGGTGGTGTTTTTGCAGGTGAGCGAGCTGGGTGAAGCTCTTCTGGCACAGGGTGCACTGGAATGGTCGCTCCCCACTGTGCACACGCAGGTGGACCTGAGCCAGGTATGGAAGACACTCTGCCAACTGTCTGAGTCCCCAGAAGCCCTGGGGTTCTCTCCGAACAATACTCACATCTGCACGGGACCCCTCCTAGCATCACGGCTTCTCAGTCCCCTTCCCCATCTGTCAATTCCCCCCTGAGGACTTTTCTTCCGCTCCCCAGGATTCTCTGCCCCCTATTTCTGCTGCCCTGCAGGAGGGGAGAAGCTGTGGTCAGAGGCCAGATAAGGGATACCCCAGGCAGAAATATACTGAAAGTGCTTCTGAGAGTGCAGCAGACCAGCAGACTCTCCAGGGAATATGTTAAAATGCAGATTCCCAGGCCTGACACCAAACCAGCTGAATCAAAAGCTGTGGGGCTGGGGCTTAGGAATCTGTGTGTTCACTTGCTCACCAAGTGATTGGAGTCTCTTTAACGTTTAAGAGGCACACCCGGTAGAGCAGCAGTTAGACCAGTTGCCTCCGAAGGAGCAAGCAATTATACCCAAGGATTCAAGTCCTGAGTCGGGCAGAAGCAACCAGTGTGAACAACTAAATACAACTCAAATAAAGACAGTTCTACCTCCTCTCTCTTCCTGCCTGCACACCTGCTCCCCTTCACTCCTGCCTATGTCTTTCCTTTAAAAAAAATCATGTAGTGATTTCATTTTTAAGATAGCAAACTAAACATACAGAACTTCTTCCAGTCCCAGTAAACCTACAACTACAAAAGAAAGCTTCCCCTTAAAACAAAACAAAAAACAAAGTTTAAGAACTCATGATCTAGAGGGCCTGGAAGGACTGCTCCCCAATAACAACATGTGATCCTCAAATTAAGCCAGTGCCAACTGGCACACAGCTCCTGATCTGTGCTGCCACACAGAGATGCGCCCGT
This sequence comes from Solenodon paradoxus, assembly GCA_004363575.1. NCBI lineage: Eukaryota > Metazoa > Chordata > Mammalia > Eulipotyphla > Solenodontidae > Solenodon > Solenodon paradoxus. Next base: position 260,948 of record RJWH01000540.1, read on the forward strand.
GGTCGCCCCCCTGCTGGATGATGTGAGGACCCCCACTGCACTGGCTCTAATTTGCCAGGTCCTGCTTAAAAAAGGCAGGTTGTCAATTCTGTGGTCTAGATTCACAAGAATCCACCCATTCCCCCATCTGATCTTTAAATAAACAAGACGAAGAATTCAGAAAGGAGGGCTGTTCAGGAAAGGGCTTTGCTCCAGGTGTTGAGAGACTGAGATCAAAACTTAACTCCATTATTAAATCAAAGTAACCTTGTGTAAATGCTCCTGTGGGAGCCTCCGTTTCCCCTTTTTTAAAACTTAAATGATCTCATGGTCTCAGGACAGAGAGGACGTCTCGCTACAGCGGTGACACTCCCCAAGGTCGCAACCCAGAGGCTTCCCAGGGCTTCCTTCTGCCCTTATGGTCTCTGGCTCTAGAAGCAGAACAGAAGGCAGCCGCTGAGGATGCTCAGGGAGCTGTGGAGAAGGTGGAGATACCTTGAGGTTGGACAGCTGCCCAAAGCTCTTGCTGCACACATCGCACTCATATAGAATCTTGCCATTCTTTTTCTTCAGAGGGTAAGGCAGGACCCTGGTGCCCATCTGGGAACCTGGGGTAGCCCGCTTGGCAGGAGCCACCCTGCCAGCATGCTCTGACCCTAGAGAGCAGGTCCCGGCAGCTCCAGGGCCGACCTTCTCTGCCCGGGAGGCTTGGGTTGGACCAGAGGCTGGGGAGGGGCCTGGGCAGGGAAGCAAGTTCTTTTCCAGGGCCTTGTGGTGCCCAGACTCATTGACACTCCTCAGCGAACTGGGCACAGCCAGGGTGGGGTAGGTGGTATCCTGGGGAAGCATGAAGAGGGGGGGACATTGGACAGAGGGTAGGGCCCGGTAGGTGAGCAGGTAAGGTGGAGGCAGAAATGGGTATGCAGGATAGAAGCGGGGGAGGCAGAATGGGAGTTCTCTGGAGATGGGAGCAGAAGGGGGCCAGGAGCAGAAAGCCATGGGGCTGAGGTTCCTTCTGTTCTGCCAGGGATTTGGGGAAGAGTTATTGTAAGGAGAGAAGGATGGGCAGGAGGGCCCCTCGCCGGTGGTTCTTTCCAGCTGGCTCCCCATCTTGTCTCTTCTTGGAGGGTACTTGGCTGTGAGTGTCTCGTTATCCACTGAGCTGGTGTGCAACCCTGGCGGCTGGTGGTCTGAGCAGAAAAGGGAAAACCGTCAGGGCCCCCCAGCCTGGGATAGCTCTGCTCCCCCTCTCACCTGCCTGGCTTGGAGTTGGGAGAGAATGCCAGCTTGCAAGCCTGTTGCGGGATCTGGGCGAGGCGTCCCCGGGTCCAAGCTTTCCTGAGCCGCAATTGTACTTGCCAGGAAGAGCAGCGTGTGCACAGCGCTGAGCACTCGTACGGAGAGAAATGAGTCTAGAAGCCCATTAAACATCCCGGTGAGGAAGTCAAGTGTGTGGCAGTTGGATGAATTAATTTGGAGTTTAGAGGAGCAGGCCATCCAAGCTGGAGGCATTTGGGTGCCAAGGGCCCAGATGGGGTCATATAAAGATTGTGCTAGAATAGGATGATGCTGTGTCCAGAGTGGTAGCCACCAGACATATATGACTGCATTTAATTAAAATAAGTTCAATAAAAATGTCAGTTCTTCGGTCTCACTAGACACATTGAAAAGGCTCGTTAGGTCTGACAATAGCACAAGATGGCTTTCCCTGACTGCAGGAAGTTCTGCCTACTCTGAACAAAGAGAACAGGAGAGGAAAGGGAAGGGAAAGAAAGGGGAGGGGAGATGCACCCTGGTAGAGCAGTGGTTGGGTGCAGTCCATGTGCATCCCCGGGGTGGTGTCCTGGGTCCAGCAGGAACCACCAAGATGAACAACTAAATAAAATAAAGTGCTGCTTCCTCCTCTCTCCTCCTGCCTGCCTGTCTCTGCACCTTTCAGGGAAAAAAAAGGAAGAGGAGGAAGGGAGAAAAGAGAAGAGGCGACTCTGGATTGAGTTCTACGGTGTGGAAATATTTAGGAGGTAAATAGAGAGGAGTTATCAAGGGACACTGAGATGCAACACCAATGCAGTAGGAGTGAAGGTGGGGGTGACATAAACACTAAAAATAAATTATTAGAAAGTAGATTTCTGGTCTGCCCTGGTGGCTCAGGTGTTAAGTCCACACCTGGGGAGCAGTCCAGGCATGGCCCAAGGACGCAGGCTGCGAACCCAGGTGGAGGTGGGGACAACTACAGTGAACAACTAAATTAACAAAATGCCTCTCTTCTGTCTTCTTCCCTGCCTCCGGCCTGCCTCCTTCCACAACGCCCCCACCCCCGCCCCTTATTTTAAGTAGATTTCTGCTCGGACTCTCATTTACTCGCTCAACCAACTTTACGGAGCCGCTTCACTCTGTGCTCTGGGCTGGGGTCCCAGAAATAAGGGACACAGCGCACAGTCCCTGCCTCCCAGGGTGCAGGGTATACGAGGAAATGTATGTTGCAATGCACTAACGTAGAACACAGGGAGAGTGAGACCCTACTTTTATGGAAGAAGAAACCTGGCTTCAGCTGTGTGACCAAGGTCAGAGAGCTAGAAAGGGTAGAACCAGAATGCTTCCCTGGATCCCTGAATCCCAGTCAGTGTTCTAGTTGTTTTTCTTTTTCAAAGGAAAGGTATAGGCAGGAATGAAGGCAAGCAGAGGCAGGCAGGAAGAGAGAAAAGGAAGAAGCACTTTATTGAACTGTACATTTTGGTTGTTCTCGCCAGGCTCAGGATGTGAACCCGGGTCCTTGGAGGGGTGGGGGGCGGGGGGGACAGCGGGAGGAGGGGGAGGCAGTCTGTGGACTGCACTTTGGCTGGAGGCAGCTAACCAAACTGCTACTCCCCCAGGGCACACAGGTGCTCTGATCTTGTAATAGAGACCCGTTTGGTGCAAACAGTCTGGGCAGACAAAGTGGCATTCTTACCCCCCAAGACTCTGACTGCAGATACACCATCTCCATACCCACACTGAAAAGCCACTGCCCACCTCCTCTGGTTCAGGAGTTGAAAGGCCCCTGCGCTCCCAGGACAGGACTTCAGGCCAAAAGAGGCTCTGTCTTCACCAGGGTCACCAGGTCCCTCCTCCCTCCCATCCTGAAAGCTAACAGAGCCCCCACTCCAGCCTCCACCAAGGTGCAGCCCCCCCCACCCTGTACCCCAGGCTTACCTGTGCTCAAGGTATCCTCTCTGAGACCCCCTGGGGCTATGCCCAGGGGCGCCGTCCTCAGGGTGCACAGGTGTAGATCCAGGTCCTGAGGCCAGGTCAGCAGGGTAGACCTGGTTGGTGCCAGTGACAAAGGGTACAGCCACCTGGCATAGGGTGGGCCACTGACATCCACTGCATCTGGAAGTGGCCTGCAGACTGGGAAGACCTGAAAGGCAAGGAGCAAGGGGCTGGGAGACTGTGGGTTGGGACTCCTGGGTCCCTGGGATGGTCCCATCTCTAGTTTGGTTTTTCAAGGGGAAGAACCCAGGACCTATCTCCCACCCCTCAGATGGCTTCTCTTCTCTCGCCTGAAGAATCCTTTCCCAGAAGCTATTGAACTTACCCCAGGATTGTCACCCCCACCCTCTAGAATCCCTCGTTAGCCCAGTTCTCCCTCCTGCTCTAAATGATCTTCCTGTTCGCATCCCAACGTATCTCTCACCATCTTTTTGTTGTTGGTTTAAGAAAAGGTGCAGCAGGAATGAAGGTGAGTAGACAGGCAGGCAGGCAGAAAGGAGGAAGAAGAAACACTATTTTTATTTAGTGGTTTACACTGGCTGTTCCCCCAAACTCAGGACACGAACCAGGGTCCTTGGGATGTACATGGACTTTGCTCCTTCAGAAGTGGCTGACTTAACCACTACATCAGGGCATGCCTCACCATCTATTTTTTTGTTAATAGAGCCAAGGTGATCTTGAGGACAAGCCTCCTCAAAAACTGAACCCACAGGATGTTCCTGTGCCCTTCCTAGAGGCTCAGGTCACTTTATAGCCAAGCCTCCACCTAACCCTGGTCCTCTCAGTCCCCACAGGAGAGTCTCCTGGGCATGGAAGAGAACCTCTGGCCCCTCAAGGGAACTCCCCAGGACATGCTGGGGTAGGGGTATTCAGGACCAGGGGATGATGGGGATCTAGGACCCTTAGGAGTTCCCCTACTTCCTTCTAATGGCCCCCACCCATGAGCAGATGGACTCAAAGACTGGACAGGGACCCCCCCCCTGCCCTTACCTGGTCTCTTTGGCAGAGCTGGAAGTCCAGGCTGGGGGACAGGGAGCCACAGGTGCCCCCCAGAGGCTTGGCCTCATGGTGACAACCCAGTTCCAGGGCGAGTTCCCCCTTCATGCCCCCTCTATCTGCTGGGAAGACGGGCCAGGCCCAGGTGGGCAGTGAAGCTCCCCCGAAGTGGAGCCTGGCTGCCAGGGCTTGCTCTCCCACTAACCCCTCTGTGACCTGCCCTTCCTGGCCTCAGTTTCCCTGGTTGCGAAACAGGAGGCTTGGACGCAGACACGTCTGACATCAGGAGGCTGCAGTGCTCTCGCAGGGATCATGACAGACTCCCTCCTGGAGCCACAGGCAGTTGAGGACCCAGCCCTCCAGTGCTGGGAGGGACTCGTTACTGCCACCACAGGCTCCCCATTTAGGGAGCCCCCACGTCCCACCTCATCCAGGTGGCTTTCCAGGACACTGAGAAACCCAGCACCCTGCCCAGACTCAGCTCCTCACCAGGGACCGCGTCTGCGTCACAGGAAGCCACCCAGAAGGCTCTGCTGTCGGCTGTTAGCACCTGCCTCTCTGCCCTCGTCACTGGACACCTCGCGGGCAGGGGTTGCCTCAGCTCGGCAAGCTCTCCCCAACCCTCCTTCACCCCAAGTGCCCCTTGGGCCCTGGCACCCTCACTCCGCCCTCCAGAACCCGCTTCTCTTCCCCTCTTTGCAGCTCCTCCAGCCCTGCCCCAGGTCTCAAAACAAGCACCACAGTCCCCGCAGAGGGGCTGCCTCCCTGCTCCTCACCCAGCTCTGCAGAAGGCCCCTCTTGGGGGGAAGGAAAGAGGGTGGGCAGGGGGGCAGCAGGCAGCGGTTGAGGCCCCAGTGATGTGAGAGATGACAGGAAGGTGTAACGTTTGAAGTTGCCACAAATAGGAGGGAGGGGCAGGCAGGCAGGCAGGCTGGGGGCGTGACAGACCCACAGGGAGCCTCCCACCTGCCGTTACCTGCCTGGTAAGTCTAAGGGCAGAGAGAGGATGCTGGAATGCCAGCATGTGGGGTGAGGGGGAGTGGGAGGGGTGGGAGTGTGGAGGGGGAGACCGAGGATTCTTTATGCCAAGGACCCAGATGGCTGAGCAGGAGAGGCACAGAGCAGGGTCCAAGCCAGAGTCGGGGTCCTTCTGGGGACAGGTGCCAAACTGAGAAAGAGCTGGTCAGTGATGATGACAGGGAAGCTAGTGATGGTGACAGCAGGGACAGGAACAGGCAACATAAACACAGAGTGAGACAGAGAAAGGCAGGAATCTGAAAAGAAAGCAGCAAACACATCTCCCTCCTCCTCATCCCGCTTCCGGACTCCCATCCTGAGGAATCCTCTTTTCAATCCAGAGAGAGCACTGAAGCCGGGGCAAGAGACGATTCAGGGTCACAATGAAATGCTTGTAAGACATGAGCAGATCTCAGAAGGGGACACCCCCCACCCCCCCAGCCATGTTACATCTTTTTAGGTTAAACTCTTTCGTTGTTTCCATGAACAGGAGAAGATATAGCCCCTTGTCCCTGGGGCTTCTCAAGTTCCGTCCAACGACTGAGCAGATCGGTGTCCTGATCAATGTGGCTGCTGTGACACAGCCCACCAGTCCCCAGACTCCTTCCCAGCTGCGCCACCCAGGGGGCATGGGGCACACAGGGACATCTCAGACTCTGGACTATGGGCAAGGGGTGTGCTGCTGAGGCTTCTCTGTCCCCTCGGGCCCTAGGGCAGCTCACCTCCACAGGCCCTCACTCCAAGCCGCCTCCAGTACTTCCTGCCCTAGGATTTGCCTGTAGCACTGACCCGTATGTGTCTGTGTCTCAAGGACAGGGAGCACTGTCTACTCAGTTGGTCGCCCTGTAGACTATTTTCAGTTTCTTTGGAAGCCCAGCTGCTGGAACCCCCCGCCACATGCATCTTGAGGAAGGCAGAAGGACCCTCCCATTCCAAAAGCCAAAATGACCTCATGCTTCTTTCCCAACTCCCGGCCCCGGCCCAGGATGCAGGCACAAGGCGGGGCCTGGCCCATAGGCTGCCCCACACACCTGACTGCAGAGCAGAGCCAGGGACACTGAGGTGGCAGTTCCGGAGGAGACTTCTGTGAACGGTGCTTCAGGGATTCCAGGGCAGCAGGGAAAGGGCTTCAGCAGAGTCGCCGTCCTCTCTGGATGGGGCCTGTGGTGCTGCAGGCTCCAGCCTGGCTCCATGGCCTTCCCAGACTTTCCGGGAGCTTGCCCAACATCTTCTATATGTGTTCCCTTTCTCCTTAGACCCTCCTGAAATAGTTGCCATAGCTTTCAATGAAGAGTCCTGCATTGGGTGTGCCCAGTGTGACAACGAAGCCACAGGGCTCCGGCTGGAATTGTCCAGGGCTCAGAGCAAACAGTACCTTCCGAACAGCTGACTCCATTCCAGGGGGAGCGTTCAGGGAGCTTCCCAGGCTCTGTCACATTTAGTTGTCACACTCAGCCTGGATGGTTGGCTTGATTACGCCCATGATGAAGAAGCAGAAACCCAGAGCCCACTGGGACCAACTAAGATTCCACTGCTTCTCGGAAAAGTCAGTTCACCCGAATTATCAACCCTCTACTTCGTTTCAAGGTTCACATTCTCTCTTCTGACGTGCCGCCCCCAAAACTCCCTCCCCAGCCTTCCCACCTTTTCCCAGCTGCCATCCCAGTAGCCTCCAGATTACTGGAGAAACTCCTTCCAGGGCCCCAAACTCCACTTCCCCAAAACAAGACCCTCCCAGCCTTCCAGGCCACAAGCCCGCAGCCTCGCTGGAATCACAGAGGAGCAAGGGTCTCCCGAGTGCTCAAAGAAGACCACCCCCCACCTCTCCAAGGAGTCACACACACCTTTAGCTTCTGTCTGCCAAATCCATCCCTCCTGGTCTCACACTCTGCTCCCAACTCTCAGAAAACTTGGCACCATCTCTTGATTTGACACAAAAATAGAAACAGAAAAAGGCCTTGGAGATTTCCAGGTCTCTAATTCCTGAAAGAGTCAGCCAGTATCCTCCTGAGAGGAAAGGATAGCCCCTCAAATTCACACTCGAAAGAACTCTGCCTGCCAATACCGGCCCTGCTCCCATCTCCTGGGACCCTGCCAGGTCCTCTGTCCTGCCAGCCTCTGTGGCCACTGTGATGTCACCATGTCCCACATAACCAGGGGAGGAGCACAGGGATAGGACTATGCCTTCCCAGTTAGAACTTTGCAATTGTCTGAGACAATTGTCTTGAGACCCAGATCAAGGAAAGTCTTTGGGGGCTAGAAGGGGAGTGCTGGAGTGGGGGAGAGCAGGGTCAAGGGAACCTCAGGGGTAACTGGGAGACACTAAGGAGGCCTCTGAAAAGGAGTGGCGTCTGGAGCAGGCGACAAGAGCTGGAGGGATGGACAGGGGTCCCGAGGTCCCTATGCAAGTTACACACCTACTTTCTTTTTTCTGTTAATTACAAAATGCAGACTAGTGGCCAGTAACACCTCGTGGAGGCCCCTTTTAATAATTTCCCAGTTGCCAATAGAAACTGGCATTTATCCTCAGATGTTTTTCTATGCTCCTACAAATAGGTAAATAGATTTGAAGATTTTGCTTTTCTACAAAACTGGGTTAAGAAATACATATTGTTCAGTAGCGTTTTTAATCCAACAATCTACTGTGGCCAGTATTTCACGTCAGAACACACACATCTGCCTCCCTCCTTTTCCTGATTGTGTATTAGTCCATGTAAGGACCTATAGCTGCTTGACACTGAGAGACTTCTGAGAAACGTGTCATTAGGTGAGGGCATCCCGAGCAGATGTCATGGGTGCGCTCTGCTACCGGGTTTAGCCTGTGGGACTACCGACACACATACAGCCCAGCAGTGACGGAAATGTTATTAAGTAACTCACACCAGTGTAAGGAGCCTTTCTCTAGTGGTGGGACCAGTTTTTCTGTCCCTTACAAGATCAAAAAGGACCTCTCTGTGGAAACCGTGTGCTGAGTGGTTAAGGATATTAGTGCCCTGGATTAATCCCAGCTGTGTGACCTTCTGACAAGTCACAGACCCTCTCTGTGCCTCTTTTCTCATCTGTCAAATAAGGATAGTAATAGTACTGACCTTCCAATGTTTTTTTTGAGGCTTTCTCAAGGTAAATCACGTAAAACTCTTAGAATGGTGACTGGTCCAAAGCTAACTCTTGACAAATGTGACAAATGTGAATATCACATCAATTTGTACCTAGTTCAGCAAGTATCTGCAGGTCAGTTTCCTAAGAGTGTTAAACTGATAAATGCTCCTGGATCACCTTGGAAGATCAAGATTTGGGCAATACGCTTAGAGAAAGCAATTCAGGTTTTTGCTTTATTCATTCACCCCTACTGTAGGTCATGGCCATTGTCCAATGCTGTCAGGGCCCCCCATAGTGCTCAGACCATAATGCAAATAGCACTCAGCATTGGAGCCCTCACCATGTGCCAGCAGCCCTGCAAGCACTTCAACTTCCTCTGACTGGGTGGGTCAACACAATATACCTGCAAGATGAATGCTGTTTTCCCACTTTACAGGTAAGAAGACTGAGTCTCAGAGACGTCTCTGACCTGCCCAAGCTCACACAACCCACAGTGGGGCTGTGATGGAACAGAGTGGAAGGAGAGCTCGGGTGGAATTGCTGAAGAGGAATCTAGGGCGAGACAAACAGGACATTGGAGTCTCCCTTCTCTTGGGGTGCTGAAGGTCCCCCAATAAAATCAAGGTGGACCAAAGCCCAAGTGAAGGATCAAGAAATGAGCTGTGGAATTAGCACCTGGCACCTGGCAAGGACCCAAGAGCTTGTCATTCACTCACCCCTGCATCACATATTTATTGATTGCCAAATCTGTTTTCTGGGAATTAGTCCATCGGAACATGACCCAGACCTTGGAATTTACAGTCTGGTTATCAGAAGTCTTGCTGGAAGTTACTGAAATTGAAAGTGATGTGAGCTCTCAGGGCTTATTATGAGCAGCGTGGGGGTTTGGGAAGCAAAGCAGAGTCAGGGTTGACGGGCTGGCTCGAGTAGTAAGAAAGAAAATCAATGGAACCGCAGGCAGAAGCCCTACTTCCTTTTTCAAAACCTCAGAAGCATCTCCACTCCTTGACCATTGAGACCTCCAACCTTGAGGCCTGCTCAGTGCAGGAGTCCAGGAGCTCTGCTGCAGGCTCACCTTGGAAGGACGTCAGGTAAGGAGTCCAGGTTAGGAAGGAGTCTGGGACCATCACTGGTTCAGAGGTTGAGTGGCCGTGAGGGATGTGACCCTGAGGACAGGGCTGCGGGAGGGAGCTCAGCCAGTCCTCTAGGCCCTGCCTCCCTCAGCTCTGTGGTTGACACCTCCTGCCCTCTACCTGACACCCACTGATCTCAGCTCCCCCGGCACCCCAGCTGTCTGTCTGTCAGGTGCAATGTGCTGGCCTTTGGCTTCACACCCCAGGGTGTGGAGATCCTGAGATAGAGTGCACCAGCTCTCGCATCCGCAGAAGGGCCCTGAGACACTTGCAACAACCCCTACACCCACCTGTGGCCTTCCAGTCCTTGTGTGGACGATGGTGTCACTATGTTTTCAAATGGCATCTGAGATCATCCGACCCATTCTCTCATCTCAATCATTCCAAGAGGATATGCCTGCCCAAAAAACATCACACAGCTGGTATTCAAACCCAGTAAAGCTAATATACTCCTAACCACTATGCAGCACTGCCTTTATGTACATGAATGTCCTTTCCAACCTGTGCAAAACAGGAAAAAATAGAAGTCAATCCACTTAAAGTCTACCATTAAAGGAATGCTCATATTATGTTCATCCATGTAGCGGAATATTATACAGCCAGGAAAAAGCAATAGCAAAGGCATTAAGTGCCTCATATACTCTATAATCATCTCATTTAATCTTTCTCAAAATCTTCCAATGTAAGAATGATTAACTCATCTTTTAGCTGAGCAAGCAAAGACTCAGCAATTGTAAGCCAGGAACAACAACTCAAGTACCTTTGCTGGCCATGCAGTTATCCTAAGCCAGGTGACTCAGAAGGCTGCACACTCAGCCTTGGTGTTGGGATATAGCAGGAAAAGATGGGCATGGAGGCCAACGAAGAGCACAAGCCATTTACCAAGACTCAGCATAATTAGTTGCGAGAGGAGCTGACTTCTTTAGAGAATTTGAAAATCAGAATTTTTATGTGAAAGTTCTATTTTGGATACTGCTTCAAATATTTATAAGCAGTGTGCACACCACCCAGAACAGGTCTGTGTGACAGATGTAACTGCCTTTGCCCAAGGACCATAGCGCAGCCTGCCCGTGTATTCAGCTGTCTCCGCAAGATATGGCCCCTTGCTTTCTAGAAAATATTCAAAGAGTTAACACCAATTCTTGAAAAACTAAAGGAAGAGGAGGGAGCACTTCCCAACTCATTCTATGAAGCCGATATTAGCCTGATATCAAACCAAAGACATCACAAGAAAACCAAACTAATGTCTCTTATGAATATAGATGCAAACATCCACAACAAGGTCTGGCAAGCAGAATCCAGCACCACAGCAAAAAGAGCGCACAGCATGGCTAAGAGGGATTTATAACAGAAATGGTCTAATGCCCAGAGTCCATGCAGTACACTCTATCAATAAAAGACAAAAATCACATGCTCATGGCCTTAGATGCAGAAAAAGCATTCGACAGAATCCAACACACTTTCATGATAAAAACTCACCCAACTAGGAATAGGGAACTTCCTCACCCGATTAAGGGCATCGATAAAGAGCACTGAGGTGGCGCGACCTGGTGGAGCAGTGATTTGTTCAACTGCCTCTAACCGAAGCGCAGTCCATGTACATCCCAAGGACCAGGTTCGCATCGCAGGCCACGGAGAACAACTAAGATGGACAACTAAATAAAAATAAAGGGCTTCTTCCTCCTCTTCCGGCCTGCCTGCTCATTTCCTTAAAATAAAAATTTTAAAAGCACTGTACTTAATGATGAAAGGCTCTCAGTTCAGGAACAAGACAAGTCTATCCACTCTTACCCTTCTTGTCCGGGAGGATCTAGCCAGGGCATTAGGAGAGAAAAGCAAACACAAAGCATCCAGATTAGAGAAGAAGACATAAAATTTTTTCCATACACGGGACATTGTCCTATAGAGAATCCTAAGGGAGCTCCTGAAACCATTGGAACTAATAAAGGGTTCAGTGAGGTTACAAGGTCAATTGATGCTGAAAGCATTGCTATCCGTGTGCAAAGTTAACACACCACACACCAAATAATGCAAGATGGGCCGTGGACGGAGATAAGAGAACTAAAGCCATCAAACTCAAAAAAGGCACACTCTGGTGGAGTAGCGGTTGGATCAATCGCCTCTGAAGGAGCACAGGCCACATGCCCCTGGGTTGCAGTCCTGAGTCTGGGGGGGTGTAAACAATCAGTGTGAACAACTAAATAAAAATTTAAAAAATAAAGATGCTTCTCCCCTCTCTCCTTGCCTGACTGCCTGCTCACCTTCACTGCTGCTTGCACCTTTCCTTTAAAAAAGAAAGAAAGAAAGAAGGAAGGAAGGAAGGAAAGAAAGAAAGAAAAAGAGAACAAAGAAAAAATCAGAATAAATCCATGACCTTGGGTTAGGCAGAGACTTTTTAAATATAGTACCAAAAGCACAGGCAACAAATATAAAAATAGGTAAACTAGACTTGATAAAATTAAAAACATGTTTCAAAGGATTCCATCAAGAAAGGAAAAGACAGGGCAGGTCCTAGTGGCTCCGGTGGCTGAGAGACTGGGTGAGTCATGTAAAAACCAGGGATGGGGCTGCGGGAAATAAATAAACAAACAAACAAGCAAATGAAATGCTCCTTCCTCCTCTCCCTTCCTTCCTTCCTTCTTTCCTCCCTCCTTCTCTCTCTCTCTTAAAGGAAAGGTACAAGCAGGAATACAGGTTAGTAGACAGGTAGGAAGAGGAAGGAAGAAGAGCATTTTATTTTATTTTTATTTAACGCACTTTGCCGCGTGTAAAGCTCACTCCCACCCCACCCCCATATCTGTGAGGGAAAAACAGAACACACATCATACGTGGGTAGCACTAATTCCATAGCACTATAAATGTTTCACATTCTTTTATGCATCCTTGTGAATCAAAAATGTTTCTACAAATCAGTAACGATATCTGTATGCAAAATAATACCCTGACCATATCAACTTCTGTGAACTTAGGACCAATTTTCAGTGAGCGCCATTTTGGCCAACGATTCAACGAAATGCAATGCAGAGCGACGTGTTGTCCACAGAGCAAGTGACTCCAGCCTGGTTAGACAGGTGACCCTGACTTTATGACCACAGGCTGAACGGCACCACATTTCTCCTCGTACACTTTAGGTGGAAGCTAGCAACCTAGCTGATATGTTTACAAAAATACAGACACTGCCAGCCTTAAGTTATCAGTTATTAAATCTGCTAAAGAGCGTGGCAGAGCAGCTGGCCCTTCACCCGCAGAGAGTCAGCAGATTGCAGAGGTCACAAGAAGAAAAATTTCTTGTACCTTGTATCTGTTCTTGCGTTTTATACTTGTTTTTGCACAAAGTTTCTTGTACCATAACATTAAAAAATAAATGCTAAAATTCCTTTGTAATACAAAAAACAAGTACCTAAATATGGACAAATAAAAAATTGAATTAAAAATTAAAACAAAAGTGGGGTTTTTTTTTCCTGAAAGTTTGAATCACAAACATGGGTGGACACTATATACAGGAAAACATAGTAGTTGTTACATCGGCTGCTTCTCCCCAGACTGAAGCCAGTGGTGTGCGGCCTGTACTCCTTCAGAGGCAACTGACCTGACTGCTACTCCACCAGGGCACGCCTCCTTCCTCTCTTTAAAAAAGAAAAGAAATAAAAAGAAACCAGGTTCTCGTTTGCCCTAGAAGCTCTGCAATTAAGTCTGCAGCTCTGGCAGGTATAATCCAGACACAGCCCAAGGACTGGGGTTTATACTAGGGATAGTGGGGTGCAGCCAAGACAAACAGCTAAATAAATAAATGCCGCTTTCTTCTCTCTTTCTGCCTGCTTACTTGCCTTCCTTCCTGTCTACTTCCTTCGTTTAATATGAGATAGACAAATAAATGCATAAATAAATAGCAGAGATGCTCAACTTTAAAACAAATAAATCAGGCTCTGTCCACGCCTTGAATTATAATCTGAAAGGAAATGGCAAGAAAGGGCCAGCTGGAGAGAATGACCTTCGCTGGAGCAGAGCTCAGCCCTTGAGCAAGTCTCTTACGGGGGTCACCTCCACC
>RJWH01000540.1:274568-384656 GCA_004363575.1 Solenodon paradoxus
GGGGGGCACATGGTAGTGGAGCCCACTGGACAATGGTAAAGAACACTTGGTGATTTGGTTGAGGGCAGGGTGTGTTGATGTATATATATTTACACATATGAGCAATGGGGAACCTATACATAGGAAGTTATTTTAACGTGTAGAATAATTACTACAATAAAAAAACTTTTTGAAAAGTCAGTCAGGCCTCCTATTCTCCCTGCTGGAACCAGGACCCACAGCAGGCGATGCTGGGCACCTGAGGGGCTGTCTGTCAACAGAGCCAGGTGGGTGCCCCACACAGCAGGGTGCCCAGACGGCACCAGGAAATAAACAAGGGCACGGTGATGAAACACCTTAAATGTGTCTCCAAGGCAACGTGAAATCCCCCTCAGTTATTTCTCCTCTAGCAACTGTGTATTTTGGTTCACAGCCCCAGGCCCCAGAGTCACCAGCCTGGGTTCCGATTCCAGTTCTGCCACTCCAGCTTGCAGCTTGATCAGTCATGACACACCTCAGTTTCAGTTTCCTTATCCAGAGGGGAACCCTTGCAGATCTGGGTCTTGGGGTGCTTGTGAGGGCTGGAGCAGGGAAAGTGCTCACGCCGGCACCTCGCCCAGGGAGGCTGGCTGAACAGTAGCTGTTAGGAGGGTTCTTTCTGAAGGCTCTGCGGATGGCTTCAAGAGCTCCAACAAGCCACCTGAGGGATGGCACCAGCTGCCTCCATGGAAGATAAGGATGTGGTCTCCTGGGGCTCCCCAAGCACTGAGTCAGCAAATCACACCCCCCTCATCAAAGTTATTTCTGTTCCCACTTGTACCCTGGGTCCCATTTTGTCACCATTCAGAGTCAAATTCTCTTTAGTCAACTTGAAAATATTATCTTGATCAAAATCCTGAAGGCATCCAATGACATTTGGTATTTGCTCATTCTTTTTTTTTTTATTTAGTTGTTCACAATGGTTGTTCCTCCTGCTCCCCCACCCAGTATGTGGACCCAGGGGTATGTGGCCTTGCACTCCTTCTGAGATGACTGACCTAACTGCTACTCCACCAGGGTACGCCCTCTTTTTTTTTTTTTTTTTTGAAGATGAGGAGGAAGCATTCTTGTTTGTTGTTTATTATTTGGGGGCTTTATGTGATCTAAGTCATAGCCATCAGCTTAGTGCATGAGCCACCAGGGTGTCCCAGATTTGGTAACTCTTAATATATCAAAGGAGAGCAAAGGGGTTGACATGATGTGGCTTACAAAACTGAGGGTCATCCTCTCTGGGCAAGGTGGACAGGCACAGATTCTAGAAAATTTGCTCCCTGTAGGTTATGGTAATACTCTACTCTGGCCCCAGACAAGAGAGACATCAAAAGTCCATTGCCCTGAGCAGTGTCAGAAACTAAGATCAAGATGTGCTCAGGCCAACTCTTCCTAAACTCATTTTCCATGGAACACTTTAAGAACATTTTAGCAGAATACTGCCAGGTCATGATCTCCAAATTAAAGGAGCCTCTCACAAAACAGCAGAGGGGCCACAAATTAACTGCTACAGAAGCGATCAAAAATTAATCACCATTTTGAACAGAAACAAACATTGAGTATCACATGCTGAAAAATTGCAAGACATAGCATAGCTATCAACTGCCTTAAACACTACTCATGATGTGGCTGTGAATGCATTAATATGAAACTGAGTAAATATTTGTTGAAACAGTACATAGACACGCTGGGGAACAGTTCATGGACCTGGTAGGTGGTGTTAATTCAGGTCCTCTGAGAAACAAAGGTCAAAGGCGATTAGATGTGAAAGAGATTTAGTGGGGAAATGCCTGCGAGGGAAAATGCTCAGGGAGTTGGATTAAGTTAACAGACTATACATAATGCTGGTGAGACACCCCGTCACCCCCAGCTCTTTGGAAGAGAGGGGAAGGAATAAAGGTTGGACAGGAGAAGTCTTAAGATTGTGGTACAATTCTAAGAATGTTTCAGCAGAGACTACAGGAAATTTAAGACCCAAAGTTGTCCATCAAAGGACTTGTTTCTCTCCCAGGATGGCCCTGCCTTCCTATCCTTGCCTGCTTAATCACTGCCTGGTGCCTGGGAAGAATTCATGGGAAGTGTGGCCTCAGAGAGAATGTGGTGATGGATTTCAGCCATTACAGTTGGGGCATGTACAACATCTGGATCTGGCATACCACTGATTAAAGGCAATAATTATGTCACAGCAAGACCAATTATAGAAATGTGTTTATTTTTAGTATGTATTTTTCTAACATATAATAAAAGTAAAACAATATCCTTAGCCTTGACTGCATTTTCAGAACACTTCATGAAGTCTCAGGACACACTCTGGAAAATTATAAATTCCTGGCCAAGGGATCATTGGATTGTGGAAAGAGGACACAGGACAGAATCCAGCCTGTTCTGCCATTTATCTTTTCTGGGAGTCTCTTCAAATCCCTTCCTCAGTTATCATATCTTAAAACAGGCAAAGGAAGAAGGGCTCCTACCTGTCTCTGGGAACCTGTCATTGGATGCCTGTTTAGAGACAGACTCCTGGGCAGAGAATTCTATGGCAATATGCGTACTCTTATGGCATCAGAGATTGCTGCTTCTGCACTGGTCTTTGTTCCCACCTCGGGTGTGCCAAGCAGAGAGACCTGTTAACCCCTGCTTTCTCCTGAGCTGATTGACTTAACTTTTGGTCTTGTGGTTTCCCTCTGTTAGCTGTCATAACAGCCGGGGGCGCTGGAAGGTGGGGACACCTTGTGGGGGGTGGGGGGCTGTGGTAGGCAGAGAGAAGGTGTCACCCTCCAAAATAACCCCTGACAAGAACCTGGTGGCCTCTTTGAAGCAGAGGCTCACCACCATCCTGGTTCCAGGAAACCCTCAGAGACAAAGAGAAAGAGGGGACTTTAAAGAAATATAGTCTGGTGCAAGATCACAATGCCTCCTAGACAGATGGAGATTGAGCCGAGGGTCTGAAAGTCCAACTGGGCTTGGAGGGAGATAAGGAGCAGAAGGAGGAAGAGGACAGATTAGTGGTAAGAACTTCAGGGAATCAGATTCCCCAAAAGCAGGTTCTGTGTCTCCCCATCCAACCGGGGGATCTCTGGTAGCTGTGTCTTGGTCTCCCCAGGATATCAGGAACCCACAGAGTGAGCTCTGTGTCTTATCAAATAGCTCCTGATGGGGTTTCTGAAATGTAAGCTCTCCCACTATCTCCTCCAAACTAGCACAAAGCTGCTCTCTCTCAGAAATCTGCCTTCGTCAGTGTCTACTGCCTCTTCTCTGCACCCCACTCTATCGCCCCGTCCTCCACACCAGGTCCAACTCCACCGAGCTCCTTCCAAAGCCCCGGCCTATTGCTAACTGCAGCTCCCTCTGGACTTTGCTGCCTGTGCATGGCCGTCTCCCCAGCACAGTTAGGCCAACTTTTTTCTGTTAATTCTTACAGAATCTTTCCTTCCTCTGAAAAGGGCAGAGGCTTCTAACCCACCCACTACCAGTGCCAACACTCAGCATACACAAACACTCCACATGGCAGACCGCATTCAGTGAACATGAGCGTGGCCACCTTAACTGCCGGCCAGCAATATGCCGCCGTGAGCGAACGCTTCAAACCTGCCATCTTAGTTCATTCCTTCCTTCAGGACAGCTCTGAAGCTCCTATTGTGTGCTGGACCTTCTTAGTTCTGGGGAAGGCAGACCATGATCTTTGCCCTCCTGGAGTTCACATCCTCACACCAACTGTGGGAGGCGGGCATCACCCAAAGTCACAAAGCCAATTGCAGACTTGACATTCAAGCTCAGCTTTTTCTAAGGCCAAAATCTTTTTTTTTTTTTTTTTTAAGATGAAGACAGGAATGAAGGTGAGTAGGCAAGCAGGCAGGAAGACAGAGGAGGAAGAAGCATTTTTTAATTTACTTTATATAGTTCACATTGTTTGCTTCCCCAGGATCTGGGACATGAACCTGAGTCCCTAGGATTGCAAGGACTGCGCTCCTCTGGAGGAAGCTACTCTAACCACCACTCCACCAGGGCAGGCCAGTAGCTTTTTAACAAACATGAGCTATTAGACTCTACAAACTTGAAACTTTAGACAAATAGGCACATAACTCCTGTATATAATTTTAGTTTATAAAGCACTTGTCTCCTTGAAGAGATGGCTGATCTCACTACTGGGAATTACAGGTGAGTATGGGCCAGTCTGAGGTGCCAGAAAGCAAGCAACAGTCCCAAGAAAGGTGCCAGTGAGAAGGGGTTCCACAGACCAAACTGGGGACAACTTAAGCATCAGATAATTGGTAGTAATAATTATTGCCCTCTAAAAAAAGAGGAATCGGGGGGTTCATGCTAATATAAATGTGATAAATGGAGAAGGAAAGAACTTCTAATGAATGAAAGATAATGTACTTAGAAAATTACCACTTAGCAAACATCAAATCATTGATTAGTGATTAGGCAAGGCTTAATCCATAGGTGCTAAAACTTCTGGGTGAAAGTTTGGGGAACACACTCTTGGACAACACTCTCAATGTGGGTTCCTCAGTTATTTACAAAAGGAAAAATAGAAACTTGACTTTGAGAAGCCTGACATCTCAACCATGTGAGACCTCAAGATCTACATGCAATGGGATAAATTAGTATCTCTATGTATGATTACTGATAAAGACCGATGATTTCTGTAGTATGCCGAAAATGTGTATTTTGAAACTAATCATGAAGAAACCCGAATGAAAGGATATTCTGTAAAATAACCTGCTTTAAGTCTGCTTTTCCTGTGGGAACAGCTGGATCCCTGCTCTTTGGAGTGGATTCTCAGTCCACTTACCTTGCCACTCCGACCTTCACCTTGCCACTCTGACCTTCACCTTGCCACTTAGCCAATAAGCCTCACTTGCTTTCTGAAAAATAAATAACTACTTAAGGTGCCGACCATGTAAAGTTCATGGTCCCGGGTTCAAGACCCAGGGCCAGTTGGTGGGGGCAGGAACAAACGAAAGTTAAATAAATATGTATTGGATAAGAAACGACATTATTAGAACCTTAGGATGATTGGGAAAACTCCAGTAAGGGCTGTATGTTAAATCATTCTGACTGATAATTACACAATTATGTCTGAAAATGTCCTGGTGGTTGGTTTGGTTTTTTTTTTGGAAACAACAATACCCTGAAATATTTAGAGGTAAAGTGGTATAATGTCTGTCACTTACTCTAAAGTGGTTGAATATATTGAGCAAGAAAGGGTAGAGAAAACAAGTAAGGTAAATCTTGAACATTTGGAGAACTGAGTGGAGGATATCCAGGCATTCTTTAGTTTTCTTGCAAGTTTTCATTAAATCTGAAATGAGCCTCCAAGGAAAAAGTGAAAACACGTGACCATCTCATTGGCTCTTCGTGTAGATGTGAAAGACAAGGTCAAAGTTCATTCTTGTTTTACAATCACTGCAGCTCAGAGTTTGGAGAACTGAGGGCGCTTGGAGAACTGAGGGCACTTGCTGAGGCTGTTAAACCGGTGGTGACACCAAATTTGAACCAGAGCTCCAGACTTCGGATCCCGGCACTGCCATGCGAGTCTCAGGGGGCTGCCGCCCTCCTTCAGGCTCTCTGGGCTAAGGAGCCACATTCAAACCCCCGTCTCCCCAGCGCCACATGCTTACCTCTAGAAATGCCCACGCCACTTCGCAGACGGGCCGCTTCTGTCTGCAGCACTACTTGGCAGTGGGTCTGGGAACAGGGAGGGTGGCAATACCTCTGAGTCAGTATTAACATGCATGGTGAGGTAGACCGAGAGCCACCGGGCTTGTTAGGTGGGACAAAGTGATGAAGGATGGACTGCTGAATGAGTGAGCGGCAGCTTTCATGCAGACTGTCATTCATGCGAAATAAGCTGAATGTCTGAGGTGGCTTCTGGGGTCCAGCTCCAGAGGGTCTGGGAAGGGCAGCTCTAACACACTTCTCCATGGGACCAAGAGCCCCCTCTATCCTCTTGTAACCCCCATTACCCACGAGCCACCCACCCAAAGTAAGGGGTCCACAGCCATAGAGACTAATGAGAGGGGGAGGGTCAGGGGCTGGTTAAAATCAAGAGCCAGCAGACATGATCTGGAGTCCACTGGGCAGATCTAGGCTTTACTGGGTTGAACTTTTACAGTTTAGACCTTTACGAAAAGGAATACAAGGCATCCCTCATGGCTCAGGCAGCTGAGACAGCTGGGGTGTGGACAAAGTCCCAGGGCCCAGGTTCACAGCTTGGGGTCATGGAGAGGGGGAGAACCAAAATAAAAAATAAATTAAAATGCTCTTCTTCTTCCTCTCCCTTCATTCCTGTTTTTTTGTTTTTTTTTTTAAACATGTTTAATGATGAATGGGGAACCAATACATATGAGTTTATTTTAATGTGTAGAGTAAGTTATAATAAAAGAAATGAAAAAACAAACCCCCAAACAAAAAAGCACATATGTGTGTGTATGCAATATGTACCTCAAGTGAATATTTACAATGAGAAGTCATAATAAATTACAAATTTTAGAAGCTAGAAAATACCACAAACACCACAAAACTTTTTGGTATTAATTTCCTGGCACACCTCTCTACTACTTTTTTTTTTTTTAAGGAAAGGTGCAGGCAGGAATGTAGCATTTATTTATTTATTTTATTTAGTTGTTCATCTTGGTTGCTCCACATACACACACACCCCACCCTCACTCCTGCCAGTGCAAGCACTTGGGTCCTTGGGATGCGTGTGGACTATGCTCAACCGCTGCTCCACCAGGGCGTGTCTCTACTTTTTAATAGACTAGCTTTTGGGTTAAAATATCTCATTTGAGCATATTTTCTAATATGCGAGCACATTACTTGCACTCCCCAGGTCTTGGGAGGGGCCCTGAAGCTTAAGCTGAACCTACTTCTGCACGCTTCTGGAAGGAAAGTTAGGAATTTAGGGAGAGAATGAGCAGGAATACTCCCTCTCAAGTCTGGTTACTCCACTAAATCCCAGAGACCTGTTGGCTCTCTCTTCACCTTCTCTGAAAAAAATGCAGTTATCAAGAAAATTGGGGCGCGCCCTGATGGCCTAGCGCTTTAGTACACCAGCTGTAGTCCGCATACATCCCAAGGTCCCCTTGGTTCAAGACCAAGGCTCGGGGGAACAACCAAGATGAAGAACTAAGCAAAATAAAGTGCTTCTTTCTCGTCTCTCTTCCTGCCTGCCTGCCTCTGCTCACTTTTATTTCTGTCTGCACCTTTCTATAAAAAGAAAGAAAAAAGAAAATGGCACCTTGGAAAGTTAAGGGCGACATCTCTGTGTTCTGCAACAGAAAGGGTTAAACACCTGACAAAGCTGAAAGCAGCCTGGTAGGCTTCTCTCCTTCCTTCTGTGGGATCCCTGATCTTTCCTGCCTCAGGGTCTTTGCACAGTGTTCCTTCACCCTGAAACGCAACCCCCAGCCCCACACCCCATCTTCACCTTTCTTTCTCTGTTGTCGCCTAGTCAAGATTTAGGAATCCGTGAAGTCTCAGTTTTAAGTCAGTTTCTTGGGAAGGCTTTGTCTGATCCTCTCCCTTTGCCTGAAATTCAGTCACTATGATTACTCATTCACTAGGAGGCATTCATATTCTGCTGGCATTACAAAATCTTGGACCTTGTTTGTCTGAGTACCTGTTTCATTCGTGCCTGCATTTAACAGTAACACAAACACTTTCCCATCAATGAATGAACAAAGGAACCCGGTTCTGGTGGGTAAGGAAAGGGGAGACAGAGCGCCCCCTTCTGGTTTATCTGAGTACCAAGGACCACAGACGACTCTGAGGTGGGAAAAATGACAGGGTGGTAAATTTTTTTCTCCTGTGGTGTAGGCACTACCTCAAGCCAAGATTTTTACCAATTTATGCCTTTGTATCCCTCTTATCACTGTCACAACTCACCTCCCAACTTTCAGAGAATAATCTAACCCCTACAACCATCATCCCCCACACTTTGGACCACTTCACCCGAAGCTCCATAGAGACCATCATCTGGTCCTCCCCACAATTAATATCCCTCCCTCCTGGACCTTTAGCTTTGAATAAGAATAGGATCCAATTCCTCCATCGATCCTCTTTCCTCCTCCTCCCTAATCAATCAATCAGAAGTGATTGGCTGGGACACTGGGGTGGATGTGGGGAAGGCATGGTGGGCAGGGAGCATGGAAAGTTGGGGTGGGGCGGGGGGATTGAGTGCTTCTGAAACAGGATCCTGCTGATATTATGACCTGCGTAGTAGATTTGTGTCGGGGGATGGAGAGATGAGAAGCTACCTAGGCTGAAATATTTAGAAAATGGGAAATGAGGAATTTCTCTCTATTGCTAGACAGAAAAAGAGTACAATATCTCCAGAGTACACAGTACGAGCACATGGTGGAGGGCGGTCATAGAAGGAAATTGGGCTAAGAGACATAAGGGGTTCAGTGAGTGAGGAATGGGACTCAGCAAAGTAAGGAGCTCAGAGAGAAGGTGAGGGGTTCAATAATGGCAGTTGGGATTCAGTGCTAAGGATGTGGGAGAGGCTAGAGGGGGAAAGACGAAATCTTGGGGGAGGGTAATTAGGAGTCAGTGTGGGTGAAAGAGAGAGAGAGGTCACTCCTTCTCTGGTGAGGAGGGGAGAACAGACCTTACCTGTGTCTTCCATAAGGGCTCCCACCCTGGCCCCTCCCCCAGTCATGCCCCAAGAGGGCCTGGCATAGAGTGACAGTTACTTAATGACCCTGAGTCCTGCTAGCTCCTCTGAGCAGCCTGTGGTCATTGGAGGGCTAAAGGGGGCTGAAGTCAAAGTCCAGGTTATTGATCTCTGGCCCCAAAGGTCAGCTTCAGGGGCAGAGGGAGTGGTGCTGCCACAGTAGGAGCCTCCAGGGACCCCACAGCAGCAGGGCTGTGCTGCACAGCCTGGTTTCCGTGTATGTGGCCTTTTCTGCCCCCACAGCGCCCCACCGACACAGACCATCCATCCCACCCTGTCCCCCTGAAACGTCTGCCTGTGAGATGTCTCAGAACAGACTCCTGGTGTCTGGACTTTTGAGTAGCTAGACAGCACAAAAGCAGGGTTTAGATAGAATTATTTACAGCTACTCCCAGCCCCAAGATAAAGCCCCAGGACCCCATGAACTCATTGGTGAGCTCAGCGGGAAAGTGCCAAGCCGTTCGGTAGGCTGGAAAGACAGCCACAATTTTCTGTGTGGCCTTAGGCAAACCACTTAACCTTTATGGATCCTAGTTTTCTTATCTATAAAACAAAGGAGTTAAATCAGATGCGCTCTATGATCCCTTTCAAATAAACAAGCCAAGATTCTAAGGAATCTAGGGGAGACAGTCACTGAAAGTAAGGAAGAGGGAGCGGAATGAGGTTAGGTTCAGCAGATTGGGGAAAAAGAAACCTTGTACTTAATAACTAAACCGGGGTTCTAATAGTGACAATTATTAACCTTGGAATCCTGAGCAAGTCATCATTTATTCAGTCAACAGACATTTAAGATGCAATTATTCTATTCCAAACTTTGCACTGTTATGCCAGGTGCACGACGAACAAGACAGACATAGCCCCTGGCGCCATGGAGCTTGCATTAAAGCAGCCAGTGGGAGAGAAAGAAAGCAAAGACCATGAAGTGGGGCAAACACTGTCATGGACATGCAGGGTTCTAGAAGAACTCAGGACAGTAGGTGAAGGCAAAGACATCAATGGACAAAGTGGCATCTAGGTTGAAGCCTACGGATGAATAGTGATCAGCAGAGTGAAGTAAGGGAAATGATGCTTCGGGCAGAGTGTAAGACTGGGGGAAAAACCAGGGAGAGAGAGACCTATGGAGGCTCTCCAATGTCAGCTGTGGCAGGAGTGAGGAGTGTCAGTTTGCAAGGCTGGTACTGGCGGGTAGAGACCTGCCTTGTCTACAAAATCGAGATAACCGCAGGTCTCCTGGCCTCTCAGTTTTTCCAGCAACCCTACTTTGCAGCAGCCCTACTTTCCTCTCTTGGAAAACTTGGAGTTTCCAGAAATCACTTGGGGTGAGGATTCTCTTTGAGGTAGTCTGAGAAGAGCAAAAAGCAGTAGACAAGCCTGGGAAGCCCCTGCTGTCCTCACCCTCAGAGCCTTTTGCAGAGTCTGGGGAGATAAAGTGTGGAGAAACAATTTGTGATTGGAAAAACATTGTAAAAAGTAATGCATAGACAAAAAGAGGTGGCAAATCCAGCTTTAGGTTACCTTTCAGAGGACAGTGAGAAATTATCCAAAACTGAGATTCCTAAGCCTCTAAAAAACTTGTCCAAGGTCACACAACTGGAGAAGGGTGAGACTGAGATTTGAACAAAAAATTTTGACCCTAGAGTCTTTGCAGAAGAGGAGAGGACCCTATTCGAAAGAGCTCAGTGGGTGAAGGTTGTAGAGATCAGCTTCAATTCAGTGAAACAACTGACTTTCTCACAGTCCCAACTGTGCCTTACTCCTTCTGGAAGCAGTGAGCCCTCTGTGCTGGAGTTTTGCAAGCTAAATCCAGAAATGATTGACGTCAAGCTTGGGATCTGAGAGGGGATCGATGGATCTGCAAGTCCCTTCTGGCTCTGAGAGTCTTGGAATCAAGGATCTCAGGCTCCATTCTCTTCCCTCCATACATCATCCTTTAATAGGACAGGAGTGGGGCCTCTTTTCTCAGAACCTCAGGGTGTTAACTTGCCTTCACGAGAGGCTGGAATAGAGAAGAGACAGCTACTAGGCACCTGTCCTTCTGCTGTTCTGCCTCCACCATAGTCCAGCCACCGGGGCCCAGCGGTGAGAAGAGGGAAGGGAGAATCCCCGGTCATCTGGACCCCCGTGATGCTGGAGTAGCTGACCTGGAGTAATGCCACCTCGTAGTTGCGAGCACAGTCTGCACATCATGATGCTCTGGGGGGACTGCCTAGGCTAGTGTGGGGTCTTGGCACAGTGCTTGGCGCATGGAAAATACACCTTACCTCTTATTATTTTGTTTTTGTTACTGCTGGGAGAATTAAAGTTTTTCAAACAGTTTGAGCTTCAGTTTTCTCTGTAACTAAATGGGAAGAATAACACCTCCCTCATCAGGTGGTTGGAGGGATAGTACACACAGCACATGGAAGAAGTTAGCAGATGTTGTTTTCCATCTTGACTCTGAAGGAGGGAGTCAAGAGTAATTTGAAGCATGCCTTGAGCTAAGGGGATAAGCTGGCATCTGGGGTGCACCACTAAAGCCCAGGGACCTGGGTTTGTAATTCAGGGTGTGTTGGGGGGAGGGGACAACCAAAATAAATAAAAGTACTCATCTTCTTCCTTAAAAGAAACACTTCTGGAGTGTCCTGAGGGAGGAGGAGTTAGGTCAGTCTCTGAAGGAGCAAGCCACAAACCCCTGGGTTGAAGTCCTGGGTTGGGAGAGAGACAACCAGTGCAAACATCTAAATACAAATGTTTCTTTCTCCTCTCTCTTCCTGCCTGCCTCTCTCTGCTCACCTTCATTCCTGCCCGCACCTTTCCTTTGAAAATAAAAGCTTCTTCTGGGGGCACATCTTTGTGATTCAGATGACATGCAAACCAGGTAAAACCCCAAGGACCAGTGAGTGAGACCAGGACTGGGGTGAAACATCAAAATAAACAGCTAATAAAATAAAGATGCTTCTTCTTCCTCTTCCTTCCTTAAAAATTGCTTTTTAAAAAGCTTCTTCTAGCACACCCCTGGTGGCTCAGGTGTTAAGCCCATGTCTGAGGCACAGTCCACATACAGCCCAAGGACCCAGGTTTGTGTGCTCCAGGTATCCTCCCTACCTGGGGAGACAACTAACAAATAAAATGCTTCTTCCTCCTCTCTCTTTCTTCCTGCTTTCCTTCCTTCTGCTTTTTTTTTTTTATTTTAATTTTTATTTTACTATGTCTTCTTTCCTTTCTCCCTTCCTCTCTCTCTTTAAAAAAAGTAATTTGGAACTTCTTTCCCTTGTAAATATCGTAAGTGCAACAAGCAGGAAGAGACCTTAAAGATCATAAATCTAGTCTCCCACTTGATAGGTGGGAAAACTGAGACCCAGAGAAGAGAGATTTGCTCCAGGTCACACAGTGAGTTAGTGACAGAGCTAGAACTAGAACCCAGAACTTCTTTATCATACCATTCTATGTCTATTTTTGACAGATCATGAATGAATGTGTAACTGAAGATTGAAAGGCAGAACAGGGGACACCCTTGTGGCTCAGGCAGCTGAGATGCTAACATGCAGAATAGAAGAGCACATCCCAAGAATGCAGGTTCAAGACTGGGAGCCAGGTGAAAAATTAAAATGAACAACTAAATAAATAAAGATACTTTTTTCTGTTCTTCCTTCCTTCCTTCTTTCTCTCCTTAAATGCTTCCTCCTCCTCTCCCTTCCTCTCTTTAAAAAAAAGAAACAAAAGAAAAAGAAAGTATAAGGACATACCACCTAGTTTTTGAAAACTGGGGCTGAAACAACTCAAACAAATAAACTAATAAATAAAGGTTCTTCCTTTCTTCCTTCCTTCCTTCCTTTCTTCCTTCCTTCCTTCCTTCTTTCCTTTCTTCTCTCTTTCCACCCCCTCCCCTTCTTCCTCTCTTAAAGAAAACCAACCAAAAATGTACAGGTCTCTCTATATACTTACCATAATTTTTAGAATTGAAACTGGACAAATTAGAGAATCACAGAGTTGGGGGATGGGAAACACCCTCACTGGGGAGACTTGTACCCCTATCTGGCAATTTGGAGCTAGTTTGTTGGGTGCGTGCTCATCCAAATTAACTTTTCGCAAACCGATTGAAACTGGAACAGGATTTCAAACTAGGCAGGAAGCTGGGACAATAGCTGTTACCCTGATAATTCTGGTCCAACTGGGACGTATGGTAACCCTACCTATATGTTTTCGAGAGGAACTGGAGGACTTGCCGACGTGGGAACCAAACTCAGACTGTTCTTCAAACAAACTATTCACTTTCAAGCCATCTTGCTTTAATTTTTGCTACTCCTTTTCTCTGGAATGCCCTGCCCTTTCTGGTTTACAAAATCCTTAAAAAAGAAAAAAGAAGAAGGCAATGCCACCTTCTTGAAGCCTTCTGTAACACGTATATGTTAGCTTCAGTTGTTTCCACAGTACATTATACAGGCCTTAATTATATGTCCTAGCCACTGTCTGATTCATTTGTCAGTTATATATGTATTTGTCTTTTCCACTTGTTTTCTCCCACTAAATAGAGAAACCAAGGTTCAGAAGCCCATCTTGAATTTGAACGCCCATTTCCTGATTGAAATGAGGTTACTGGGAAACCTGGGTTCCTTGTTCTTAGTGTTTACTAGCTATGGGATGTTGAACAAATCACATGAATTTTAGGTCTTGTTTGCAGATTTATAAAATAGGGTAGGCGAAGAAGAAGCCTGAAGTACTATTTTCTAGGACTTTTCTGATGGAAGAAGTTTAGATGATTGCTTCTGAGTATTGACTCCAGAGTCTACCATCTAGCAGGGACATTCATCTAGTTATTTCCCCCTTTTGTGCTCACCATCTATAAAACAGGAGCAATAACTATGCTTATCTTAGATAAGTTTATTGTGAGGTTCAAATGAGATACTTTATGTAAAGCACTCAGCCCATGCCTGACACATGATGAATCTTCAAAAGGCATTAACAATTATAATTTTTATCCATGCATGACTCTGGGTTCACAGCCTCAAAATAGAGAAAACATGTCTAATTTCAATGTCCTCAAAAGCAAGCTGATTGTTTTCATGTTTCTAAGAGTCAACTGAGGAGAGTGGTAAGGATTATGACTTTGAAACCATCAAAAAGAGTAAAAACCAACACGTTCAGTCTCTTAAGATCCCAAAACTTTTCCTCCCATGGCTATTTATTTAGTTTTATAGGAAGGGTGCAGGCAGGAATGAAGGTGAGCAGAGGCAGGTAGGAAAGAAGAGAGAGGAAGAAGACACATTACATTTATTTTATTTAGTTGTTTATCTCGATTATTCCCGCTGTCCCTAGGATGCAAACCCAAGTCTTTGGGAGGTGTGTGAACAATACCTGGCCAGATGCAAGGGACCACAATGCTCTTCCACTAGAGCACACCTTTCCTATGGTTATTTGAGGATGTGCTTGGATAGAAGCTGAGGAAGGAGTTGACATGGGGTCCAGGAAACTGCCTCTAGTCACTGTCATGAGTGGAAGCCCTATGGTGACAATAGTGAAGAGGAAGGAAGCTCCGAGAAAAACGAGGACTTAGTGGAAAAGGTAATAATGAAGCTTTTGAAATTACTGAGATTATTTTAATGACAAATATGGTGGGAGAGAGAGAAAGTTAAAGAATACAGAGAAAATAGCAATGTAAGAAAATAAATTTCATCCTAATACATTACTTGGTAATGCAGTGGGCATTTCCATAATAATGACGTCAACGATGGTTATTAATTTAGTTGAAACTGTACTGAAAGGAAAGAAGAAAGAAGAGGTAGGCCCTGTAAGAGAGGTAAGTCCTCATTCATCTTAACAGGAAATCAATAGAGGGTATCTAAAATTGATAAATCAAGGAACAGAGATAACATGCGTATTATTTAGAGATATGGAAATGTCATCCAGGAGAAATGACGCAGAGTGGTTATCTCATGGGAGTGAAGGGGTGGGGTGGTCAGAGGATCACTGTTTTTCTTTATAATATTTTCAAATACTCACTGATTTTTAACCACATGCATTAATTATTTTAATTACTATTTTTTTTTAAGTAAAGAAGAAGTGGAATTTTGGAGTGAGCTAGACCTGAGATGTAGCCTTTGTGATTTGTGAGTTGGAGCAAGTCACCTAGCTCTACTATGTCTGTTTCCTCTCCAGTCAAGAAGGGATTATATTGGGGTGGTTGAGGACAGAAAGAGACAGTACACAGAAGACACTTGATGCATACCTGGTATATAATCAGTCTCAATAAACAGTAGTACAGAGTCAGGGAAGAGCAGGTTAAAGACCTAACTGAAAGTAGCATTTGGGAGATGACAGAATTTGTTTAGACACCCTGCCTCCTGACGATCACTGAACAAATGGACACCAAGTGAGTGACAGCTGGATAAGTTGTGACCCACAGGCCAGACTAGAGTCACAGCGAGGATCACTGGAAGGATTGCCAGCCATGAGGGAAATTGCCCACTGGACATGGTGAGTTTCACTGCAAGCAGACACCTGGTGAGTGACAGTCCCTAGGCATGGGCCAGAGCAGGCTCATCATTTCCTCCTCTTGCCTGTACCTTGTGGGGGATGTGTCAGAAGGGAAAGATTTAGAGGCTGTCAGGGTGAGGGTCAGAGGTCAGCTGGGGTCAGGAAGTCTATTTCACTGAGGTCACTCTCGTCTCCTTTCAATGTAATGAAGCCATTATTGGTGAAAGCAAGTGCCTGGCGTCTTGCTCTGTGAAGCAAGGCCCTCATGGGGAGCAGGACTGAAAGAAGGAAGGGAACTCCCTTGGCTCATCCTCCTTCTGCCAATTCAACAGGCCTAAGAGGTGAGAGGTACAAGATTTTGTTTGGTGTAGGAAGCCCTAGTTCCTGGAGTAGAATAGTAGGATGAAAATGACAGCAGTAGATTGTTTATCAGTGTAATTAGGAATGGGGTCTCTCTCTCCCTCTCTCTCTCTCTCTCTCTCTCTCTCTCTCTCTCTGTCTCTCTCTCTCTGTCTCTCTCTCTCTCTCACACACACACACACACACACACACACACACTATATCTCTTGAATATCAGAATTGGAAGAAACATTTCTCTAACAACTAATCTAACTTCTTCATCCTACCCTTAAATGATAAAACTGAGTGTCTTTCCTGAGATCACAGAGCAAATTTTCAGGCAGGATTAATAAAGTATATTAATAAAGTATACTTAATTATTAATTGTCTGTCTTTGTCCTCTAGAATATAAACTTTATGAGGGCAAGAAAATGGCATTAATCATTCCATGGAACTAGCATCCTGAGGGACACATTTTGGGAAGAAAAACATTTTTCAAATGCGTACCATGTTAGGAGGTGGTCAGGATTTTAACTCCAAACACTCTGGACCTTATCACGGAGTTCTCAAAACACTGAAGAAGTGGGAGCTAGACGTGGATGACTGCCCAAAAGAAGAAATGCTTTAAGCTATGGCCAGATCTTTGGTTTAGAAAGCCAGAGTTTGGGGGAGGGTGATCAGCAGAAAGGAGAGACCAGAAGCTCTGACCAAGGAATAGGAGCCACCAGTATGGGCCCTATTTATGAGTCATATTGTATCCATAGCCTCCCTCTATAACCTTCTGCTTGCACATACCTTGTTCCTCATTGGTACCAGCATCTGTCAGGGTAACAACATACTAGAACTGCAGACAGAATGTGGGTTTCGAAGTCAAATGGTTGGGTTCAACTCTGCCTCTACATAGAATAACTAAATTAGGCCACAAATAGTAATTAATTATACTCCAGTTTCCTCTTTGATAAGGTGGGAGCAGTAATACCTATCATTCAAAGTTATCGAGAAACGTGAATAAGGTAAGAAAATTATCTATATTCTTGGTAAATAATAGCTGTTGTTATTATCTATCAGAATACAGGCTCCACAAAGGCAAAGTTTTTGTTTGTTTTGTTTATTGATGTGGCAACATAATTCTTGCCACAGAAGAAGTGCTCAATAAATATTTGGTAAATGCTGAATGAGTTATTACTAAGATTTCTTTCAATTTTTACTTTTATGCCATTTTGTGAACCTACATAAGAGGAACATTGCAAGTTACTTTAAAGGGGAGATATGCTTTGCGTTGATATTCGGCATCCTTGTCTTATCCAAAGAGCCCCTCTTTTTTCTCTTTTATTATCCCCAGAAATCAATAAATAAGAAATATGCAATATTTAACTATATCAGATCTTATCTCCCTAAATGTACTGTAACTTCTTGGAAGACAAGAAATGTTTATTTGCTTTGGAAGGATACGGTTTTGATCATTAGACTCCTTATTGTGCATATTACTTATCTGATTCCTCAACCACATTTTGGAGCTAGCATAATGACTGGATCATAGCAGATATGTAATAAAATTTTACTGAGATGGGAAGCCCAGAAAGGGAGGTTTGGTCAGGAGTCCCATCCCCCAAATGGAAACAACTCATTGGCAGTGAGGAGTCAATTATGTTGGGATCCATCTGTTTCTTTCTAAAGCATCCTCTCCCTCTATATATGCAACTTTGTGATGTTCTAAATCCCTCCTGGGTTTGTCTTATTTAGATTGAAGAGAAACAGTCCAGGAGGAGATTAATTATAATATTATATAATAAATATAATATTTCAATAACATTGTTTCAATTAAAGCCTTTTCAGAAAACTTTTTGGGTATCTTCTTGGACCAGGTACTGTGCTAGGTACTAGTAAGGATGTGGGAAAAGAAGCAGAATTCACACTTCTCAGTCACAGAGACAAGTACCACACAGTCATCACAGTAATAATTTACATGAAGAACTAACTATATGTCAGACCTATTTAAAAAGCTTTACCAGGGCATATACTTGTGGCTCAGGTGGCTGAGATGGCTGGGGTGTGAACCATGTAAAGCTCAAGAATCTGGGTTCACGACCTATGGCCTGGGGGGGAAACAAAACAAACAATTAACTAAATAAAAATGATTCTTTCTCCTCCCCTTTCCTCTTTTCCTTCTTTCTTTTTTCCTCCCTTATTTCTTTCTTTATAAAGTAAATAAATAAAAAAACTTTACCTACATGATCTAAATTTATTCTCATAATACTTTTGAAAGTTAAATATTCTCATTATCCCCATTGGACAGAAGATAAAATCAAGGCATAGAGAGGTTAAGAAGTTGCTCTGGGTCACAGAACTGTAAATAGAATTGATACTCAAACATGAGCACATTGACTCCAAATTCTGTTCTCCCATGAAAAGTGCTTTCCGTTAAGGAAATAATTGGAAAACAGAGTTGAGTCTCTTCTGCTCTGGTGTTCTTTGAATCAGAATATATCTCCTCTTTCCTCACCCTCTTTGGCTACAAGTATAGTAAACTCGCTTTTTTCTGAAGGGGAACTTGACTCACAGAATCGTGTACTGCTGAAATGCCTGACCTGTAGTATTCCAGAGAGTGCCTTTATTTGTCTCAAAAGTGTCAGAGTAGCTGGGGGGCTGAGAAGAATCAGGTTTCTAGGAAGGACTTGGTGGGAACTCAAGAAAGTATTCTTAAAGTTGAGAGGTGGGAGCCAGGAGAGACTGCCTATGTCCATCTGTTTTCAGCACCGTGGACAGAGCTCCAGACGCCCTCAGTACCTTGGATAGAGACACTGATTGCGCCTGCCGAGTGAACACATCTCACTGGAGCGGTCCAAATGAAACTAGAGCGCTGAATTCCCTTTTCCCTTTCTTCAGCCAGACTTGAGTCACTTGACCCTCAATCGGAGAGACACAGGTACAGGTAATAAATAGGTTTTAAGGGGGCTGGTAATAGGGTGAGTATAATAAGACTTAGGTGGGGAAGATTACATAATTAAAAGTGTCTGGCTAATGTACTACGAGAACTCTGGAATATCTAAAGTAGGGTCCTTAAGTGGGAGTGGGGCATCGCTAGTGATATTTGTTAGTTATATGTATTTTTTAGAATGAGTAGCAAAGGGCAACTGCTGTCCTTTACCGCTCCCCCGCTCAGTCATATCCCTCATTCCTTACACTCAAGTTTTAGTCTCTTGGAGAGCACACAGTGTAGTAAAGAGAGAAAAATAATCTTTCCACAGTTCCTTACTCTCCTCACCTTCTTCTTCCCTACCCCCACTCATCCCGGTTCTCAAATACACACGTGCAAGCAAACACACACACACACACCGGTGCAGGGTAAGAAGTAGGAGAGTTTCTGAACACTTGGTGGAAATTCAATTCAGAGAGAGCGAATGCCCCAGAAAGCAGGCTCTGTCCCTTTAAATGGGTTGTAGCCGTGGGGGAGGGGAACTGGCCGGAGCT
Source organism: Solenodon paradoxus (assembly GCA_004363575.1). Taxonomy (NCBI): domain Eukaryota; kingdom Metazoa; phylum Chordata; class Mammalia; order Eulipotyphla; family Solenodontidae; genus Solenodon; species Solenodon paradoxus. The sequence goes on from RJWH01000540.1 coordinate 293,521, forward strand.
GGCATTGTCCAGTTTGAACTGAGCACCGGAAGTGAAGGGGCAGGGCCTGGGCCGCGCACTGAGCCCCGGGCCATTGTCCATCTCCGACCAGGGTAGTAGTCATTCCCCTGGCCAGCCCTCTTTATCTTCTAGGAAGAGAAGACTCTCAAACAAGGAAACTCCAGTTCCCCCACTAACCCGCTCTGGGAGGGGAGCGCACTCGAGAGTGGTGAATGAGAATCAGACAGACTTAGGCACCTGGGTGTTTAGAAATACCTCCACCCACCTATGCACCTAGGCCCTTTCCCAGGATTGGATAGGTATGGGATAGGAATGGGGCTGGAGGAGAGAAGAGCACACGTCAAGCCTCTTTGGGTTCACACTGCGCTATCAGGGAGCTCCATGTGGGACCAATTTCAGTCATAGATTTGGAAGGAAAGAAGGAAGGATTCTTTACACAGACTCAATTAGGAGCCCTTTGAGAGATCCAGAAAAACTCACTGGGAAACTCAGGAGGCTGAGAGATTCAGAGACCGACTTTGAGAGGCAGCGTCTGGGTCAGGACTGGAGATCAGGCTCCGGGAGGGTCTCCAGCCTCCCCCCACCCCCTGCTTCCTCATCCCAGGCTTCCTAGTGTCCTGAACTCCAGGTCTATCTAAGCACACGGGGGTGGAGGGGGCGGTGGAGAGAGCGGGTCAGCGCCAAGCAGCCGGGTCAGCTCGGAGGCCTGAAGGGGAAGGGAGGGGGAGGGGCGCTCAAGGGCTGGGGGAGGGGGAGGGCTCATCCATTTCTCCCTTGACAGGTGGTTTGTGTCTCTGATTGGCCAGCGCTGCCAGGCTCACACCTCCCTCCCCCAACTCTCTGGAATGTATAATTATCTGCGCGGGGGGTGGGGGTGGTGTGTGAGTGTGTGGGAGCAGTCACAAGGTTTAAAACTACCCCCCCCAAAATCCCCCCACCTGTAGGCTGCGCTGGGGAGCCCCACTGAGTCCTTAGAGTACAGGAGCTCAAATTCTGGGGTACTCAAGACTTCTAAGGCTGATAGCCCCCTTATCCAGATGTGTATGTGGGGAGGGGGTGTCAAGCTTCAAGGTTCTGAGAAGGGACACCCCAGAGGTGTCAAAGACCACAGCGGTGGGGGAGGGCTGGAGCTGGAGCCTGGAGGGAAAGGGAGGGGAAAGAAGAGGGAGGGGAGGGGAGGGGGCTGCCCGCGGGGGGTTGGGTCATTGTCTTTTAGAATTTGGGAGCCTTTGAAAAGCCGTGGGCCCTCCCACCGCTATTGTGCTGGGGAAGATGTAGCTGCCTCTTCTCCGAGCTGCCCCTTTGCCTCCGGACTTCTCTGGGGCCAGCAGCCCGCCGACCAGGGGCCCGGGGCGCGGGCTCTGTCGACTACCATGGGCTCTGTGTCAAACCAGCAGTTTGCAGGTTCGAGCTCGGGATTTATTGGGACAACTTAGGTTGCAGGGGCTCCCAGGAGCCACAGAAAAGGGAGGTGGGGAAATGTCCCCCAGGTTGGCCAAAGGACCCCAAGTCTCCTGCTAACTCCTGCCTCAGGGGTTCGTCTCTGGAGCAGGGAACCCTGGTGTCCCAGCGGCTAGCATGCCGATGCTACGGGGGCGGGGGGAGAGAAGAGGAGGGGCCTGCCTGGCGGTCTGTCCCCGGGCAACGTGTTATGGGAAGAGGAGCAAAACTTTCGGGGCACCTCTGGCTTCAGTGTAAGCTTGGGGAGCGCGGGAGGCGGCTGGGACAGGTCTTTAATCACCGGCTACTTAGTAACTGCAGCCTCCTGAGTGTCCACCCACCGGCTGGGCGCTTAGGTCTCCCTGCCGGGTGTTGAGCGGGCCCTCCAGTTGCGTGGCCCCCCGGCTGAGCGCCCTCCCAATCTCCAGGTGGCTGCGCCAAGGCGCCGGAGGAGGCGCCGGAGGACTCGGCCCGCGCCGCGGAGGAGCCGCAGTTGCTCCACGGGGTCGGCATCTGTAAATGGTTCAACGTGCGCATGGGCTTCGGCTTCCTGTCCATGACCGCCCGAGCCGGGGTCGCGCTCGACCCCCCGGTGGATGTCTTTGTGCACCAGGTGAGACCGATTCCGGTAACTTTATAAGGGAAGGGGATGTTGGCGCGCAGATCCAGAGGTGGGAGGACAGGTTGGGCTATGGATTGAGGGAACCTAAGGGCCTTCATTCTGCGTCCTGGTCTTTGCCGTGCACCCCGGTTCTAGGTCCCGTTTAACTCCAACCTGACGGGGTGGGGGACTGCGCCGAGGATCCGCACCCCTTCACCCCCTTCCGGGAACCTCGCTGGCATACCACGTGTCTGTTACCTCTTTCCCCCCGGAAGGAGGCAGGGGCAAGGAGGTGACCCCATGTGGCAGAAACTAAGGTTGTATTGTGCTTGCCGGTGGGGGGAGGGCGAGCAGGCCGGCCAGGGAAGCACATGCCCGGCTTGAGTAGGGTCCTGAGCGCTAGCGTCTTTGCTTAACGTGTGGATGTTGTTTCCGGGTGGAGAAGGGAGGGTGGGAGGCCGGCCTGACTCTGGGACCCGTGGGGGTGGGGGTGGGGGTGGGGGGCTGTGAGTTGCTGAGAAGACTGCGGGGCTCCTCACGCACATGGTCACCCAAAAGTCTGGGACCTGGCTAGGTTTGGCAGATCTAGAAAGATGGATAGATGTAGGAGTGTGTGTGGTGGAGGCTGATGGCTCCTCCGGAGGGCCCACCTCGGACACATAGTTCATCTACCCACTCTTCTTTTGCTGTTCAGTTCCTCCTGGGAGGGAGAACTAGGAGACCAGCTCCTAGGTTCCTGGGCCAGACTGGGAGGGAGTTAGATCGCAACCCCAAGTTCTCAGTTAAAGCAGGGCAGCACAGTGGGGGTGAAATTCAGTGTCGCAGGGCAGGGGGTGGAGGGAGGCTAACCTCTGGATCTATTCTCTTCAGCTTGGCATTTATGGCCCCAGACAGCCATTGATTGCTGTCCTAACATTCCCAGCCTCAAACAAGGAGCAGAGACTTGGGCTTGTCTCCTTCCTGGCCGCCCCTTCCTTTCACCCCTTCCTGAGTATCTCAGAAAGCATTCCGGTGCTCCTTGGACACCAGCTGCCCATAATAACCGTGTAAAGGAAGTTGCTGCCTGCCTCCTTTCCATCTTTGGAGGGTTAGACCTGGGAAGAAGAAATTGCTAATCCCCAGCCTAGAAGGTTGACACCCAAGCCGGGCAGGGAGGGGTTACTTCGGGGAGGTTGGCTTTCAGAGCCGTGGGGGAGGGGAAAGGAGGATGTGGGGATTAAGGGTTGGAGCCTGAGGGATGGCATTCTGGAGGGGGAGGGGTAGAAAAGAGATGCTGGGTGGACTAGTTGGAGGTGGTGGGGAAGTCTCAGCACACCCCTCAGTGAACAGGGGAACCAGGGAGATAAGAGGCTGCAGTGAGATGGGGACCCTTCAATTCATGTTGGGAACTTGGGGATTACTGGACTCCTGGAGCATCTGCTGCTGGAGGCTTGGCTACCCCTTTGCTGAGCCCAGATCCTCTTCCCCTGAGCCCCCTCCCCATCAGACAGCTAGTTCTGGCTGGTGGCTTTTCCCCCCTTCTCTGTCTCATTTACATATGTGAATGATAACCCACAGGAAGTAATTGTGGGAGAAAGAAGGGAATTGGCCTCTTTAGATCTATTAAATCACTTTATTACAGGAACCAGCTTTGAATGGCCCTCCTCAGCAGGGCGGCAGGCTCCCCCCACTCTCCCATTTATCTGATCACAAAGAGATTAAAATCTCTCCTGGTTTGGAGACTGACTGGACCGCTTCCCTAACTTTGGGAGGCCCAACGTTTTCTTGTCTACCTTCCAAAGGCGACTTAATAAGGAGGGACTTAGCGAGCATGTGCACCATCATCATCCAGGGCTCCTGGTAGTGTCAAATCCCAGTGCAGACTTTGCTCAGCAAATGGCTCTGGGCTTTAGTCCACTTAACCATAGGATTGAAGGCAATTGGAGAGCTATTGGCGTAGAAAAACAGTCTGAAGGTCTGGGGAGTAGAGATGGATTAGCTAGGAGATAATCTAAACTTCAGGGCCCTGGAATGTTCAGGGACATTCCACAGTTGAATAAGTTATCAGGAGGAAGTTGAGCTGGGATAAGTAATCAAGAATTTGTCTCCTAACATCCCCCACTCCCTCAGCATAACTAAGGACAATGACTGATTGGATTGCCCTAAGCCTTACTTGGTAGGTGCTTATATTCATCCTCAAACTGTACCTTAACAGTAAAGTAGACTGGTCCAGTCCCTGCACTTGAAATAGCTCTGGGGATCTATCTAGAGGAACTTAGTAGATGCAAAATGATCTCTAAAAATTGTCCTCTGGGAGGAAAGTGCTCCCAAAGCAGGAAGAGGTAAGACTTTTCTCTTTAACAGGAAAATCTTCCCCTTCTTTGACCACTGGTGGGGGTAACCCTGGAGCTGGGGTGGGGGTGGTAAGAGGAATAATTGTCCTAAGGCAGCATTGACATCTACTAGGAAAGGGGGTCAGGATTCCCTTTCCAAGGGGAGCAATTTCACATTTTCTTTCCCCTTCAAGGTTGAACCTATTTGGTTTCCAACATGCTGTATGCCACTCTTCTTATGGTCCATCTCAAACACTGTGCCCCCAGGAATGGTAAGTGGGAAAGAAAACCCATTCAGCATTAGAGAGGGGAAAAACCTCATAAAGCAAAGAGGTTTCAGTAACTTTTACTCAACCAGTGTCTTTGGATCTAAAATACCTAGGACTGGGAGAATTAAGGAATCAGAATAATGGCAGATGGCTGGCCTTTAAATCAAGATTTCTCAGCCTCAGCACTATTGTCATATTTTGAGTAGGACGATCCCTTGTTCTGGGCATCCCTCACTTGTGACAATTAAAAAATGTCTTCAGGTATTGACATCACTCCCATTTGAGAAACAGTTACACAGGGGAAGCTAGAGCCAGAAAGCTAAACTCCCCAGTTGCCCTGAAATTCATCAAGAATTCTGAAATCTCCGTGGCCATTTTAAGAGTTTTAGCTTAACTCCTGCTTCCTGTAGTTCATCTTTCAAACCCCCAAGACTAGCAATTGAGAAATGAGAAAGGGAGCCTGGAGCAGAAGGAAATTAGCTGTCTGGTTTTGAACTGTGAACACAAGTGTTCACCTAGATTTATCTCCGGAGCTCCTTAGGGCAGATATCTTCTCTGATCTCAAGAAGTTGGAATTTGGATTAGGAGGAAAAGAATTCACAGAGATACTGTTGGCCTGCTTTTTCTGAAAGGGATGATTTGGGGTGGAGAGCAACCTTGGAGGGGCTAGATCAGGACTCGGGTGGGGAGGGGGGACATAAAGAGAACTTTACCACCTGCCTACAATGTTAGCAGGGCCTCTGATGTCTAGTGAGTGTGCTTGTCTTATCCCCTAAATGACCTCTAAGCTCTTTGAAGAGAGCTGGTTAGTTTTCTACACTGGGGCTGAAGAAGTTACTTCACTATAGAACTGAGGTGTCCTCCTTCTGAGGAAGACTGAACTCGGGGAGAGAATACTAACTGAGCTGCTTTCTCTAGACTGACTGGCTCTTAGATGAGGACCTGGCATTTAGATGATCCTTGAAATTTTGCAGTGACTGATGGACCAAGTGTTGAGCTACAGATAGGATCCTCTTATTTTAATTCATGGACTGGAAGCTGTGGGTTTAGTGATCATTCGTCATTTCCATTTTAGTAAGAAAAAGCGGATCAGAAGAAAAGGAAATCCCTTTGATTTCCAGGAAGTTGAAAGAGAAATACGGGTTGAGCTTTTTTTAGTATCCTCTTGGGAATCTTTCTAGAGACTCCAAATAAAGATTGTGCCACCCTCAAGAGCGAAAACTCACTATCTACTAGCCATTGTCCACTATGAGAAACTATGAGAAACCTTGTAGCTGGTGACATTAATTTCTGCCCTAGAAGTGGTTTTCAGCGACTTTCCCCAAAGAAAGGTTCTGATCAAATTATCACTCTCTGCCCTATTGGAATTCTTTTTTTTTTTTTTTTTTTTTTTTGTGAAATTGCTCCAGGCAAAACCTCCACCCTTCCCTTCTTCCTGCAGGCATGAATAACAATTACTATCTATGCTAAGTCTGTCTGGGAGGTCAAGGAGGGTGGGGGAGGAAAAATACCTTCCCAAAAAGTACAGAATTAATACAGACTTAAAATTAGCTTGGAGTTATTCTACAGGAATCCAAAGTCCAAGGAGAGTAAATAAGCTTTTGTAACCAGAGCTATGATGTTTCTGGCTTTAAAACTGCCGGAGACTTGTCTGTACTTCTAGAGTAAGTAGGGGCTAGCTGAGAAGTTAAATTCCCCATCCTGTTAGAACCCCCAGGGGTCGATCCTTATTCAGAGTTCAGTCCCCTTAAAACTGCATCTTCCTGAGGCTAGAGAAGATAGATACCTGCTCTCTGGAGCTACAGAGATAAGCCTTAAGTGAGCACTTGTGTTCATAGTTCAAAACCAGATCGCTAACTTCCTTCTGCTCCTGGCTCCCCCCCACCCCTTCTGCTCGTGGCTCCCTCTGGCCGCAGACAGACTGATGAGCAGCACCATCTGGTGGAGAACTCCAGGCGCGCACAGGTCGTTCTAACTGGGCTGCGGTTGTCAGACTTTGGTTCTGGATGTCATCTCTTTCCCTACTCCTCTCCGACACTTGCCCTCAAATAAACTACTCCTGGGAGAACCGTTTGGTTCCCTAGCCCCTACCAAACCTGCCTTCAGGAAAAGCTTCAGTCAGACTGAGGACACTGACAATCATTAAATGAATCTACTTTTTACTTTATCAAAAGGATCTTTTTTTTTTTTTTCTGAAAGGAAAGGTGCAGGCAGGAAGAGAGAGAAGGTAGAGACATTTATTTACTTCATCTTGGTTGTTTCCCTTCCCAGGTCAGGAACCCAGGTCGTTGGGGTGTCTGTAGGGTGCCTGCCAGAGGCTGGGATGTAACCACTTAGCCCAGGGTAGGGTGCACCGCAGTTTGTTTGTTAAAGGAAAGGTGTAAGCAGGAAGAGAGAGGAGGAAGAAGCATTTTGTTGCCATTTTAGTTATTCACTCTGGTGGTTCCCTCCCAGACCCAGAACCCAGGGGTGTGTGGCCTGGTCCTTTGGAGGTGATTGACCTTAACACCTGCTCCACCAGGGCGTATCACCACAATTTTTTAAATTGAAGTAGCATGGCATTATAACATTTAAGGTGTGTGTTATTCTAAATGTCCTTTTGGTTTTCACATGGTACTGCCAGAAAGTTTTTAAATATCTATGCCATTTGCATTATTAACTGCTGCTGTAGAGTCTGCCTCTCTGATTTTGGGCAAAGTGTGTATAACCTCCTGTGACCTTAACTGTATCTTGGGTCCTAATAAAGCCTAGCTCACAGGCTTGGTGTGAGGGTTAAATTTCTTACACATGTGAAGTGCTTAGAACACTGCTTAGCCTGTAGTAAGCACTGATGTGTGTTACTAACTTTGGATAGTGGCAAGCTTAGTTTATTCCTGGTTGTGCCCTGCGAGGCACCTGCATTGTGAAGGGATGATGATGAGACAGTTTTGAACTGGGATGGCCCTGGGAATTGTAGAAGAACTGAGACCCCCGTGACCAAAGCAAGTATTTTGAAATTCTGGCTCCGCCACTTCTGCCGAAAGGGGCAATATTGATAAAAAGGAGTGATGTTAGAGCTAAAAGGGACCCAGTCAATATTCTGATCCCTGCTTTTACACATGGAGGCAGAGTTTGTTCAACTTGCTTAGAGCAAGCAAGCAGAGGAAACTCAAGTTTCTATGTGCTTTTTATCCCACCACACTCCCCGAGTGGCCTTCTCTGAACTTAGTGGTTGCTGGGATATGGGGAAGGTCCAGTGTAGGCAGTGGTGAGATTGAAGGGACAGAAGGTCTAAGTACTGGCCCTCCTCTGCCATCCACCACCCCACATCCCCAAAAGGAAATGCCTTTTGTAACTGTTTTCTGGCTAACTAAATGCTATCTTCCCCTGTAGACTGCTTACTCCCTACCATGGACAAATTGGAATTGGAAGATGGTAGGCCTGGCTCCTATCATCTTTAATGTATCTGAGTAAATAACCTTAATTCAGGTTTCTGCATAGAGGATTTGACTGAAGTCACTGATGGGGAGGAGGTCCTGTTTGTTCCCTGGAGGGAAAGAATGGCAGGTCAGAAGGAAAGAAAGATGACTGTATCCATTGCTGTCACCTAACCCCAACATGTAGAGAAAGGAAGGAACTGATGAATGTGTGTGTGTGGGTGTGTGTGTGGGTGTGTGTGGTGGGTGTGTGGTGGGTGGGGAGTGGGGGAATCTGCAGCCTCTGGAACTCCAGGAATCTGACCACCAGAAGCAACCAGTGTCTACTCTTTGTTTCCTGGGGCTGGGCTCTATTGGGGGAGCTCAAGCCTTGCCCCTCCCCCCTCGAGGCCTTTTCTTTTTTTGAGGGGATGGGGAGAGGGGCGGGACCCTGCTTTGTGTGTGGTTGGGGGCGGTAGCAAGAATTTCTGGCTCCTTTCTGATGCTGGCCCTGGGAGGCTGGCCCTGGGAGGCTGGCTCTGGGAGGCTGCACGCAAATTACCTATCTGATAAGAGAGGAATTCAAAGTATGTGTTTTAGAGAGGGGCGGGGTTGGGGGCTGGGCACCACCCCTGGAGACCACCAGTCTTCACCACTATGATGAGTTGTCTACAGGTTGTTGGAATGTTTTTTTTCTCTGAAAAAAATTTTTTTTCCCCAAAGGAAAGGTGCAGGCAGGAACGAAGGCAAGCAGGCAGGAAGAAAGAGAAGGAAAGAAGCATTTTATTTTTATTTAGTTGTTCACACTAGTCGTCTCCCCCTCCCCCCTTGCACACACACACACACACACACACACAGACCCCACCCCTGGGACCAGAGGTATGTGGTCTGGACAGGAGGCGATGACCTAACCATGCTCCACCCGGGTGCATCATCATCGCGTGGATGAGTCCATTTCATATTGCGCCCATTTATATCGTTTTCACCTCAAGCCTATGAGACATGGGTGGGGAGGACATTGTTACCCTCAGTAAACTCACTCAGGAAGGGACATTTTTCTGAGTTCCCACAGCTAGTGGTGACAAAAAGTAGAGTTAAAATGTCCACAGTTTCTTGACACTGAGCTCTCACTGTTCCTTGTCCTGATCCAGTCTGAAGAGGTTGACAGTTGTCCCTCACTGAGGATTTATGTATGACAGGCTACATATCAACTACTTTTCATGCATAAAACGTCACGGGGACACCCCAAAATGGGTTTTTTACTCTGTTGATTAGCACACTTATCTGTGCTGACCCATTGTCCAGTCACAGCTGGAACTGGGAATGCCCCCGCAAAGAGTCCACCTGCCGAACTTGAGGATTGCCTAGGTCAGTAAGAGACAAATCAAATTCCATTTCACATTCAGGATACAAATACAAAAGTCAGTGCCCCAGAGGTGGGGGTAGATCCTTTACCGGGATGGGGGAGGGTTTTCATTCCTTGCTTTCTTGGTCTTTCCCCGCTCACCTCTAGATTGGGGATGGGGAGGGGTCACCACATCCCTGACAGTTCCTGTGGGAATAAAGGAAGTGAGAGGATCTCCCATGATGTACTGGAGGACAAAAGCTACAAACAACTGAACATGAAATCATTTCTTGAGCACATTGGGGTGCTCTGTGCCTGCGTAATCTTTAGCCATTGCCAAACCATTCTCTGAAGGACTTGAGGTCCACAGGTGAATGACTGGCCAAGACTGCACAGCCCAAAATGGCTGGAACCAGCAGTGTGTGTGTCTTGCACCTGAGCCTGTCTTCACCAGTTATTGCAGTAGAAATTTTGTCTTAAGCAAGACTATACACTGAAAACAAATGTAAATGAGCAACTGGAGATCCCCTCTGGCTAAAGAGGTCCTTTTCCTTAAGCCCCAGTTGAAAGTCACCCATCCCCCAGCATGAAATACTAATACCACTTATTCATGTTCCTGGAATCAGGACTGGGTGCAGAATGATTCCTTTTGCTTCTCTGGCCCTGTTTTTATGAAGTCTATTCTAGGGAGGGTTGAAGAGACGCTGTCCCTTCCACTAATGTGTTGATGCACCAAGTGGTGGGGTGGAAAGGGCTGTGAATGTCATAAGAAACCCCTGGTTTTCCACTCAACTAGCTGTGTGAAGAATCCCCTTTCCTTTGAAGGCTGCCTGGGCTCTTGACAAAGGTTGACATGTTAAAAATTTGGTACAAAGCAATGGAATTGTTGCGCACATTATGCTAACATCTTTTTTCTTTTAACAATATTATCTGGTCATTTTTTTCAAGTCAAATAATGAGCATCTACCTCCTCATTTATCCAAAACAGTGCTAATATTTAGGTGTCAAATGTACCAATAGCGCTCTCCCCTGTTGCTAAGGCCACCAAGGTACAGTCTTTAGAGACTTGGACCAGGTTAGAGACCTGGGATGAGGGTGGGAGTGGAAATGTTCCAGTGAAAAAAGTATTTTACATCTTTCTAAATTGTTGTTATGTTATTTTTAATTTTCTTAAAGGAAAGGTGCAGGCAGGCAGGAAGAGTGGAAGAAACATTTTAACTTTTATTAGTTGTTTTCCCACTACCACCTGGGACTCTAAGGAGGTGGGGGGCGCTGTGTCCGTCGCAGGCAGTTGACCTAAGCACTACACCGGGGCACGCCTTTTATTTTCTTAAGGAAAGGTGCAGGCAGGCAGGAAGAGGGAGGGGGGAGAAGCATTTTTATTTTAGTTAAATGTTCATCTGGCACGAGGACACTAGCCCGGCCTCTTGGAGTGTGTGGACTCTGGTTGAGGGCGTTGGTGGTAGATCCCACAGCTTTCCCACCAGGGTGCACCTGTAATAGTGTTTTGAACCAATGAGCTGGTGAACATAATGTGCTATGTTGTCTTAAGTTACCTTTTAAAATTCTGTCAGATTCTTGATTTATAAGCACCCATTGTGGGTTTTTTTTTCCGGAAAGGAGGAAGACACGCCCCGCCCCGCCCCCTGGCTTAAGGAGGCGTGTATTACTGGGGCATTGCCTTGTTTGGTTTTTTTCAGAGGAAAGGTACAGGTAGGTGAAGGCAGGCAGGCAGGCAGGCAGGCAGAGAGGAAGAGGAGGAGGAGTGCTATATTTTTATTTAGTTGTTCACACTGATTGTTCCCCCACAGACCCGGGACTTGAACCCAGGGATACGTAGCTTGCTCCTTCAGAGGTGACTGACCCAACTGCTGCTCCACCGGGGCACGCCTCTTCAATTTTTTTTAAAGAGAGGAAGAAATGGAGAAGAGGAAGAAGCAATAAGGAAGAGACATCATTATTTCGTTACTCATTTTTTGTTTTTTTCACCCAGGCCTCGGATCTTGAACCCGGGTCCTTAGGACCTATGTGGTCCGTGTATCTTGGCGTCTCAGCTCCTTGAGGCACAAGGGCTTGCCCGCATTATTTTTCCCTTAACCGTAATTTACAAACATCACACACCTTTATCTATGAATATTTCTAAATTTCTAAATGTTTTCTAATAGTCTCTTCTGTAATCTTCAGTACAATGATCAAAATCTGGAGATTTGACATTGATGTTTGTTTACTCCCGTATACAAATTGTGTCAATTGTCCTACTTTTTCCTGTTCCAGGATCCCAGCTAGGATCATGTATTGCATTTAATAGCTCAGTTTCTTTACTTCTCCGGCTTCGTTTCTCCTGATCTTGATATTTTGAAGTAGACAGGCCTGTAATTTATTTTTTATTTTTACTTTTCCAAAGGAAAAAGGTACAGCCAGAAATTAAGGTAAATAGGAAGGAAGAGAGAGAAGGGAGAAGAGTTTACTTTATTTAATTTAGTTGTTTACACTGGTGACTCCCTCGGACCCAGGACTCAACCCAGGAGTATATGGCCTGCACTTCAGAAGCGATTAACCTAACTGCTATGCCACCAGGATGTGCCTGAAGTTTTTAAAAATTAAAGGAAAGGTGCAGGCAGAAATGAAGGTAAGTAGGCAGGCAGGCAGAAAGGAAGAAGCATGTTATTTTTACTTAGTTGTTAAATTGGTGATACTGTCCCGCTGGTCCCTGGTCTCCGTTACTCTGAGAAGACCCCCTCCCCCTTCCCCCATGGGCTCAAACCCAGGAGTATGTGGCCTGTGCTCCTTCAGAGGCAATTAACTGCTGCTCCACCAGGGTGCACCAGATTTCCTGTTCTTAACCGTGGCACTCGGAATTGCCATTTCTTGATTGACTAAGCGGAAATGTTATCACAGTTGTTATTCCTACTTTACAGGAACCCACGGCTGCTGGTTTTGTTCGTAGTGTAACAATGTACACTGATGTTGAAACTGGCATCTTTCCCTTCCACAGAGTAAGCTGCACATGGAAGGCTTCCGGAGCCTGAAGGAGGGCGAGGCAGTGGAGTTCACCTTTAAGAAGTCGGCCAAGGGCCTGGAATCTATCCGAGTCACCGGCCCCGGTGGGGTGTTCTGCATCGGGAGTGAGAGGCGGCCCAAAGGGAAGAACATGCAGAAACGCAGATCGAAGGGAGACAGGTGTAGATCGGAAACGGCTTATGTGGGCGAGTAGGGTCACGTTGAGGGCAGGGAGAGCTCTCCCAAACTTGCCCCCTTCTTGCACCAGTTTTCCAGGGATAAAACAAAGCCTGTGGTCCCTGTCAACACCTGGATGGCTGAGTACCTGCAGCAATGTAGGAGACAGGAGAGGGCAGTGTATGAGGAGGGCACTGGACGACCTAGCTCTCCTCTGGAGACAAGTAGTTTTGCTCTGTGAGCTCTAAGCTCTGTTGTTAAGTCTGGGTCATGGTACTGGTTCACATTATTATTTTAGAAGTAAAATAGACCATGGATGGGAACATGTAAATGGGAACAAGATGCTGAATTTATGTTTTTTCTTTGCCAGGCCAGCAAATGGCTAGTTTCTTTTCATCTTTAGCTCTGCTCAAGTGAATATTAGTCTGCCTCCTTTCATTCCTTTATGTTTTTAATGAATGACAGGTAGTTTTTTAAGGTTATGGTAAAGTCTTAGCTATACTCCAAATCACATTTCCCAGGTGGGGTCCATGATTTCTCTTCTGGCCACTTGGTTCAAGTGGCCATGAAACTGAAGAGATTATCTAGACAAATGATAGAGTTGGAAAAGACATATATCACCGAGTCATAGTCCCCCTTTTTTACAAGTAGGGAACTTGGTCTTCAGGAGGTAGAGTGAGAGTAGTAACTACAGAGTCAGGTGCCCTCAGTCAGGGACAGGCTTCTGATTTTTTTCTCACTCCTTGATCTCAACTTGACCATCTTGCTTTATTACAGGTGCTATAACTGTGGAGGTCTAGACCATCATGCCAAGGAATGCAAGCTGCCACCTCAGCCCAAGAAGTGTCACTTCTGTCAGAGCATCAGCCATATGGTGGCCTCATGTCCCCTGAAGACCCAGCAGGCCCCTGGCTCACAGGGAAAGCCAGCCTACTTTCGGGAGGAAGAAGAGGAAATCCATTCCCCTGCCCTGCTCCCAGAGGCCCAAAATTGAGCCACAGTGGGTGGGGCCTATTGTTTTGTGATCAGGAAGTTTCCAGGAGGAGGCATCTATTGGCAGAGTGGAGAAAGTGGGGGGACAGGGTGGGTTGGGAGCAGCTGGCAGTGCCATGTATCTCAGGCCGGGGTCCATTGCATCACCCCTTCTTCCCTCTTGGTGGGGGGAAAGGGTGAGACAAAGAAGCTCCAATCATGCTCTGTCCAAATGCACATGAGGGCTTTGGGGGAAATCCCTCCCTATTGTCTTTAACTGATACTCCCCCAATTTCCAGCTTTTTTGAAAGTGCCCTGGATAGGGAAGTTGTTTTCCTTTTAAAGAAGGATGTTACACTATTTCCCGTACCAGAGTTGAAAAGATTAAGCATGAAACCAGTGACAGACCAACCCACAAGTCACTACATTCTGTGGGAGGGAATCTCTCAGGGGTAAGGCAGGGTTTTTTTCCACATCTTGTCTCATAACCCAATCTTGGTAGGGTGTTGAGAACCATTCCAAGTAATGGGTTATGCTGATAAGTGAACGGGGGTGGTTGGGGAACAGTTGCAAATTTGCTCCTAAACTTCCTCCCCATTCTGGGCCAATAAAATTTTATTTATTTGCTCCCTTGGATAACTGCACCTTGGGCCCCACTTTCTCCAGGATGCCAACTGCACTAGTTGTGTGCGAATGACGTATCTTGTGCATTTTAACTTTTTTTTTCTTAATATAAATATGCTGGTTTTGTATTTTTGTGTATTTTAATCTAAAGGCCCTCATTCCTGCACTGTGTTCTCAGGTACATGAGCAATCTCAGGGATAAGTCAACAGCAGCTCCAGGTCTGCACAGCAGGAATACTTTTTGTTTTTATAAACAGGGAGAACAACTATTTGGAGTATATAGCCTATTGAACTACCTCATTTTTGCCAATTAGAGCTGGCTTTTCTGCCACCGTGTCCTCTTGAAACCCCTCCATCTTCCATGTATTCATGGGAGACTAGGTTTTAACTGGGTTGCCTCATGATGTGACCACCTACTGGAAGATTGGAAATTAGTCTGAACAGGAAAATTGGTGCAGAGAGGTTAGGAGACGCTGGGCCAGGTGAAAGGTACTGACAGGAAGTCAAGCTTTGGTGAGTGTTGTCTATGTGTGATGAAGGATTCCTGTACCAGATCTCTAATCCCAGGGCACAGGACTCCCTTACATACCAGATCCATCCTTCAGTGGATTGGGCTAGGCCTACCATGCACAACAGGGTGGGTGAGTGTGTGTGTGTGAAAAATGTGAGTTGGTAAAGATAGGTTTTCAGAATGATACCTCTATCCATCTTGAGCTGCCCAGGGATGAATGTATGAACTAAGGGGACTCTCTGGGCTATCATCCTTGGCTTCCAAAGAGACCATCAGAGATGGCTTTACTGTGTACCCAGAGCCAATATCCTGCCCTGCTGCAGCAGTGATTAGTGTCTGGTAGCCAGAGGAGAAAAGGAGGTTTTGTTTACGTGCTGCGAGATCATCTCAAACCTACCTCACTGTGTTGAAACGGGGCAAATGCAATAGAACGCATTGGGTGATGTATGTCTGATCCTGGGTTCTTGTCTCCCCCACTGCTGCCCCCTCTAGTTAATTGTATTTGTCTGGGCTTTGTAGAACTTCATGAATAGCTGGTTTGGTGATTGCTAGGTGGCCTAGTTTGTGTAAATATAATGTGTTGGTCTTCTCCATGTTCTTTTGGGGTTTTATTGTTTACAAACTTTTTGTACAAGAAAAATAGCCAAAGCATCTTTGACACAAGGTTTTGCACCAGGCAAAAGGATCTGAAACAAGCTTGGGGCTGATCCCTCTTGAAGGTGGGGGTCTTGAACCATCCTTTCTTGTGTTCACCCTCCCCTATTTCCTATTTTGGACTAGATCTGCTGTTTTCCAAAAACTTCTACCCTATGTCTGTCTTCTCTTCCCCCTCCCCTAGAAAAGTCCCCACACATATGCATTTAATTTGTGGGGTGTTTCCACAACTGTTCTATTTGTGTAAAAATCGTGAAGAAGCTAGAATGCTCTGTCCCTTGTTCCCAATTTCCTGATTCAAGACCATTCGTTGATGTGATGTATGCCAAATATACACTGCTGTGTTACTTTCATCTGTAATCCTAGGGGAGAGAGAAGCAATGAAGGGGGCCTTTTAGGTAGAACCTGGGGTTGGGAGACCTAGAAAGCGAAGATGAATGTATATCCAAGTCATTCAGTAGCTTTTATGCCGGTGCAAGAAACTTATGTCAAAGTGGCCACACGATTGTTTAATAGGAGACGGACGAATGTAACTCCATGTTTACTGCTAGAAACCAAAGCTTTGTGTAAAATCTTGAATTTATGGGGAGGGAAGGGAGGGTAGGAAAGCTTGTACCTGTCTGTTCTTTGCCTGATCCCCTCCCCTCATCCTGAACTTCAGGGGACAGCCCCCTTGGGCTTTGGTGACCCGTCACTTGGGAAATGCTTATTTGATAGTTGATTTGCTGTGCGGGTACTTCCTTTCCCATTTGCTATCATATTGTTACACACATGCCGACCCTTTCCCCATCCCCTTTTCCCTGGGAAAATACAATAAATAAAAGACTTATTGGTACTGAAATGTCATCTCCTTGTTAAACATTGAGGGTGTTTTTCTATCATTGACATCTTATTGCTATAATTTCCATCTTACTGACTTGCAACTCAGAATGTAAACAAGAATCTTTTGAGTTTTCTCTTTCGATATTTTCTGTGCAATCTTCAAAGTTCAGTCCTCTTAGCACCTCATTACAGTGGAGTTGTGTTTCTAGCTTAAGGACGTCCTATCCTTGGAAGCTGCCACATTCAAGAGGGGATTAGGCGCTTGGCAAGCATGAGAATGGAGTTGTGCCACAGGCTGGGATGAAAGGATGGGGCCATTGCTTGAGGCATAAGACTCTAATAATACTTTGTCCCCTGCTCTTCAAAGCCCTTTACAGATCCTAATTAATTAGTCTGCAGCACCCCAGGGAGGGAAATATGTGAAACTAGGGAAATCCCGGGCCAGAGGAGATATTCTTAAGAGTTATAAACATTCAACGTTTTATTTGAGCCTAAATTTGCTAGCTGTGTTTTTTAAACATCTAGCTCCCCCTAAGGGAAGGATTTAAAAGGATAAACTTGATTGGAGGCATACCGCATTACACAGTGCTAGGAAAAATTAGAAGAAAAATGGGTGGTCACAAGTCCATTCCAGGGACTTTGTACCAGAAGTCAAGCTGATCACAGTCTGCTGAAAGGAGCAAATTACTACAGGGCATCGGTAGATGGTCTTACTGTAAAATAATCATTAGGCCACAATTTAATTCTTGGGATGTGAAGCACGAAGGATGGAAAATCTTAAGGCTTTTTGGGTGAATTACTCATTTCTAGAGCTTAGATCATGTCAGGGATAAAAATAACCCTTAGAAATCATGGAAGACTGAATTGGGGGTCACCAGGGTAGTCTGCACTGCCCTGTCTTTAATGAGGCAGCAATCCAGTGAGAATTTAAAGGTTCTTTTAAAAAATAATCTTTTTGGTTTGAGGAAATTAAATTCCCAGATGATGTGAGTCAGTGCTTCAAATTGCTTTAACACTTTTTCGTAAAGATTTCGTACAGAGCTAACGCCATTGGTATCTTCTTATCCGGATAAATGGACCTTCTGTCTCAGAAGTCTTTAGATCAGAACTCTGGCTAAACCATTTTTGACTTGGGGTAGCTCCTGAAATGTGAGTGCCTTAACTTAGCACAAAATGGATTAACACTAAGTGCTTCCGGAAGACTGACGAGAGCTTAGGAACGTCATTAAATCCACGAAATAAAACTAAACAGTAAATGCAGAATTCTTAAGACGTACCGAGGCTTTAATGCCAGCCTTGCAAGGCCTGGTTAGGGCAGTGCCTTACGCTGCTTTTCTCAGCAGTCCTCAGCCGCCACCAGCGCCTGAGAAGCCCTCGCATTTGTGAGATGAGGCGCCGGAATTCTTGCCTCTTAATGCATTCGGCTGAGACCTCTCAATCGATGGGTCTACACGATTTGGAACCCGGAGGTGATCCCTATTCCGCCTTCCACCAGGCCTCAGACACGTGGCCCGGAGTCCGGCCGCACACCCGCCGGGTCACGTGAGCGCGGCTAGCCGGTCCTCCACGCGGTGGAGCACCCCAGAGGCCAGCCGGAACCACTGATCCTTCCAGCAGCAGCAGCCGCAAGCGCGCAGGCGGGCGCAGGGAAAAGCCCCGCCCACTAAGTGATGGGCGGGGCATTGCCCTGCGCCCTACGATGACGTGTACTTCAGGCGCCACTTCGTGAGGGAGAGTCGGCTCGCCGGAGCAGTTGCGAGCTTCCGGGAGAGCAGGATCAGGTTGGAGGTGTGAACCAGAGGAGAGAGGTGACAAAAGGGGACAGTGAAAGAGACAAGTGAGGGGATAGAGAACTGGGAGCCCAGTGAGGTAGGTCACGGGTGCGACGCCTGGAGGAAGTGGGAAACGGTGTGGGGAAAGATGAAAGAATCGGGAAGGATCAGGATGCAGGCGTTGTGATATTGCCGGAAGCTGACTTAGGTGTTCGGAAAAAGTCAGTGTAGATGCCTGGGAGGAGGGTTGGGAGCAGGAGTCACCAGAACCGGAGAACGGAGTGCAGGCTTCTGCCCCAAAGGTCCCATTGGCTTATTTATTCATTCTGGGTGGTGAGTCATTAGAAGTTTCTGATGCTGGCTGCTGACCACCGTCCCGGTGAGTCCCCAGAAGTCCGTTATAGCTGCTTGCAAGCCCTAGTGACTTCTAATTCTTGTTTAGTCAAGGTTTCCTGGCTTCCTGTCTTCTTGTTCTGGGCTCTTCTTCTGCCTGGACAAGAGCTATGTCATGGATCAAGGAAGGAGAGCTGTCATTTTGGGAGCGGTTCTGTGGCAACATCATAAAGGTGAGTAGTGGAGAGCACCAGCTGGCTCCTGGTCTCTTGTGTAAGCTTGTAGCAAAGCCTGTTAAAGGTGAACCGTCCATGATGTTGAGTGGAATTTAGCAGTGGAACCCAAAAGAGTCTTAATTGTCAAGTAGCTTCCAGGGCTATATTTCTGGGAAATTTTTGTCCTCATTCTCACATTTTTAGGTAGTCCAGGACCTCCCAGTATCACTGGCCAGTAAAAATTGTTATGTCTTCCTTATAGAGAACTAAAATTCGTTTCCCTGGAACTTTGCTCCTTTAGTCCTAATACTATCCTCTGGATTTATATAGAATGATCATCTTTCTTTAATGTGGTAGTAGTTCATAATGGTTAAGAATTTGGGCTCTGGAGGTAGACAGACATGACGAAAGTCCTATTCTATAGTTTATTAACCATGTGGCTTCATTTGGTTGTTGAGTAATTAAATGAATGTACATGGAAAGCACTTCATACAGTGTCTAATGGTTCTTAATTACTATTGTTATTGGGGTTATCTTTTGACTATTTAAAGGCTGTAACCACTATTTCCCACGTTTCCCTTGTTTTCCCAAATCCTCCCTCAACTTTTTCTCTAGGAATCATGACAGTGTTATAGCTTCCACATATGGCAGGTTTGACATTAAAGTCGGTCACTTGGTTTTCTTTTTCTTTCTTTCTTTTTTTTTTTTAATAGGAAGCAGATCATGAAAGAAATTTTTTTTTTTAAAGGAAAGGTGCAGGCAGGCGGGAAGAGAGAGAAGGAAGAAGCACTTTATCCATATGTTCACACTGGTTGTTTTCCCCCAGACCTGGATTCAAACGCAGGGTTCTGTGATCTGTGACCCTCAGAGACGATTGGCCTAACCTTACTCCACCAAGGCATGCCTTGGTTTTAATTTTCAACCACAGGCTGTGAGGTAGCAAGTAGTAGTGAATTTATGAGTCAGCAAGCCTTGCACCCGCACAAATACATACACAAATGCTAAGTTATCTCAGGCAGACCTGGAAAAAAAAAGTGTCCTCATGGAACCATTGCAGTCATATATGTTGAGAGGAACACTTTGTATGACTTGACTGGACTTTTTTATTTTTCCATAAAGGAAAGGTACAGGTAAGAATAAAGGTGAGCAGAGGCAGACTGGCAGTAAGAGAGAGGAAGAAGAAGCAGCATTTTATTTATTTTGTTTAGTTGTTCATCTTGGCTATTTTCTGCTGACCCCAGATTGCAAACCCAGGTTCTTGGGATGTATCTATAATCCATCCAGTGACGTTAACCTTGAAGCCACCAGGGCTGACCAGACATTTTTTTAGAAGCTACATGTGAGGAACAGAAGTAGAAAATGTTGGAGAGATTTGGGGGAAGTAGTCCATGAGGGAAAATCAGCCAAGCGGTGACTTTTTGCTATGGTAGACGGCGAAAGGGTGTTCTAAGCCAGATAAGAAGGTCTGGGGGGGTCCACCCCCCAAATGTCTATTTTTGTTTGCTTTGAAATGGTTCCTGACATTGAAATTATTATAAAAATCCAGATATTTGACTTCTTAAATAAAATTAGAAGATACAACATTAGGCCCTCATTCCTGTGTAACAGCAATTAGAGTGAACTAGGAGTGGTGCCTCTTTGAAATGGAAGATGCCCTCTGCATTGGAAAGGTGCAGGCAGGTGGGAATATCCTTCCTATGATTTCCAGTCTGGGGCAAATGAAACCAAGGTGGTGGCTAAGAGTATATAGTTTAAAGATGACTTCTGAAAGCAGAGATTTCAGTTTGAATCTCCACTTTGCTTCTCTTAGCTGTGTGATTTGTGTAAGTCACTTGACCTCTCTGAGCCTTTTTTTTTTTACCTATAAAATGAAGATAATACTATTTACTTTATAGACTTAAATGATAAAAAAAACTAAGATGACTTTAAAAAGCCAAGCATAATACTTGGAATGTAGTAAGTGTTTAACAAACATTTTTGTTTTGGTTTGGTTTTTGTTATGTATATTCTGCAAATTAATGGCGGTGTTTAACTCCAAATCCTTTGGAATTTCTTTAGGGGATAAAATGTGGTTAAGTTAATATCAAAAGGATGTAATTGAAGATTACAGGGGAAGAAGAAAATCCAGATGTCCTGAAGAGTGACAGATTTTTTTTTAATTTTTAAATTAATTAATTTTATATTTATTTGCTTCACAATGCTAAATTTATTTAGGGATATTGAAGTTGCTTCTCAGTCTATTTTTCCCCCAACACCCAGCATGAAGGTTCCAGGGTCCTTCGCCACCACCTTTCCTCCGCCTCCTTCCTCCCCCTCCCTGTCCCAGCCGTAATCACTGTCTTGTGTCCTATTACTTCTGTTGAGATTTATATTTTCATTTGTTTCATTTCATTATGTTCCACATATGAGTGACACCATCCTCTGTTTCTTTTCTGACTTATTTTGCTTAGCAAATGCTCCCCTCCAGTTCCTCCTCAATAAACATTTAAATAAAAATAATTAAAAGTGCATAAAACCCATTTATTGAGCTAAAAGCACAAAATACCCTATTCTCTTTCTTAAGAACTTTATTCTATAGCTGAAGCCTATCTACTTGGGGGGTTATGTCTTCCTTTATTCCTGAGGACTATTGATGTATTCATGACATGCCTTCTTACTTCACAGGCAGGCCCAATGCCCAAACATATTGCATTCATAATGGATGGGAACCGCCGCTATGCCAAGAAGTGCCAAGTGGAGAGGCAAGAGGGCCACTCACAGGGCTTCAACAAGCTGTCTGAGGTGAGTATGGAGCCAAGACCCCAGGTGAACAGCCTGAGGATGGGATTGTAGCTAGGAAACCAGGCCTTGAGTTTGCTGTGATTTGTGTTTATATAGCTGGTTGTCTGATTTATCACTTGCTAACTATAAATCTATCAACATTCACGAAAAATTGAATATTAGAAATAAGAAAAAAATTACCTCCTCTTACTGCCCTAATAAATCAATTATATTTTCTCCACCTCATCCTTGTCCTTATAATGTTCTGACGTGATCTAACATTTATAAAATTACATCTGTAACTTTGATAGCTTTATTTTTTCTTGACATCTCGGCAAGTATATTTCTAGGTTGATAAGCTTTGCTAACTTTTAATGCTTGTAGAATATCTTATCACAAGAATCTGACATAATTTGTTTAGCTGCACCATGATTATTGGTCTGTTTTACATAGTACTGCTTTAGAATTAGTTCTCAGAAATGACCCATCTGGTGCAAAGTAGGGTTGACTTCAGTTTCTCTCTTTGACTGAGTCAGAGGCAGTGTTGCCAGGTGCTTAGGTGCTCACGCTCTGGGGCCCCTCAGAATTCATTGGTACCCCTGCTCTGCCACTTCTGGCTCTGTGACCTGCGACGAGTTACGGAGCTTCCCTTTGCCTCAGTTTCTTTATCTGTGAAATGGAGATAACAGTAATTAGGAGACTACTTGAGGATTAAACAAGATGATGTATGGAAAGCATGTGGCACCGGACCTGCATAAAGGCAGTGCTCCAATACCTGAAGTTGTTATTAGCAGCTAGATCGACTTAGGCAGTGGTGGATTCTGACCCAGATGTGCAGCCCTAGTGGCTGTCCTGTAAGGTCTAGGGGACCAGAGCCTGTTCACGTTTCAGGTTCTCATTGGTAATTTTCTTCGGGTAACGATGAATCAGTTTGTGTATGTTTTAAGAAGTTAGAAAGGCAGTGCTCCCACTTTGTTTCTTCAGCTCTGCTGGAATGTCTTCCAGCCCTGTCTTTAACCTCCAGACTCCAGTCTGAGCACTGTTTTTCTCAGCCCCAGTTTGTTCTCTCCCTCTAGCAGTCCTGAGTTAGAGCACTCCCAAAAGGAAGCACACGTGTCACTGTTTTTTTCACTAAGGTATACTTTCATGTGTAAAATACACAGGTTTGGAATTCTGACAGTCTTACTCGTGTGTCTTATCCATACCCCTGTCAAGATAGAGAATATTTCCATTTCTTTAGCAAGTCCCCCATGTCACTTCCCAGCCAAACCCTGTCCCACCTCCTCCCTCCTTTTCAGGCAACCACTGTTCTGATGTCTATCACTATAGATGAGTTTTTGCTGGATTAATAATGTAGAGTTGTGAACTTCTGACACTTTTCTTCAACTCTTCGAGCCTCAGTTTTATCATCTGTAAAGATTTAAATGCTACATGGTTGTGCAGTTTCTTTTATTCTTGTAATTCGTCAGCCTTTCAGACTGCCTCTAGTAATGAAGCTCATGTTGTGAGCAGTGACACCTGGTGTTTTTATATTATTCTTCAGCCACCTGGCGAGTGGTGAATGGGGATCGCATCTTACAGATAAGGAAATACAGGACTGACAGGGACAAGAATCTAGATGTTTACTCTCTCATGAAGGTATTTTCAGTAGACCACACTGGTGTCAGCAAAGAACTGCTCATTAAGCTTACATTTTCCAATCTCTCAGGAGGGAACTTTCTGCATATTTGGTTCATTGTTCTGATACAACTGCTGGTGTCACCCTAGCTTCACCCTGGTACATGCAGGAGAAAAGACCGTCTCCTACCTGCAACACTGAGTGGAGGTCGAAGCAGCTCTTCTTTTGCTTCCCACTCTTCTTTGTACCCTAGCTCCTTACCTTCTCCCCTCTCAGACTCTGCGCTGGTGTTTGAACCTGGGCATCCTCGAGGTGACAGTCTACGCATTCAGCATTGAGAACTTCAAACGCTCCAAGAGTGAGGTAGACGGGCTGATGGATCTGGCCCGGCAGAAGTTCAGCCGCTTGATGGAAGAACAGTAAGATGCCATGAGAAGGGAGAACCTTCTCTTCCACCACCTTCAACCTTACCCGAACCCTCAACTCTCTTGTCTGAACCTTATTTAAGAAACTGCACCCTTAGTATTAGTCACATATCTTTGGCAAGCTAGATTCTCCTTTTTAAAGATGGCGTTTATTTAAGGTGTAGAGGTATTTTGTAGAATTTGAAAAGTACAGCCAGCTTCAAGCAAAACTGAAACCAGGAATTGAAATTCATTAGAACCTCGTTGTATACTTACTTCCTCTCTGCAGACCAGATTTCTCGGCTTCAAGAGAACAGTCTAGAGTGAACTTAAACCTTTCATTGGCCCACTTTTAGATCACATTTCTATCCTATGACCATTCAGTGGTGGCCAGGGGAGTAGAATGAAAGAAATGTTGGCAAAATCATTTTCTGCTGTGCAGTCATCCCTAAAAAGTGAGTGTACTCCCCGGCTGCTTCTCTTGGAAGGGACAGGATGACATATAAGAGGCCTTTATAGGGAAGATCCAGTGTCATTCCTAGCTGTCCGTAAGTTTAAGCTTAACTTAGGTAGCAATTACAGAGAGGGGCAAAGAGGAAGTTTGATGGAAATTGTTTGCTTCCAAGTATGGAATGCTCTTCAGCCAGGACTGCTCATGTCGTCACTCCAGCTGCTCTCTGCCAAGCTCCTCCCTTACAGGGACCAGGAGGGTGAGAGAACAGAGAGCCTAGAGCTCCAGCAGAGCTGGGCCTAGAACATTCCTGCTATTTCTATCCCTGTGTGGGTCTGGGTGGTGAGGTGGTTAGGCTTTTCTCTGTCCATATTAGAATGTTGAGATTGGGCCAAGCAGCCCCTCTGACCCCAGGCAGAGCCCTCATGACTGAGTTCCCACTCAGGTAACCGGGCATGGAGGCAGGGGTATATTTCAGATGTTCTCTTATGTACATCACACTTGTACCTTTTCTAAGTGCTTATACTGTGTGCTAGGTGCTGAGCCTAACATGTACTGTTAGTAGTTAAATTAAATATTATCCCAGGAGAAAGACATTGGCCCAGTTGTAGAGAGGAGCAAGGTGAAAACCAGGTGAGCTTAGGCATGCACCTGGGGTCATACAGCTATCAGACAAGCAGAGTGCCACACACCAGGTGTCTCTGACTCCAGAACGGAGCTGTTGTCCACTGCGCTCCTAGCACAAGAGGCGGTCTTGCCTTTCCCCAAAGATCAAAATGCATGGCCATGTGGGTGCTACTGAGATGGCTTTACTCCCTCATGTGTGAGAAGATGCTCTCGGGTCATGAAATCCAGGGAAGAACAAGAAGAAGCCCTAGAAGTTGCTTTCTAGCAGTCTGCCACAGAGCCCAGAGTTCTGAAGACAGGGCATGTAAGAAGCCCAGAGGGAGTGGGACATAGTGGGGTGGTTTGTGTTTGTTTTCTATATAGTAGTGTAAGGATGGAATGTGTTGGTGTGTGATGAGCAGTGTCTAGTACTTAGTAAAACAATAGTGAATGTTAGATGTCACTACCATTAGTGACTACCATTATATACATAAGTAGCTAGTAATACATCCCTGCCCTGGTCAAAATGGGGCAAACATTGCTGAATACACAGTACAGTTCGCCAACGGGATCACATGAGGCGGTGTAATGCGTGGCAGAGTTTGGGTTCTCAAATCAAACAGACTTGGGTTTCTGTCCTGACACAGCACCTGATGACTGTATGACCTTGGGCAATTCTTTTCTAACTCTTAGCTGAGCCTCAGTTTCCTGCAGGAGAATGGGGAATATGTTCAGAGTTGTTGAGATCCAATGAATTAATGTAGAATAATAGTGCCTGACACACAGGAAAGCACTCGAAAGCTGGTAGTTGAGTATCCTCTCTAAGTATGTCGCTCTCTCCAGCCCAGCAGATGATCTCTCCTAACCCTCCCTCCTTGCCTCCAATCAGGGAGAAACTGCAGAAGCATGGGGTCTGTATCCGGGTCCTGGGCGATCTGCACTTGTTGCCCTTGGACCTCCAGGAGCTGATTGCACAGGCTGTGCAGGCCACAAAGACCTACAACAAGTAAGTGTTCACACTTCTCCATGGGAGCCTCCTTGTAGCTCTAGAGAGAGATCCTGTGCCCTCTGCTCTCACTTGTTGTGATGGGCAGTGTAGGCTGCTTCGGCTGCCCCCTCCATCTGCGAGCCAGACCCGAGACGGTTCTGCAGTACCGTGTTATGTATGTGTCTCACAGTTTCTCTTGCTCTTCCTCCTTTTTGTGCCTCCTCATTCCCCCATATGTATGTACGTGTGTGTGTACATATGCATATACTTACTATTTTTCTCTTGGCAGGGAGTGGGGTGGGAGTACAACAGACTTTATGCTCTTCTCTGATTGTAGATCCTTCAAGAAATTCCTTTTTTTGGTACAACCCTGTGGCTCAGGTGGCTTAGGTATAGACCTTGTAAAGCCCATTGACCTGGGTTTAAGACGTGGGACTGGGGTTAAAAAAATAAATTCCTTTTCTGTCCTATTCCCTTAATCCATGGAAGGGATGACCTTGGGAGACGATACAGATACAGAGGGGAACAGAGTTCAAGAATCCAGACTTATTGTGTGTGACTTTAGAATATAATGTATGTTTGGTAATGTATTTGTTTCTACATCAGATTTCCTTTCCGGTGTGCCCTGGTGGGTCAGTGGTTAAGTGTGTAGCTCCGGATGGTATCATCTACATGGAGTCCCCGGACCCGGGTTCACAGCCTGGGACTGGGGAAAATAACTAACATAAACAACTCAATGGATGGATAAATGCTTCTTCCTCCTCTCTCTTTCTGTCTGCCTGCCTACTTACCTTCATTCCTGCCTATTTCCTTCCTATACATGTATCAATAAATCTTTAAAAAGAAATTCCCTTCCATTCTCTTTTGTTTTGTTGAGAGGAGGAGGAAGCATTTATTTTATTTAGTTAGTTATTTGTTCATGTCGTTCCCCCTGGTCCCAGGTAGCAGCAAGCCCAATCTTTGGGCTATATATGGACTATACCAGAGCTGCAGACTTAACGCCCGAGTCACCAGGGCATGCCTTATATTTGTGTTACAACTGTATAATATATATTTTTCTGTATTTTCACTTTGCTTAATCTGTGCTTATGCATTTAAAAGTATATATCATTTTTTAAAGGAAAGATGCAGGCAGGAATGAAGGTGAGCAGGGAAGTAGGCAGAGAGAGGAGAGAGAAAAACATTTATTTTAGTTGTCCATAGTTTTTTCACCTGTTTTTTGTTTTTCCATTTTTCATTTCCTGCCTTCAGTTAACCAAGAATTTTTAGAAGCTCATTTTATTTCCTCTGTTAGCTTTCTAGCTCCATCTCTTTCTTCGTCTAATATTACCAGTTTAGCCCTATGGGATTACAATATGTATTCATCATTATCACATTGTCTTAGGATTAATTTGTATCCATCCCCTCTAAAAAGAGAATAATGCCACTTACTCTGCCTGTCCTTGTGCTATTATTGTCATGTATTTTACTTTTACATGGGCTTAAACCCTATCATAAGTTACTGTTTTTGTATGAAATAGTTGTCTTCTAAAGAAATTATAAGAAAAAACATACTCTTATATATTTGCCCTTATGTGATCTTTCCATTCCTTCCTGTACATCCCAAGTTTTTATCTGATACCCCTGTGTTTTAGTCTGATGTAGCACTTACTATAGTGAAAGTCTGCTGAGGTTGAGTTCTCTCTGTTTTTGCTCAGCTGAGTGTCTCTATTTCATGTCATGGCTTCCAGGAGCCATCTTCATGTCCTGAAACCAATGAACAGATGCATCTGTGGAAAAGATGACAGTCAGACATCTTTGAGGCCAGTAGAGGTTCAACCAGGTTGACAGTAACTACATCAACTGAAAATTCTGTCATTTGGGGTCCTAGAAATACAACTATTTGGCTGTTTAAAAACTTTACCGTTCTCCTTTGCTTGTGCTAATATCACCATGAATTCAGGTCTGAGAGCTAGTTGGTAGTAGAGGGTCATTTAATGTTGTGTGCCTCAGAAAGAGTGCTCTGTAATCAGTGGCTGATTCTTTGTCTCTCATCCCTTTGGTAAAAATTCTGTTTCTTCTTAGGTGTTTCCTGAATGTCTGCTTTGCATACACGTCCCGTCATGAGATCAGCAATGCTGTGAGAGAGATGGCCTGGGGGGTGGAGCAACGCCTGCTGGACCCCAGGTACCCCTAGTTGAGCATGGTAACCTTTAGGGAAAATGGGGACATCAAGCCAGAAAATCCCTCTAAGCCATGTCCTTGGGCCAGGAGTCAAATCAGAGATGTGTGTGGGAAGATTTACTGTGATGAGGGGAGAGTCCTCCTAGAGTTTAGGATTGGCTTGTTACAGCTGGCTTCAGAATTTCTCTGTGATTACCACACTCTAAGAAGCCCCACAGACGGGGCACAGAAGCTAGAAAGGCTGTGGCATTCAGTGAAAAATAATGCCCTTCTGGCCCTTTGGCAGTGTTTTTCCAAGAACGATTTTTTCAGGAGTGCAGCTTGTTGGGGGAATAGTCCCTTAGACATCTCATGTTGCAGTTTCATGCACGATGTAGGTATTTTCATAAGGAGAATTGTCTATCATTAGCAACATAGCAGAATCCTAATTATTAGAGTTGGGAGAGACCTTTAATGTTATTATTAGTGTAGCCTTTGGATAATAATATTAGTAAACTAAGAATAGCAATAGTAAAATAATCAGAGCAAAAAAAAATTCAAGCTATATTTTGTTCTACATTTTATTAAGTCATTAATCTCATGTGTGAGAGATGGCAGACCCAACTGCTACTTCAGCAGGGCACAACAAAAGACAGGCAGGCAGACAGTAGGCAGGAATGAAGGAGGAGAAAGAAGCATTTTGTCTATTTAGCTGTTCATTTTCGTTGTTCTCCAGGTCATAAACCTAGATCCATGGACTGTGCCCCAGGTGCCAGCTCAACACCTGAGCCACCAGGGCATGCCTAGCTTCTGCTTCTCGTCCAGCAAGTGTTTTTATAGTCATTTTCTCTGCCCTGCATGATGTAGGTGCTTCCCTATGTGGGGTTAGCCACACTCAGTGACTGGATTATAGTTTGGGATTATGAAAGAAGGAATTAAGTTCTGCATAAAGGATAGTTAATAGACTATAGACTGAGCAGACCACTAAAAGTAAGCCTCTGTCTTCCTCTTAAACAATAATTTTGGTGATAATAATAAATGCTAATATTTACTCTATCAGGCATTAGCCAAGCACTCCATGTATATTATTTAATTGACTCCCTAGACAGACTGGTGAAGTACATGTTGTTTTTATGCCCATTTTTAATATAAGAATACTAGACATAGTGAGGTTAAGTAACTTGTCCAAATTCACATAGTTGGCAAAGCTTGGGGCCAAAGTTTCAGCTTGGCTGCAGAGCCTATGTTCTCATTATGCTCTGTTACTACTGACTACTGTTGAGTGTTGTTGAAATGAATAATAATGCAGTATAAAGTCGAGTTAGGTGCACCATGTGACCCAGGTAATGGAGATACACGCCATGGAAAGCCCAAGCATCCAGGTCAGGTTCGAGACCCAGTCCTGGGAGGAAAGAAAAGAAAAAGGTAATAGCTAATAGGTGCACCCTGGTGGTCTAGCGGTTTGAACTAGGTATGATCCACATACATCCCAAGGTCCCCAGTTCAAGACCTGGGGCCAGGGAGACAACCAGGATGAACAACTGAATAAAGTGCTCCTTCTACCCCTCTCCTCCTGCCTGCCTTCACTCCTGCCTGTACCTTTCCTTAAAAATATATATCAAAATAAAAAAACTTAATAGCTAATATTTATTGGCTTATGAGACAGGTATATGGTTGAGTTTATCATGTCTATTTAATTTTCATAAAAGGTAGTGACTATTATTTATCCCATTATATAAGTCCAATAGGTTTAAAAAGGTTAATTAGCCCCCCTTTGTGGCTCAGGTAGTTAAAGCACAGGCTGTGAAAACTGTGGACCCAGGTTTCAGATCTGGGCTGGGAGAAAGGGTTCGGGGCACAAAGAAAGGTTAGTTGACCTGCCCAGAGTCACGTCAGCCTGCTGGGTGGGACAGAGCCAGGACTCGGCCTCTCCCTCCAGAACCTGTGTTCTTACTATAGTGTATCACCATCTGCCTTACAAATTAAATTCTTTAGAAATATACTGTGTTGGTGCACCCTGGTGGAGCAGCAGTTCAGTCCATTGCCTCCGAAGGAGCAAGTTACAGAAACCTGGCTTGGAGTCCTGGGCCAGGGGAAACAACCAGTATGAACAGCTAAATAAAAATAAATAAAATGCTTCTTCCTCCTCTCTCTTCCTGCCTGCTTGCCTACTCACCTTCATTCTCGCCTGCACCTTTTCTTTAAAATAAATAAATAAATAAAAGTAATGTGCTATGTTACTACAGGCCACATTTCTGTGTCTTTGTACCTTCTAGAGACTTTACAAAGACCCTGGTGGAGGTCAGTTGCCTCTGAAGGTGCTCAGGCCACACACCCTTGGGTTCAAGGGTGGTGGGGGTTGAGGAAAAGCAACCAATGTGAACAAATAAATAAAAATACAATAAAATAAAGTCATCGTCTTTTCCTGCCTGCCTGCCTATACGCCTTAATTTCTGCTGCCTGCACCTTTTCTTTCAAAAAGAAAAAAAAGAGGTATCGGAAACATACTGACACATTCTTTTTTGTTTGTTTTAAAGGTGCAGGCAGAAATGAAGGGAGAAACAGGGAGGCAGGAAGAGAGGAAGAAGAAACATTTATTTGTTTGTTCCCCCGGCCCCAGCTATTGAACCCAGGACCCTGGGGTGTATGTGGGACTGCTCCCAGGGTATACTAAACCTCTAGGCCACCAGAGCGCACTAACATTTTTCTTTTAAGTATTTCCTTCTTGTCTGTGTTTGTGTATATTCATGTGGGTGTATTTAGCTATGTTGATCTTTACTATCAAGTGACAATGTCTATATAGGTTCTAGATTGTTTGAGAAGTATGTTGTCAAAGACTTTTTATCCTATATAGCCCCCTCACTTTCAGAAAAACAGTATATTTATTTCTGACATCTAGTTTCAGTAATTGATTCATTTATTCAAATGCATTGAGTCTTTCTTTGTCCTGGGTAGGTCATAGGCTGGAAGAGCAGGAAAACAGAGATGAGTATGTCAAGGGCTTGCCCTCAGGCAGCTTACAATCTAGCTCATGAGCATGAGTAAGTCACCTCTGGCACTGTACTACAGTGATCAGTGTACAGGGCGCAGAGGTGGTGTTAACAAAGAAGTGATCAGCCTGGTTCACTCAGTGTCGTGTTTTTTTTACCTTTCCTTTCCTTTTTTTTTTTTAAAGGAAAGGTACAGGTAGGAATAAAGATGAATAGGCAGGCAGGGAGCAAGAGGAAGAAGCATATTATTTTTGTTTAGTTGTCCACATTGGTTTTCGTCCAGCCCAGGATCTGAACCTGGGACCATGTATGTGAATTGTACCCAGGTTGTTCTAACTGCTCAACCACCAGGACACGCCCAGAGTTAGCTTTTTAAACATAAATCTAGGCACACCCTGGTGGCTAAGGCATAAAGTTGAAGTCCAAGGACCTGAGTTCATAACCCTGGGTTAGGGGAGTGGGTAGCAACTATAAATAAATAAATAATGCTTCTTCCTCTTGTCTCTGTCTGCCTGCCTATTTCCCTTCATTCCTGCCTTCTTCCTTCCTCTTAAAAGAGCAAAAACAAAAAGCATGTTGTGTCCTGGTGGCCTAATGGTTGAGTACACCGCAGTGGAGGCAGTTCACATACATGGAGGGAAGGACATGACAAACAGGATGGACAATTAAGTAAAATAAAATGCTTCCTCCTCTCTTATCCTGCTTTCACCTTTCCTTTAAAAAAACAAAACAGGCATGCCCTGGTGGAGCAGCAGTTAGGTCAATTACCTCCAAAGGAGCAAGCCACACACCCCTAGGTTTGAGTCGCAGGCCCAAGGGGAGACAACCAGACAACCAATGTAAACAACTGAATTTAAAAAACAAATAGTTGCACCCTGGTGGAATAACAGTTAGGTCAGCTGCCTCTGACTGAGCACAGTCCACGTACATCCCAAGGACCCAGGCTTACATCCCAGGGCCTGGGTAACAACCAAGATGAACAACTAAAATAAATAAAGAAAAATCCTTTCTCTTCTCTCTTTAAAAAACAAAGAAAGAAAAACCAACAACAAAACACATATCCAATAATAACTTTCTTTTCTTTTCCTAAAGAGAAGGCAGACAGAAATGAAAGCAGACAGAAAGGAAGGAAAGGAGGAAGAAACATTTTTTAATATTTGTTTCAGGGTTTTGTTTTTTTTTAACCCTAGCCCTGGGTTGCAAACCCAGGTCCTTTGGCTTTATGTGGTTTGCAGGCCAGTGTCTCAGCACCTGTGCCAGCAGAGTGTACCCCAGCATCAGCGTTTATAACAGAAGAAATCACACTGTGTACAGTGCACACCCTGAATCTTGCTTTGTTCGCGTAATGTTATAGTATGTGCGTTTTTCTCTCTTTTTGTTTTACCTTTTTCTTAAAGAGAGGAAGGAAGGAGGGAGAAACATCTTTATTTTGTTGTTCGTGGGCTGTATGTGGTTTGCACACCAGCATCTCAGCCAGCTGAGCCACAAGGGCACATCACGGTCTTGTTTTTATTAATATTTTATATCATTATCTTTAATGGCTGTAGAATGTCATGTCTTAATTTACTTAGCGATTCTGCTAGTTGTTGGTCATGAAGACTTTCTCATTTCTCGTTGTTATAAATAATAATACAATGAATCTTTGAACTGAATTCTTCTCTGCATTTTCCTTAGGCTCTGAGTCTGAATATACCTTTTTCACTTTATTCTTAGTAAGATTTTCTTTTTAATATAAACTTCTAATTTTGCATGTAAGGAAAACTATCTTAAGTCTTCATGTAGACATCTTAGGCCATTTAGTTATGTATTTTTGCTTGCCAAAGTACAGATGTTCTATTTTCATTTTATCAGTTTTACCTTTTCCTTACTTAGACTTAACTTCCTTTTTTATAAAATTCTCGCCGCTGCCTGAAACAGAACAGACACTTTACACACTTAAAAGTCAGAGTTTAAATGAGATCTGAAGTCACATAGCAAAGTGTTCGGACTATTAATCTTTATCCTTCTTATGTATAGCATTTTATATTTCTCAGCGTACACTGAAATCTGTTATTTCCTTTCATTTGATCTTCCCTATAACCTCTAAGGTAGCTAGGACAAATGTGCCCATTTCCAAGACAAGAGAGCTAAGGAATTATGTTGGTTGTACAGGACTTCATACACCTTAACTCGAGAATTAAGACTATACTGTCATAACAAGACTGTCAGATTATCAGGGAATTCTGAATCATATTCCTTTGTTGCCCAGTCTTACATGAATATTGTTTTGCATGTGATGCTACAGAAATGAAGCTCCCTCTGTAGTTTGCAAATAGATGAGAGATGTTGTGACTTACCCAAAGGCACACGGTTAGTACAGCCTTGGTTTTCATACTCAGTCCAGATCACTCTGCTTTTTTTGACTGTGCTTCTAGAAGAATATTCCCAACAAGAAATTTTGTCTTTTAAACCCTTCCCAGGCATACCTTTGTGGCTTAGGCAGCTGAAATGCTGGTATACAAACCATATAAAGGCATAGGACCTGAGTTTAAGACCCAAGGCCAAGGTGAAAAACCAAAATAAAAATACCTTTTTCTTCTCTTTCTTCCTTTTCTTAAAATGCTTCTTCCTCCTTTTCTTCCTGTTCTTTAACAGTAAGTAAATAAATAAATAAATAAACCCTTCCCAACTCTTACTATGTGGAAATTCCAAATTCTGTCTTGCAATCAGGTAGATAATCAGTGGTCTTGGAGCCAACAGACACCAGCCTTGCAAATACCCTCTTTTCCTGGACTGGGAAATTTGACTTCAGATAAATGCGGGTCAATCTTTTGTCTTCTTCTGTTCCATCTCCTTTCTGTCTGCTTGGGAAAATTCTCATTGAACAAAGGAGGGCTGATAATTTGACTGTTTTTTAAAAACTTTAATAAAATCGAGGTTTTTTGGCACTGTATTAGAATCCATATGACTTAAATAAGGTTTCAGAAATGTTCTTTATTGGTGTGCCCTGGTGGCTTAGCAGTTCAGTACACCAGGTATAGGACACACATATCCCAAGGTCCAAGGTTCAAGACTGGGGGTGCGGCGTCGGGGGACAGCTAAAGGAGAACTAAATAAAATACAGTGCTTCTTTCTTCTCTCTATACCTGCTTCTGCTTGCCTTCATTCTGTCTATACCTTTACTTCTTTTTTTTTTTTGAAAGTTCTTTATTGATGCTAAATTCAAGCAATTAACAGAAGTACATAGAAAGAATGGTCTTTCCTTCCTTCTTATCCAGTCTTTCAGAGGTAATCACCATTGATAGTATGGTGTACGTCTTTCTAGATTTTTTTCTCTGTCTGTACATGCATATATTTACGTTTGTGTGTATATTTTCCATGCCATGTATTTTCTGAAACTTACTTTCGTCATTTAATATTATATCTTGGACATCCTTCTAATTAATTCATTTAGATTTGTCTCTATTAAAAACAGTTGCATAGTATTTCTTCAGACTGCTAGGTCATAGGGTATATGCCTTTAAAAAAGCAAGATGTTTTAAGTGATGAACAGCACATAGCCTGGTGGGTGCCTCTGGTTTTAGGCCTGCAGCTAAATAAATTTGGGAAAATTATTCATCTTCTTTGAACCTCAGTTTCCTTATCTATAAAATGATAGAAATGGCCTGCCCTGGTACAACAGCAGCTAGGTCAGTTGCTTCTGAAGGAGCAAGCCACATATCCCTAGGTTCAGGTCCCAGGTCCGGAGGTAAATAACCAGTATGAACAACTAAATAAAAATAAAATAAAGATACAAAGATGCTTCCTTCTCCTTTCTCTTCACCTGCCTGGTCACCTTGATTCCTGCCCGCACCACCTTTCCTTAAAAAAAAAAAAAAAAAAAAAATGCAAGAAATACGTAAATAAAGATTAAAATCATTAATTTGTCAAACATCTGTTGAGGGCCTTCTGCACACCATCGTAGAATCAGCTAACATTTGATGGAGTTCTATAATCTAGGAAGCCTTATGTAAGGAAGTTCACAATGAAAATAATATAAAAATGTTTGCTTATCTTTGTCTCTTCCCCACTCACCCTAGTGATGTCTCTGAGTCTCTCCTCGATAAGTGCCTCTATACCAGCCACTCACCTCATCCTGACATCTTGATACGGACTTCTGGGGAAGTGAGGCTCAGTGACTTCCTACTCTGGCAGGTAGGTAGTTTCTGGCCACCATCTGTTTGTGTTAGCCTGAAAACGAGCCATAGCCACAGAATGGATTATGAGGACTCAGCTCCACTCCCAGCCATGCTGGCCCTGGAGAATTTACATGGGGACTGGGGAGGTGCTAAAATCTGCCTGTTAACATTGACTCTCCCTTCTTCGTTGGTCCCTAGCTTTGTGAGCCTGTGCGGATCTTGCTTTCTGAAGTGCAAAGCATCAGGCCTAAATCAGGACTATCTAGCCATACTGAGAACTTCAATTGTATCCCTGTTCAAGGAATTGAACTTCTGCCTTGTGTCCCTAAACTAAGCTCCTGCCCCGGTAATCTGCCAGAGAACCCCACCACCTCTACGCTAGAATCTGGCATTATAGTTACTAGTCTTTCTCCTTCAGAATAAAAAGCCACATATAGGCTGGCACAGTCCATACAGGCTATTTCTTAGGGGCCAGTCATCACCTCAACTCAGTTGTCTCAGTAGAGATAGTACCCCAAAGTTCATATCCAAATAAGTTTGTTTATGCTTAAAAATCTCTGTTAACTTGGATAGTGCATGATTAGGGTTAATACTTATTCAAGGAAAGACTCAGCTCAGAAACTGTTCACCTGATAAAGTTCCAGAAATTTTAATGGACCATAGTCAGAGTTAAAAGTTAATAAGATTGGTATGCCCTGTTGGAGTAGCAGTTAGGTCAGTTGTCTCTGAAGGAGCACAGGCCACATAACCCTGGGTTCAAGTCCCCTGTTGGGAGGTAGAGTAGGAGACAACCATTGCAATGAACTAAATAAAAATTAAATGCTTCTTCCTCCTCTCTCTCTTCCTGCCTGCCTGCTCGCCTTCATTCTGCCTGCACCTTTACTTCTTTTCCTTTAAAAGAAAAGTAAAGAAGATTTAGCTCCTGAAGACATTTTTTGTCTGGCTGTCTGGTGCAGGTTGTTTCTCTGTAGCCCACTCTGCTAGTCAGACCATCTCTCAGAGGGCTACTTCTGGGCATTGAGTCTTAAGAGACTGCATTAGTAATCTACAGGACATACCAGAGGATGCCAACCTGGTAGGCACAGAATCTGGAACTCATGGCCTGTAAAGGAGTGTGTGAAGGATAGTGACCTGGAAAAGGGAAGCGTGAGTTTATTCTCTTGGGGCAAAAAATTGTTGGAATCTGGCATGCCCTGGTGGCTCAGGTGTTAAGCCCACGTCTGGGCCATAGTCCACATACAGCCCAAGGACCCAGGTTCACAGCCCAGGACTGGGGGCGGACAACTAAAATTAATAATTAAATAAATAAATGAAATATTTCTCTTTTCTCTTTTCTCTTTCTGCCTGCTGCTTGTCTGCCTTCCACTTTAAAAAAAAAAAAATTAAGTTGGTGTCCTCCTTTGTACTGGATACATGGAAGTGACCAAGTCAGAGGTGATCACTACTGTGATCAGAGTTACAGCTCATTGTCAAAAGACAGACTGAACAGTCATTACAACCTTGGGAACAGATAAGAGTCAGCCCTAATCTAGTCTTTAACATTTAAAAGAATGTCACTTTGAAGAAGAAGTAAACTTGTTCCAAGGAAAAGACCTGATTCTTTGGTAGAATTTGCAGAGATGACATTGGTTTAGCAAAACAAGCTATTTTCCCACTAAAATTGACCCCTGTAAGGCACCGAGTTCCTTACCATTACAGTATCAAGCAGTGCCTGTCAGGCAAGGATTTGCAGTGTCAGTCTTCTTATTAAAGGTCACCTGGCTCTGTGCTCTTTTTGTACATTATCCTGTCTAATTTTTTTTAAAGAGTGGAAGGGGGAGAGAGGAGAAGAAAGCTTTTTTCTTTTTTCTTTTTAAAGGAAAGGTACAAGCAGAAATGAAGGAGAGCAGTCAGACAGGGAGGAAGAGAGAGGAGGAAGCAGCATTTCACTTTATTTCCATGTTAATTGTTCAACCTGGTTTTCTCCCTGGACCCAGGACTCGAATCCTGGGGTCTGTGGCCTGCATTCTTCAGAGGTGATTGACCTAACCACTGCTCTACCAGGGTGCACCAGGAGGAGGAAGCGCTTACTTTCATTCGTTTATTTATTTCTCCTCCCTAGTCCAGGGTTGTGAACTCTGTCCTTGGGCTTTACATGGTTCATGTCCTAGCTGCTGCATTTAGATCTGAACCACCAGAGTGCACCCTTGTTTAGCTTTCACAGTACCTAAAAACTCAAGTTACTCAGCTTTACAGGCGAGGAAACTGAGGCATGGAGAGTTGAAATAACTTGCCTCCGGTCAAGTAGATGGTGAACAGTGGAGCCAGAATTCAAAGCCAGGCAGTCCGGTACCAGAGCCCATGCTGTTAAGCACCTTGCCATACTCCACTACTTAAAATAACAGTGGCAGCTACCATTTGTTCATTGCTGACTTTTATCAGTGTGTCTCCCAGATGACCTCTAAGGGCCAAGAGCCAATAACATAATCCAGATGTTATTCATAGTCCTAAAATTGGCTCTTTGAAAAATCCTGGTGGAAATGTTGATCTAATCTCACTTTAGTTTTGCTTTGCTACAGGCAAAGCTGCCTCAGATGACCCTCTCCTGTAGCGAGTGAATCAGAGCTGGCGACCACTGCTGTCCTGGAGGCCTAAGCCCTCTTGTCTCTGGGCTCAGGCCTGCTCAGCCTGCTCCTTTGGAAGTCTGAGCAGGGATGTATCCCAACAGCATGTTCCTAAACCAAGTTCTATTTCTCCCCACATTCTCAGACGTCCCATTCCTGCCTGGTATTCCAGCCTATTCTGTGGCCAGAATATACATTTTGGAATTTATGTGAGGCCATCCTGCAGTTCCAGATGAACCATAGCATGCTTCAGGTAAGAGTTCAGGGCTGGCCTGATCGGAGGGAGCAGAGGAAAGGGTTAGCACTGACTGACCACCGACCACGCACTAATAGGCATGTTGAGGATGATAATAATGATAGTAGCCTCCACTCACCAACTTTTACTGTGTATCAGTCACTGTGGATTTTGCACGATCTCATTTAATGCCCCCAAGAGTCCAGTGAGGTGGATTTTATTAGCGCCACTTGTGCCAGTGAATAAATTAGAGAAATTATTTAATCAAACGTAAAACCAACAAGAGAACTGAGATTTAAAGTACAAGTCTTTAATGTCTGTACTACAGAAATCCAGGAAAGACTTCTTAGGGAGATTGGCCATTATTCTCTGAAGGTACTAACTACTGAAAGATCATAGAGGTGGAAGTACACAAAATACAAGCCTCTTTCAGAACAAAATGGCACTGTCTTTCCATTGTATAGAACTATGTTCTGCCAAGGCATAAAGTTCTATGTTAAATTTTGATCCCCCCTCCCCACAAGAAAAGAAAAAAGAAAAAAAAATTTTAAAGGAAAGGTACAGGCAGGAATGAAAAAAAATAGGCAGACAGACAGAAAGAAAAGAGGAGAAAGCACTGTATTTTTATTTAGTTGTTCACATTGGCTGTTCCCTCTGGCCTTGGGTCTTTGAACCCTGGACCTTGGGATCTGTGGGACTGCTCCAGGTGTGCTAGACTGCTAGGCCACCAGGGCGCGCCTACAAGAAGTTGTGTTTTTTTTTTGTTTTTTTTTTTTGATCAACAGATTTTTCTATTTTTTAAAGGCAGGCAGGAATGAAAGCAAACAGAAGCAGGAAGAGAGAGGAGGAAGAAGCACTTAATTTATTTCATCTAGTTGTTTATCCTAGTTTTGCCCCCTGCCTCAGGACATGAACCCAGGTCCTTGGGATGTAGGTGGACTGTGCCAGCTGGAGGCAGCATACCCAACCAGTAATCCACCAGGGAGTGCCTGATCACATTTTAATACTGATTTCGTTGGGAGGTATAGTTATCTACGTCTGATTAGGATTCTTAATAATTATGGCAGTGTGTGCAGTAGTGGCTAACATTTTGAGGATTTACTAAGATTCTCAGGAGTCTTCATGTAAGTTTTCTTATTTAACCCTTGCAACAGTGCAGCAGGTCTGTTGTCCTCCTTGAGACAGAGGGGCAGAGAGTCTTTGTCTGTCCTGTGGCCACAGAATTCTTTTTTTTTTTTTGCCTCCACCCCTAGTTCTCAAACCCAGGTTCTTGGGCTTTACATGATCTGTCCTGTGGCCGCTCAGCTGCCTGAGCCACATGGGCATGCCCGCCGCAGGACTTTAAACCCAAAGCCGATGCTTTTCCTTGAGTCTAGATGTCTAATGGCCAGGAGGAAATAATGGTGTCAGTCAGGACTTCTCAGTCTCCTTGGCATCGGGAACTCCTTGGAGAATCTGAAGCCATAGAATATATCTAGAAAAACTGCACAGATCATTCAAACACACAGTGTCTTGCATGGAATTACACTTATCACTGAGGCACAGACTGTTTCCGTGGATTGTCCAGAACCCCTGAAATCTGTCCATAAATTCTAACTCCAGTATTCCTGGAATAAGTCAATCAAATCCTGAAGGTTTGGTCATGTACTTGATCATTAGTCTCAGAAGTTGAGGAAACTAAAAGAGGAAATTGAGTACAAGTGAAAGGGAAAACGGCAAAGTCTTATTATCCACTGTCAGTGAGGAATGAATATCAGATTTCTTCACATGACCAAAGTTCTCTAGAGCTAAGAACTGAAACTTCTTTTTATCCATTTTGGACAGAAAACTTTCTGGGATGTATCTTATATAATTAATTGAAACCTACTACATAGTAGATATTTGCTAATCACAATGGTGTTGAGAAGACTCACACTCTGTTAATGGTATTGGTACCTACCATTAAGAATTCCACTGTACAGCAGTGCCCTTGAAGGATGGGACTGTTTGCTATAAGACAGTCCCCAAATACTTGGCTCAGATTTCTGATAAGTTCTTCTGCATTCTCCCTCTTACTTACCACTTCAGTGGCTAATTTTGACAATAGAAAGTAATGAGAGAGAAGGTACTGAATACAGCAGTCATGGAAGATCTCTCTTAAAAGGTATTAAGCCATGAAATAAAAGAAGAGGAGCAGCAGAATACTGATGTTACAAAGACTGAGTCTTAGAAGAACAAAGGAAGAGGCTAGCATGTCTGAGAGTGAAGGGTGTGAGAAGTACCTAGGTGTGCCATAGTGACAAATCTGAAGAATTGTCATCAGGGGAATGACAGGATCCAGGTTACATTTTGAAAAAAATCACTCAGGATTTCCAGAAGGGAAAGAGTCAGAGTAATCCAGATGAGAGGATGTACCTGGGAGGAAGGGGCTGAATAGACTGATATGGGTGGAAAAGATGGCAGAAACATGAAAATAACAAATTGATAATATAACCCCAAATATAAAGCACTTTTATTCGCTACATGAACACAGTTGTCTGAACATCTTTAGTAGGATATATTAATATTTATATTAAGGATAACAGAAACTGGAAAGCAGACTTAAACATTACTTTAGAAGTTTATAGTTAGTGGTCATGTCGATAATGTAATCCTGCAATGCCTTTATGTATCTTATAAGATGAAACAAATGACTATAGGTATTAATGTTATTAAGAACCAAGACCTTCAGGTTTTGCACTGGGAAGTTGGGTGGATGGTTCTGCTACTTCCTGAGAGCGGGTAGAACCTATTAAGAGAACAACTGTTAAGAGGTCTATTTGGTGGCATTCCCTGGTGGCCTAGTAGATTAGGTCACCAGACATAGTTGACACACATCCCAAGGATACAGGTTCGAGACCCCAGGGCTAGGGGAAACAACCAAGATAAACAACTAAATAAAATAAATTTTCCTTTCTCTTCTCTTTCTGCCTACCTGCCTACTGTGCATCTCAAAATCTCCAGTAAGGTTTTGGGGTCCCTAATGAGGACCCAGGCTTCCTCCTGACCAAGGCCAAGAAGCAGCCCTCCCAGCAATATTGAGAGCCTTAGCAACTGCTC
The DNA here is from genome assembly GCA_004363575.1 of Solenodon paradoxus. NCBI lineage: Eukaryota > Metazoa > Chordata > Mammalia > Eulipotyphla > Solenodontidae > Solenodon > Solenodon paradoxus. The sequence continues at coordinate 333,995 of RJWH01000540.1, forward strand.
AGGCCTGTTTTAGATTTCATAACTCCACACGTAAGCTCATAGTAAACGAGATCCCTTGAATGTCTGGGATCATTCCCAAGCCTGGAGGGGAGAGGTTTCCAGAATTTTCACTTGTCATCTTATTGATGCAGCAGATCTTTATTGCTGAGAGACTTTAGAGCAAATTGCTTCCTACTCTGAACCTTCAATTCTTGTCTCCAGTAGACAGAAAGTACCTTCCACACACTGTTGTCAACGTCAGGTGCTTGTATATATGTAATATACTCCTTTAAGGATGAAGACGGTGTAACCCTGGTGTTTACAGAACATAGTATCTGTGTAACAGGCTAGTACATAACTACCATAACAAAAAGTAGAATGGAATGAGAGTTGCCAGGGTATAGGATGCCAAGTCGGCGGCAGAGCTGAGTTTTTCACACATGGAGTAGGTTTGGTAGGAGCAGGTCTGGTGCCAAGACTCTGCAGCCAGGATAGCAGAGAGCAGTGAGGCACGGCAAGACCTTGGTCCTGCTCCAAAGGGACTGTCCCCTCTCCTGTGCCAGGAGCATCCTCCCCGTCCTCGTAGGGTCACATGGTCAGTTGATTATTTTACTTGTGAGGGTGCCCACCTGCCAGAGAGGGAAAGCCACCGTCTCTGACCTCTAGGAGTTTATGGTTTGTCTGGAGGCACGCTAGTTGCCTACCTGTGGTCAGGTGGTTCTAGGATTCCTGCGGGCCTATCAAGAGCCTTTAAGGGCTTCTTTTTCTACTGAAAAAGTGGACTATGGACACCAATACCTATTCTGTAAGGCAGAATGCAGTAAGTGGGCTGTAGGGGCAGAACCTGCCTCTCAGAATGTTCACAGGAAGGTCATTTGCTGAAGAATCAGGCTGGTCCCCAACAGGAGACAAGTCTAGAGCCAAACTCTGAAAAATAGCTTAGGGAGTTGGAAGTTGACACCCTTAGAGGTGCCTGGGAAACTGATGGAAATGGTCTGATGGACATGTCCCAAGCAGGCATAGGACTTTCCTTATAGCAAAGAATAGACAATAACTTGAAAATTTGCCGTTTCTGAGCCTGCTAATATGCTAGAGAGGGTTTGCATATATTATCTCTAATCCTTAAAACCACTCTTCAAGGTAGGCATAACCCCCAACATTACAGACGAAGAAATGAGATTAGGAAAGGATTTGCCCAAAGCACAAAGCTAGTTGGGGGAACCAGAAGTCAAACACATACTTGCCTGATTCTCTTCCAAGTGACACCTGAGAAAATAAAAATACCGATGCTCCCATCACAGCTACCGAGAGGCCAGTGCCCTGCCTTGTTGCCTGTACAGCACCACCCAGCACGCACCTGCTCCCAAGCCTAAGCCTGTCCTTACCTGGTACAGACTGCAGTGTTCCCTCTGACGTGGCCTGTCCTGTGTCCTGGCCCCGACATCCTCCAACCCAGTTTCACCCACACCTAAAAATTATCTCCCCACCCCAATCCCCACTTTTCTCTAGCAGAAGGCCCGAGACATGTATGCAGAGGAGCGGAAGAGGCAGCAGCTGGAGAGGGACCAGGCTGCAGTGACAGAGCAGCTGCTGCGAGAGGGGCTCCAGGCCAGTGGGGACGCCCAGCTCCGATGGACACGCTTGCACAAACTCTCAGCCAGACGGGAAGAGCGGGTCCAGGGCTTCCTGCAGGCTTTGGAACTCAAGCGGGCTGACTGGCTGGCACGTCTGGGCACTGCGTCAGCCTGAGTGAGGCTGGCCTCCTGCCACCTTACCCTGCCCTCTGCCTCCAGGGCCCCACGCCCCTTTCTTTTCTTGGTGAAAGGCACCTCCTTTCTGATGATGAAGAGTGTTCCCTTTGCTTGGCTGGGGAGCCCAGAGGCCAGGTCTGCTGGCCATAGATAACTGTCTTTGGGCTGCCTGGAACAGTGGCAGCTGGGGAGGACTTAGGGTAAGTCTCCCACGGTACTCTAAACCCAGCTCTGGTCTCCAATGGTTTGGCGAGCAGGGGCCTCCAACTCTGCTGCTGCCTACTCCTGCCTTTCCTACCGTAGTCTGTGCCCCTAAATGTGCTTTCTTTTTCTATCAGCACATCCTTCAACACACCAAAGTGTGGGGAATTTAGGTTTCTTCCAACCCTGGCCCTTTCCCATCCATTTTAGCTTTCCACCTGACTTTCACAAAAGATTTGGCTCCACCTTGGATCTGCTGGAAAATAGCTAATAGGCAGCCAGTGTTATTTGGACGAGGAAGGGGAGGGAGAGACCGAAGAAAATTTGCCCATCTGCTGCTCCTCCCCCTTGGCTCTCCACCTGGGATTTGCTATTGAATCTCTACCCCCTCCCACCACGCAGTGCTGATTGCTCACTGAAAGGCTCAGCGCCCCCAATGGCGCTTGGAAGCCAGGCGGGTGATTACAATCCAATTACCTATTGTCGACTCAGCCCACACAAGCTTTTCTCCTCCTCCATCAGGGCATGGGGCCAGGCTCTGCTCCCCAAAGAGACCAGCCCCCTCCATGGCTACCGGGTAACAGAAGGGCCCATAGGCCCTGGTGAATATAACCCAGCACAGGCCTTCCCTGGAACGTGTCAGGACCAAGAGCACAGAAACAAGCACTTCTCCCAGCTGTCTCCTGTCTTTGCCATGTCAAACTCTGCTTCCCACGTCCTTAATCTTTGAGGCGTCTCTCAGCTTTTTGACCTGGCCCTCTGAGGAGGCTTTGAAACGATTTATTCTCAGCATGGCAGTCTCAGCTTGCAAGGCTAGGGTTGCTCAGCAGAGTTCAGGGCTGTGTCCTTTCCCTTACCTCTCCCTGCTAGGCGGAGCTGCAGAGCTGCCGAGAGGATTAGTGCCTTTAAAGAGCTCTCTGCCTGGGCAGCTCTGCTTCAGCTGCCCCAGAGCAGCAAACACCAGCCAGCAATACCAACCCAATACTACTGTTCACTCTTCCCCATCTTTCTTACTACATCTTTCTTCCCCAGCACCTCCCTCTAGGGGAGTGGTGAGGTCTTGCAAGCAGTACTAAGCAAACTCTTCAAACCTCTGAGTTTCGTATATTCCAGTGTCCTCCCCTTCCTGTGCCCGGATACCTGGCACAGGAGGCCCCTTGGCCATCATCCCTGGACCCAGAATCAGGCATAAATACCAGACGCTGCATTTGAAAGCCAATCAATGCACCGTTGGCAAGCCCCCCACATACACCTGGCACTCCCCACTACCAGCCCTTGGCACAGGGTTCCCAGAGAGCAGGTGCTGTGCATTTTCCAGCGTTAAAATGAGCTGATGACAGCCTTAATTAGAGAGGAATGAATTATGCGGCTATAACGCAGAGCCCTACAATTAAGGCGGGAATGAGGGGCTAGAGGCAGCAAAAGGAACCTGCCCTGTGAGTGTGGCTGTCAGTCCTGTCTCCGTTCTGTATCTGACTTTCCCTAATATGACGAGTACAGCTGAGGTGATTAATGGGACTGGTATCTTGTTTTAGCCTGAGGTCCTGTATTCTGGGGAGGGGACATAGGGTGAACTGTGGAAGGAGGGGCTGGCCCAGGAAGCACTGTAGAGGTGTAAAGAGGCTGAGAGGCCACAGCCACCCAGGAGGAGGTACTACAAATAGTTTATTTGAACTTAACGGGTTACTTTCTACTGGTATTTGTACAAACTAGCTTCAACCCTTGTCTCAAAAAGTTAGGTGGCACCTATTTAAATGTCCTTCCATCTGGGAGCCAAGCTATCGCTTGAGGGTGTTTATCATGTTCTGTGTTCTCCTGGGTGTCAAATAGAATCTTAACGCCAATGGGAAACTTGTTTGCGAACAGCGCGACGGGAAGACGCCTTGTGTTGCTGCAATTGTCTGCCCTCCCTCAGGTGCGCATGGCCAGCTCCAGGATCCCTCGCTGCGGGGGCGAGGGCGGGGGCACTGAGAGTCATTTTGCCATTGCAACACCTGTTCCCCTACTTGTTTCCTAATCCCCGGCCGCTTTCCTCCACCCTCCTTTTCCTCGCGCAAGTGAAAGGAAGCCAGTCTGCCAGTGTGGAAGGAGGGATTTCGCCAGCTGCGTTTGCAGCGCCCAGGCTTGGTGGCCGCTAGGGTGGGGGCAGCTGAGCTGTCTCCGAAATGGGTGGAGCGTAGGGGGAAGGGAGTGCTAGTAGGCCGCCTTGGCGGCTGCTCTCCATCATTTTGTGGCGGGGTCCCGAGGTCTGAGAATACAGAAACCATCCGACAGTCTTTGAGGGCCAGGGGTTTCACTGGCATTTGGGGAGGCGGCTTGGGAGCGGGTGCTGAAAGGACAGCTCCTACCTGCCCCGCTGCACCCGAAAGGCACCTCTGTGAAGTCGCCCCCTCGAGCCCCCACCCCGAATGGATCGTCTTCCAGGTGAGATGCAGGAAAATCTTCCTCGGAGTGGCATCCTGGAAGAATGTACGTCTAGCTGCGCCAAACTGGCTTTCCCCGCTCTTTCCCTACTGAAGCGTCAGCCTTGGCCCTGGGAACAGCAGCCTGTGCTTCCAAGCCGCGCGTTTCTCCCGCCTTCGGCGGAGAAGGGCTGTAAGACCCCGCCTCGCAAGTCCTCCTTCTGGGACCCCCAGCGAGAACAGGAAGGAGAGGCTGAGATGCACTCTTAAGTGTCGCACGGCTTGGAGAAGTGGGTAGCTCGGTTGCATAAGGTAGAAGGAACTTGGTAGTTTGCAAAAGCCAGCTCTTGGCGGGAGTCAAAACGCAGAGTCCGCCGACTCGCACCGCCCCCACTTCATTTATTGCCTTCCAAGCGCGCCTCCCCCACTGCGCCCCCACCCCCTAGGCGCGTCGCCGTCTCGCGCGCCCTCCCCCCCGACCCCCCTCTTCACTCCCTCCAGAGGAGGTGAGTTTAAACCCCGCCCACGTGACCCCAGCTGGGCCAATGAGCGGCGGCGGGAGGTGAAATCCGGTTCTAACCGGTCCGGGGCTCCCAGCGCTATAAAAACTTTATAAACCCCCCGGAGCCCGAGCAGTGTGAAGAAGAGGCGAGAACGACCCCCGGACCGACTAAGCTCGCACGCCGCTGCATCCCCCGCGTCCAGCGCCTACGTCCTGCCACCGTCACCACCATGCCCAAGAGAAAGGTACGTGGCGCGAGGGCCCCAGGCGCTGGGCCGACACTGCCGCCGCCACCACCGCCGCTGCTGCTGCCGCCGCCGCTGCTGCTTCTCCGACTTGGAAGCGCGATAGCCAGCACCAGGCTGGAGTCCCCTCGGCCGTCAGGCGCAGAAGCTCGAAGTGGTGTCAGGCGGCCCTGGGCTAACCCTGCGCGGTTCGGCTGCCCGCGGGCGCCAGAGGCCATATTGGAGGAGCGGCGGCCACGGCGGGAGGAGCCATGTTGGCGGCTGTTTATCCCGCTCCCTTCGGGCCCGACGCGCCCTCCTTGCGCCCCCTCCCCCATCACCAGGCCCCCTCCCCTCCCTGCGGGCGGGCAATTCAAACCCGAAAGGGCGGGAAGGCGGCGCTCGGGGTTGGCGGGCGGGGGAGCGCGCTGCCGCCAAAAAACCGCCGCCGTGAGGGGGCGGAGCCCGCTTCCCTGGGGCGGGGACTTGTGCTGTGGCCCCGCCTCCGCCCGCGCACTAGACGGGCGCTAGAGCGCGGCCCAGCCGCCCACGGCTCTCCCGACTGCGCGCGCCTCTGGTCTCCCGCCCTCGACGGCTGCCATGGCAACTGCGCTGGAGCCCCGCCTCCGGAGGGGGTTTGTTTGCGCCATCTGCAGCTGTTGCTTCTGCCTGGCGCGGACTGCACGGTTCCGCGCGTCTCGCTCCAGCTTAGCCCGCGCTTTCTGTGGGGCTGGGCCGAGACCCCCCGCCTTCCCTGCGCCCTTTGAGCCAGATCGGGCCTGACGCTTACACTAATGAACATTTCTACAGCTTTTTTAAGTACTTTTGGGCATTTGCGTGGGAGTTGGGGTGCTAAATGATGATTTGTATACAAACTTTTTCTTTAGATTTTTTGTGCTTAGTCAGTCATTAAGAATAGACTCAAGCTGCAATTTATTTTGTTGTTTTTTAATAGGCTGAAGGGGATGCTAAAGGAGATAAAGCCAAGGTGAAGGACGAAGTAAGTCACATCTCAATTCTTTTGGAGTCTTAAAAAGCCTTGGGTTTCTTTTGATGATAATTGATCAGACCCTATCCCTGAATGTCTGAGGAAGTGCTCTTCCTATAGCAGAGAATGAATTGCACCAAAGCTTTTGTTTTTCTTACGTGGCACAACTGTCCTAAGAATTTCTAACATTTTCTTATTTTTTAAAAAAATACAGCCACAGAGAAGATCTGCAAGGTTATCTGCTGTAAGTTTTTTCAAGTTTTCCATATTTATCCTCGAAACTAAAAAGACTGACAAATAATCCTCTTTGCTTCCCTTGAATTGTGGTCAGTGGATGATTCTGATTGTTCAGCTCTGTTGTGGGATCCTATCTATTTGGGATTTGCTAGTTTTAATGGATGTTCTCAAAGTGGAATACTTCAGAATCACTTGAGTAGGTTTCGGAAGATAAGGGTTGGTTTGGTTATTCTTGTTAAGAGAAAGTACAGACAGGAAGAAAGGGGAGGATGAAGCACTTTATTTAATTTATTTTGGTGGTCCCCCACCCCTCCGTCTTAAACAGGGGACCTTGGGATGTATGTGTCCTGCACTCACTACTAAATCACTTGGCCACCAAGGTGCGCCTGAAGATAGGAATTTCTAATAGAAAACCAGCCACAGAAACTTAAGGAAATAGTATAAAAGGCTGTAGCAGTCATACTGTGGTTTGGTTGTGGGAGATTGGGGACTCTCGTACTAATGTTCTCTTCTCTCCCTCTCTTCTCACAATAAAAGAAACCTGCTCCTCCAAAGCCAGAACCCAAGCCTAAAAAGGCCCCTGCAAAGGTGAGCGGGACCGGGAGATGAGCATGCTTCTAGGGTTTCCATGAGCCTGATAGTGTCCCATGTTGCTGACAGGGAGAGCTGCTCTGTCATAATGTCATCTGTTGAAACAAAATTGAGATGTGTCAAAGTTAATAGGACTAGACCTTCCTCAAGAACTCTTGTCATCAACTTAGGGAAAACTGCACTTAGGTGTCAAATACCACCCAAGTGTTAAAGCTATATTCTGTTATTCACACTCCAATTTTTTTTAATATACTAAACCCTACAACAGATTATAATTAGACTTAGTTTTGATCCCTTATTTCTATTGGGGGTGGTAGGGGGACAGTTATAGTTGTGTATCTTCCACACAATCCTACCTCATGCAGAACTTTGCAGTCTACGCTAGTAATAAGAAATCTGCAGTTTGGGGTTTTGTTTTGTTCTTTTTCTTCCCACCTTTTTAGAAGGGAGAGAAGGTACCCAAAGGGAAAAAGGGGAAAGCTGATGCTGGCAAGGATGGGAATAACCCTGCAGAGAATGGAGATGCCAAAACAGACCAGGTACAGCTGCTCTTTCACTTTTGCTAGGTCTGCTCAGCCACTGTTCTCATAGCTTTCAGTACAGAGTTTGTTTGTGGGTATTTTCCTTTTAGCTTAAACCTTGGATTCTTGGAATCTGTCATCCATAAACAAAACTGCTGTGAGATCCTTGTCCTGTCATGAGGTCATATTTGTGCGGCACCAGTTTTTGATCTGGAAATAACCCGTATCTGATGTTGGTGTTACCCTTTTCAAATTTAAATAAAATTCAGATGGGAAGTGACTTGGCAACGTTTACTATATACTGAGTCCAGTGTTAAAATACCTAAAACCAGGACTTTATCCTGGGACTACTGCTATATGTATAGAGAATGTGATTTAAGTTCATTTTTTTAATTTCATATGTCGTATTATCTGTTTTTCTTTTAGGCACAGAAAGCTGAAGGTGCTGGAGATGCCAAGTGAAGTGTGTGCATTTTTGATAACTGTGTACTTCTGGTGACTGTACAGTTTGAAATACTATTTTTTATCAAGTTTTATAAAAATGCAGAATTTTGTTTTACTTTTTTTTTAAGCTATGTTGTTAGCACACAGAACACTTCATTGTTGTTTTTGGGGAAGGGCATATGTCACTAATAGAAATGTCTCAAAAGCTGAATTGATGTGGGGGGGAAACACCTTTCCCTTCTAGTTTTGAGAGCCTTCCTCTTAGTTCCCAAGAGGGGGGAGCCCTTGGTGGTGACACAGTAGCCACCTTGGCACAAACGCCTCGGGGTGTGGAAACATGGAAATTTGTTTTTATGTCCTCTTGTCCCCCTCCACCTTCAGCAAAGACTTGACTCCCTTAAACCCAAGACCTGTTGAGACCTGACTCGAATGGTTACTCGTGTGTCAGGCAGTCTGGACTTCCCAGCATCACCATCGAGATGGCCTCCCTCAAAAGCGCAGTGGCTCCTTTTAGATTGTGGATCTTCACATTGGTCATTCTGACATTCTCATTTCATTTCCTGACAGTCAGGGTCGGCTTGTGAAAAGTTGTCAAACAACACGCGAAATGTGAAACGTCAACCCTCACTCTAAACTTTCCCTGTTCAGAGCATCAGATGAAGACTTCATTGGGTTTTATAATGGCTTTCTGATTTTGGTAGTCCATTGAAGAAGGGAGTTTGAAAGTTGTTGTATACTGTTAACGGTTGTCTGCCCATGTCCTGCCTGAAATACCATGACTGTTTATGAAAAGTATCTTTAATAAAGCTGGATACAGTTTGGCTTGGAATGCTGCCTCTAATCTTTACCCAAGAGTGGGGAGCCTGGTTTCTCCAGGGGACAGGAGCGGGACAGGATGCGTTCTGCTGTGAGCTACAGACGTGCTGGTGTATACGGTCAGCCTGTAGAAAAGTGCTAAGAGGAGCGATTGCAGGGGTGGACTGGTAGAAACCAGGAGCAGAGCAGTGTGTGCACTTAATTATGCAGCATTACCTAATTTTTTAGGGGGGGGCGGGGGGCTTTTTGATTCTTTTGGTTTTTCACCCCAGTCCCAGATCTGTCTCAGTCATCTGAGTGTGCCCTGAATTTTTATTTGTTTTGAGGAAGAAAGCCGTCAGGAATGAAGGCAAGTAGAGTAGCAGGCAGAGGAAGAAGTATTTTTTGCAGTTGGTTTTCATTGTTCTCCCTGCACCTGGGACACAGCCACCAGGTGCACCTGAAATGTGTTAAGTGTATCTTTTTGGTAGATCTGAAGTTTTGCCCTGTTAACTGATAACCAAAATAGGTTCTCTACTTCATCCACACTTAAAGGCTGTATAAATTTAGCAAAGAGATCTGACTCAAGTCCTTAGATCAGAAGACAGTGCCTCTTTTCCTGTATGCAACTGGCGATGTATAATGTGTGCCCTGGTGGCCAGTGGTTTCCGCTGGGCGCAGGCCACGAGCACACCACGTCCTCAGTTCGTGACGGGAAGAACCAGTGGCCGGCAGCTGGATGAAGTTTCTCCTGCCTGCCTGCCTGCTTTCATTCCTTCTGTACCTTTCCTTTAAAAAACGTGTAAGGCAGGAGGTGCTGTGCTCTTAAGGAGACCAGCAAATCAACTGAATTGAGAAATTCCTTACTGGTTAATTGCTCTAGCTTCAAAAATGAAGACTTTAAGCGGACATTAATTTAGTTTGGGGACCCTACAGAGAACTTTCTTTAGTGGAAGAGCAAGAAGTTTTGTTAGAAAAACACTTGGAATGGAGTCTTGCAGTTTGAATTTGCTTTTACAAGTCACCTCTTGTTTGAGGGGAGTAAAGTAAATTGAATACTACAAAAGTTACATTACCTTGCTTTATCCCCTTAGTCAAAAAGGCGAACATCAGTTAAGCTTTCTTGATAAAGTTTCTTGTATATGATTCCTTATCTTTAATCTTCCCACAATTGTATGAAGCAAATGTTAACCTTGGTGAGGATGAGAAAACTTGAAAGGTGCAGGCAGGTAGAGGAAGGAAGAATCACTAGTTCATATTGGCTGTTCCCGCTGACCCCAGGATTCAAACCCAAGACCTTAGGATATATATGGAATGCACCCAACCCCTACACCAGTGTGCACCTAGGAAATATTTCTGTACATGAAGTCACATGAAAAAACTTGCTCCAAGGCAATGTGAATAATGAGTAGCTGTCAGAATTCAACTCTCCAACTTTGGAGAAACATTTTGGATAATATTTGTCCACTTGGATAAATAGCCAGGCAAGTAACCATTATTGCTGAAGTATTTCTAGGTTATAGATTAATGTTTTTAAAGGAAAGGTGCAGGCAGGAATGAAGGTGGGCAAGCAGGCAGACAGCGTGAAAGAAGCATTTTACTCTTAGTTTTTCACACTGGTTTTCCCCCTGGTTGGCATTAAACCTGGGAATATGTGGGCTGAATTTCTCTGGAGGCGACTGACTAACTGCTACTCCACCCGATATTAAATTTGTATTCAGGGATAGATGTCTCTACAATCAAAACAGGAGTAGGGGTAAACAGTATTTGAACAGAAGTTGCATTTGAAACCACAGTTGGATTTACTTCATTTAGATAGATATGGATTTAGATTCAAGAAAACGCCTGCTCTTAATCTTTGGCTCACTCTGTGGAGGTGTGACCCTTACTTTTTTGCAGCTAAGAGACTCAGATGTGAAGTGAGTAAAACTAGTAACCCTCTTTCTGTTAAATCTTGAACTATTCTCCCCCCTTGGCAAGAAAAGTTACCAATGTGGTCAGCTCTGGTTCACGAGTGCTTAGGTTTAAAAGCCAAGAAGCCAGACATTTGAGACAGCACAGCAGTGCCAGCCCTGACCTGGACCAAGTCCGATCATACTGAAATAGCAGGGAAATGGAATTCCTGGGCCTTTGTGCGAGCCCCTCTAGCAGGCAGGGAAGACTAGTGACCTGCAGTAGGATGCTTTGGCCTCTGGAAATAAACTCGCCTCAGCGGGTGGATTTATCTCCCTAAGAAGTGTTGAAGTCGGATAGTTGTAAGGACCCAGGTGGTTCTTTCCAACTTCTGTGTTCCTCCAACTGCCTCACCTCCAAGTCAGCTGCTCCCGGTCTCAACTCGAGACGACAGCGAAGACCTATTTCTTCACTGCTTTCTCTTTAAAATGGATTATTTCCCAGAAGCTCTTCGGCAGCCTGATTCACGAGGTGGGACTCAATCACCTGCCCACCCCTAAACCAATCGTGGCAAGAGAGATGGCACCCCAGAATCTGTTGCGGATTTGTCCAGAATAACTGGAAATGAGAGTGGGGTAGACAGAACAGGAAAGGGACCTACACTCACATCTGCACTGCCTCCTGCCGCATCCATACGGCTGAGCCGAACCTCACCCCAAACATTGTAGAAATGGAGATGTAATCCACACAATAAAACTGGCATGTGAAGGGTACAGTTACCTGGGTTTTTGTGTGTTCACAAGATTGTGTAACAGTCTGTACTGTATTAATTCCAGGATAATTTAATTCCTCCAGAGAAACTATGCCTATTAGTATCTCCCCATTCCCTGTCTTCCCAGTTCTAAACAGCCATTAATCTACTTTCTGTCTCTCTAGATTAGCATGTTTGGGACAGTCCATCTAAATGGAATCAAAGTATGCTTTTGTGAGTCTTCTTTCACGTAGCAAGTTTTCACTGTTCACCCATGTGGCCTGTACATCATTCCTTACAATGCCAAATATTTCCATCATCATTTTATTTCTCAGTTGGTGGATATTTGGGTTGTTTCCACTTTGGGGCTGTTAGGAACCGTTACTGTGGACTCAGATACAAGACTTATAATGTAGATGTGTTTGCAACTTGGGGCATGTACCTAGGAGTGGAATTGCTGGGTCATGGTAACCACTTATTATTATTTTTAAATGGATCAGCACCAAATTGCCTAAGTTCTATTTGCCTTAGTTTTTTGGGTTTCAGTGCCAAAAAACTCGCCCATAACTTGTGCTTTTCTCTATTGGGTTTACCTAAAGAGAGATTTAAAACCAAACACTAAGACATACATGCTTTTATAGAATGTGTAACCTTGCAATCAGTATGGATCACTGTGGGCAAGGGATTCAGAAATGATTTTACGCAAATCAATAAATTTGTGAATTTTATATAAACCTTAGCTTTGAAGTCTCTTCCAAGCTTATCCTTGGAAGTTCTGTTAATCACAGTGCTTTAAATTATGTTAAATATATGTGGGGAAATGACTCTGACTCTCTCCAACTTATATAAAATGATGTCTGTGGGGTTTCTTTAAAAAAAAATAAAGAAACAGTGCAGGCGGGAATAAAGGTGAGCAGAGAGGTAGGCAGGTAGGCAGGATGCGAACTCAGGTCCTTGGGATGTATGTAGACTACACCTGGGTGGAGGTGGCTGACTTAACCACTACTCCACCAGGGCATGTCAGGGTTTTCCATTTCTTAAGCATTCACTCCTTGTTCACATTTTTCTTTTTTTAATTTTTGTAAAGGAAAGGTGGAGGCAGGAAGAGACGGGAGGAAGAAGCATTTATTTGTATTTAGTTTGTTCATCTTGGTTGTTACCCCTAGGCCCAGGATGCAAACCCAGGAGCTTTGGAAATATATGGACTATGCCCCTCTGGAGACAACTGACTTAACTGCTATTTCACCAGGGTGTGCCCATTGTTTTTCAAATTGAAGCATAATTGGCATACTAGTTTCATGATATATTTTATACATTGAGAATTGATCACCATAATAAGTAGTTACCATCCACCACCTTATAGTATTAAAAAAAAACTTCTTTGATAGGATTTTTTTTTTTTTTTTTTTTCAGAAAAGAAGGAAGGGAAGGGAAGAAGAAGCATTTTTAAGGGAGAAGGAAGCACTTACATTTATGCTTCTTTGTTCTTTGGTTGTCCCCACCCCTGTTCCTTTCCAGGGTCAAGAACTAGCTCCTTGGGCTTGACATGGTCTGTGCCCCATCTGCGGGCTTAGCACCTGAGCCACCAGGGTGTACCTGAGAACTTTTAAGATCTACTCTGTTAGCAACTTCTAAATATACAACAATACTATAGTCACCATGCTGGACATGACATTGCCATGACTGACATTCTATAACTTGGAAGTTTATACCTTTTTAACCCCTGCACCTGTTCTGTTTAACCACCAAACATCTTCCACAGCAGCTATCTGGTTTGACATTTCCACCAGGAATGTATGAGGGCTCCAATTTCCCCATATTCTCAAGGATACTTATTTATCTACTTTTTTTTTAATCATCTGAGTGGGTTTGAAGTGATATTTCATGATGGCATTAATGTACATTTTAATGACTAGACTTTGAGCATATTTTCATATGCTTATTAACCATTTGCATCTTTTTTTGGGAAGTATCTACCTAAATCCTTTGTTCTTTTTTTCTCTCTTTTTTTTTTTTAGAGAGAGGAAGGAAGGGAGAGGAGGAAGAAGCTCTATAGAAGTGGGGGAAGGTAAGAGGGAGAAAAAGAAGAAGCATATTTATTTTGATTTTCACCCCAGCTTTACACACCCAGATCCTTGGGCTTTATATGGTCTGCTTACTAGGGTCTCAGCTGCCTGAGCCATGAGGATATGTCCTTTGCCCATTTTTAATTAGGTTACTTATCTTTTTGTTATTGAGGTGCAGGAGTTCTTTATATATTCTGGATGCTAAATCATCAGATATAGAATTTGCAAGTATTTTTTTCCCCATTCTTTAGGTTATCTTCACTTAGTACCCTTCAACTCAAAAAGTTTAGTTTTATTTTTTAAAGGAAATGGGCAAGCAGGAATGTGAGTAGGCAGGGAGAGAGAGGAGCAAGTGTTTTGTTTCCATTTTAGCTGTTCACACTTGTAGTTCCCCCCAGACCCAGGACAGGAACCCAGGGGTCTGTGGCCCGTGTCCTTCAGAGGCAATTGACCCAACCGCTGCTCTGCCAGAGCGCGCCACAAAAGTTTATTTTCTGCTCTACTCTGTTATGTTTTGTGTGTGTGTGTGTGTGTATGTGTGTGTGTGTGTGGTTTTGCATTTTTTTTTTTTAAAGGAAAGGTACATGCAGGAAGAGACAGGAGGAAGAAGCATTTTATTTATTTTACTTAGTTGCTCATCTTGGTTGCTCCTACAGCTCCAGGACTCAAACCCTGAGCTCGGGATGTGTGCGGAGTGCCTAAGCCCTGCTCCACAGGGCCACCAATGTGTGTTTTGCTTTTATTGAGGGTTCTGTTGGTTTACAGTCCTGTGTTTCAGCAGTACAGCTTCAGGCCATGTAAATGCATATAACACACCCACCAAACGTTTACTTCCCATTCACCACTATGCAAAAAAGTAAAAAAAAAATAATAATTTGACTGTCCTAAATGGTTTATTTGGTAAGGATTTTACAGACATTACTGGTTAGCAGTAACGGTGAAGCTAGAGTGCTGTGTCTTCTCCGAGCTGCGGGGTGAGAACAGCCCATGGTGGGTGGAGAGGTGCTTTCCAAGGCCAGGGCTCCAGATCCTGCGGAGGTCAGCCGTCCGGTCTCCGGTGCTGGCGGACTGCTTTGGGGCGCCCTGGCCGCCCGGGTTTCTTCTGCTAGCTCTGTGGAATGGACCCATGCGGACAGCTTCCAAGAACGTGTCTGTGGAATCTTCACCCCTCGGTGAGGATTCAGGATCCCCGAGCTCCACAGTGGGGTCCTGCTTGCCCCTCGGTGACAGCCCGAAGGCTCCCACAGACCTCAGCTGGTTGACACAGCGAGGCGGGTGGGGGTGGCCACAGGGCGAACGCGAGTGACTGAGTCATGCTTGACCCCGGATTCCCGCCTGCGCTTTAGCCCTGCGAGCGGGCAGAGAGCTGGGGTTCTGCCAGCAGTGCCCCCCAGAAGACAGTGCATCCCCTCGGCCTGCCGCTTCCTCCAGGGCTCCCTCCCAGAGCGCTTGCTTCCCTGATGGCTGCCCCGATGGAAGGTGTTTATTTTGATGAAGTTCGGTTTATTTATTTTTTGGTTGCGTATTCTCTCAATGTCACATCTAAATCCGTTGCCAAGTCCAAAGTCAGTGATATATGCCTATGTCCTTTAAGAGTTTTAAATAATTCAGGTCTTTGAGCCATTCTGAGCTTTTTATATAGTGTGAGGTAGGATCCAAGCACCCCTTCTTTTTTCAGCTGTTCTAGACCTCCTTATGGACCCTCTCCCGGTGAGTCATCTGGTGACTCACGTTGCATCTCCCGCCCACAACTCACCTGAGGCGGGCATTTCCACCAGCCTCCTGTGCCACCCCACCCATACACACCACAGACGCAGACTCAACATGGCCAAAATGGAGCTTCTCTTGTTTTCACAATCCCGCTCCCCTGCTTTTTCTAGATCCAGTAAAAGCACGGTCACCCAGCCAGTCCCTCAAGCAAGACCCCTGACCCAGATCTCTTCTTCTTCCCTATTATCACACGTCTAGTGAGAGCCAGAGTGACTTTACTTTGGGAAATAGTTTTGATTTTTTTTGTCATGGAAAATTTTAAACATATGCAAAAGTAAAAAAATATAACAAACTCACCTATACAAAAATCTAGGTTCTAGAATGCCCAGTCTGCTGTGATGTTCATTGCTTGCAGGTGTTTTTGGCGTACACGTGTTTTCAAGATAAAAACTAATCACTTCAAATTCAAGACTTTTTTGTTAATTCATCTTACATCTTGTATATCTTTTTTCAACTCAAAATCTATTTTCACTTATACCCTGAGTTGTAAAATTATAAAATTAGGGTATTACAGTTACTCAATTATTTCACCCCACATTCCACAACTGACAGAACAGCAAAAGGCTGTTTAGAGTTTTGTTTGCTGCTTTTTGTTCTTGTGTGATTTCCTACTAGGGTTCAGTCAGTTTACTGTGTTTCAGAGTTACTTAGCATAGTTCTCTGTGGTTTGCTGGACACATTTAATTAACCTGTTTTATTTTTCCAATTTTAAGACTTTTAATTTTAATTGTGTAAAATATTTATATAATCCCAGGTCTTGTCTACAAAATAAGATTTATTCAGAGAAGTCTAGTTTCTAGTCCTATGTCCTCCCTCCAGCTATTTCCTCCCTTTCCATTCAGTGAGCTTTTATATTTGATTTACTCTTTCCATTAAAAAACTTTAAACAGGTAGGACGCCCTGGTGGAGCAGTGGTTTGGTCAGTCACCTCCAAAGGAGCAAGACCCACACTGCTGGGTTCGGGTCCCAGGTCGTGAGGCAAACAGCCAGTGTAAACAACTGAATAAAGAAAAATAAAGAATGTAAACAGATAAATATGTTCTAGCCCCCTAATAACATTTCCCACCTTGCTAATTGACTTAATGGTATATTCTGGAGATATGTGATTGAGATTCCTTAATCCTATTAAAGCATAAAATGATAGATATTTGGCCTCTGTTTTATCATGTTTCATGTCATACTTGTAGGTATTCCCAGTTCTGTTTAGTCCTAATGCATATCTTTTTTCTCTTAGGTTTTTTTTGTTTTTGTTTTTTAAGGAAAGGTACAAGCAGGAATGACGGCAAGCAGGCAGATAGGGAGGAAGAGGAGGAAGAAGCATTTTATTTTTATTTTTATTTAGTTGTTCACACTGGTTGTCCCCCCGCCCCCAACCCAGGGGTGTGTGGCTTTTGCTCCTTCCGAGGCAATTGATCTAAACGCTACTCTGTCAGGACACACCTTTCAGTTCTTTTCAGTACTAGAAGGGCTCGTGTTTCTGTCTAATGGTTCACTTCCTATTACTGCCTTTATGTAATGACTTTAGTCTTTTCCAACCTCACTGAGACTTCCAGTCCTTTGGCCCTACCCTTTTCACCTTTTCCCCACCAATAACCTGTCGTGTCCCCACTCCCCACCATCCTCAGCCTAGGTTCCCTCACTAACCACACTAACTCTGGTCTCTGCATCACACTCACTTGGCCTCCTCCTGCGCCCAAACAGCTGGCACTGCAGAGACCGTCCTGCCGCCATGCTAGCCAGATTTGCTTCTTCATTAATAACGAATAATAATTTCAGGTGGGCCCTGATACCTCCAAATCTCCTGCTGCATTTCCCTAAACATTTAGCTTTCCTCTCTGAGATAACTATGTCACACCTCCTCCTCTCACAGTGTTGACACCCCCATCTCCACCCAGTCAGTGACTCCCCTCAAACGTTATAGTCACAGGAGATGCAGGCAGATAGAGCTATCTTCCCACCACACCCTCAGCTACCTGCCTGCGATGCGGCTGCACCCACCCCGCATCCCCTCCTACGATTGTGGGGGACCCTTCTCTTCTCTAAGTCCCGGCCTTTGACTTGCGAGTGGATCTGTGCCTCTCAGCCCCTGCAAGACTCATAGCCTAGCTGACATCCTCTTTCTCTCTTGCTTTATCCATGTCTACTCTACTGGATCATTCTCACCTGCAAACACGTTGTGCCTTAAAAGTTTCCTCTTAAATCACCACCCCATTTCTCTGCTCTTTTACAGAAGCATTCCTCAAAAGAGTTCTGTGTATTTTTCATCACCATCTCCTCTTCCCCATTCTCTCCAACCCACCCTAACAAAGAAGCTTCTATCCCCACCACCTATTTAACAGATCGCGAATGGTGTGTATTTTGCCAGAATCAAAGTTTCTGCCGCATCTTCCTCCCCTTCTTGACCAAATTCTTTCTTTGGTGTGCACAACTAATACTCTGACTTTAAATACCATTTAAATGACCATGATTCAAGATCTCAACTCCAGATAGTTTCTCTCCCCTCCTACCCAGACTGAAACCACTCAAGACATCTCACCATTGTAACATGGCCAAAAAATACCCCAATTTTCATAACACATTAACTTCCATTAGAGCCGTCTCCAAGAAAATGGCACCACTGTGAGCCAAAACCTTCATTTCTCCCTGCCCCACACACTCCATAATCAATCACTCATTTCTATTGACTCAATTTTACTTTTAAGGAAAGGTATAGGCAGGAATGTAGGCGAGTAGACAGGCAGGAAGAGAGGAGGAAGAAGCACTTTATTTTATGTAGTTGTTCATCCTGATTGTTCCCTCCAGTCCTGAGACGTGAACCCGGGCCCTTAGGATGTATGTGGACTGTTCTTTTAGTTGTGGGGGATGACCAAACCACTACTCCTCCAGGGTGTCTTTCTTTCTTTCATTTTTTTTTACACAAAGTTACAAGCAGGAAAGATGGTGAGTAGGCGGGCAGGTGGAGTTTCTGAAGGAAGAAGCGTTTTAGTTTGTTCGTATTTGGTCGTTCCCACTGGAAACTGGTTGTTTCCCCCTGGACGCAGGGGTACGTGGCTTCCTCGTTTGGAGACAAATGACCTAACTGCTATCCACCAGGGCACACCAACTCCTTTTTTAAAAAATTTATTTTGGACCAAACTAATTGCCATCATCTCCACTGTACTCCCATAGTGAATACAAAGTCAGTAATACCCTCGAATTCCATGACCGCACCTTGAGCCTTCTCCCTGGACCCACCTGCAGTGTCACACACCCTCCTTCCGACCTGGACGTGAATCTCTCCTCCGGCTATTATATCTGGCTTCCTGAAAGGCAGCCAAGTGACTAGCTGATTTGGTCCAGAACTGTCTGGAAGTCAGCTCCCCAGGGCAAACGCTGAAAAAGAGGAGATGGGGCTCACCTTGTGGGCTCAGGCTGCTGAGACAGCTGGGGTGGGGATCATGTAAAGCCCAAGGACTGGGGACCTGGTGCCGTGAAGAAAGATAAATAAAGGAATCGTGGGCGCCCTGGTGCAGTAGGGGTTGGGTGGGGTCCGCATACATATCAAGTCCTGGTTCTCGTGCCAGGGACAGACAGAGCAAGATGAACAACTAGATCGAATAAAGTTGCTTCTTAAAAACAAGTGTCAGAGTCCAAGCCTGGCTCATGGAGCAGTGAACGTCTTTTGGTTAAGTCATGTAACCTCTATTTTTTATTTGCAAAGGAAGGGCATTGGAAAGTCATTGTCTCCCAATCTTGCTCAATGACCACCTGATCTGAAACTTTTGCATTCTCCAATCTGTATGTGAGAGTTCTATTGCATCATGCTCTGTCATCCGATTCTACTATGTCCCTCAGTGAGTCTTATACATATTAAAACATAAAAACTCCAACAAAAAAAAGAAAAATAAATATACCTGGAGAATGACCTATTATGTGTTTTTTGCAGCTAGTTGGGAAGCAGTGCCTGCAGCATCATGTCCCCTTGCTTTGCATCTTCCTTTCCTCTTTCTTCCTCATCCTCATTGCCCTGAGCTTGTATCTCCCAAATAAACTCTCACACTTTAATCCTTCCCTCAGTCTCTTCTCTCTTGAGGATCAAGGTTAACACAGTGAGACCCAATCCGAGTCCAAGCCATTGTTAACTCTGGGGCCAGTCCTCAGCATACTGTGAGCAGCTCGTTGGCAATGCAGATCCTGAGTCCTACCCCAGACACACAAGATTAGAACTCTGTTTTTAAAAGCTGTTCAGGTAATTCTTTTTTTTTAAAGAAAGGTACAGATAAGAATGAATGCAAGTAGGCAAGCGGGCAGGAAGAGAGAGGAGGAAAAAGCGTTTTATTTATTTATATTTAATTGTTCATCTTGGTTGTTTCCTGGGACCCTGGGTTTCGAACTAGGGACTTTGGAAGGTTTGTGGACTGCATCCAAGTGAACTCAACCACTAGGCACACTTGTTCAGGTGATTCTTGTGCTTGCTAAAGTTTGAGAAATATTTTCTTCAGTTTTTAAAAAGACTTGTGTCTCCCCACCTACTTCCTGTTTGGTGGTCTTATATGACAATGTGATGCGTGGAGCTGCAGCAGCCACTTTGTCACTTTAAGGCCAGATGTTGCCAATACACTGAGGATGACTGAGCAGAAGGTTGAAGGCTAGCAGTGAGCTGCAGTTAACTTAACAGCTATGAAAAGTACTTATGTGAAGTAATGAAATGCCTTGACGGTTTTCTCAGGTACTCAGTTACTTGTGGTTGAAGTCCCAACTGACTCAATAGACTTTTTAAACATTTTTTATTATAGTAATTATTCTACACATTAAAATAATTTCCTATGTATAGGTTCCCCATTTCTTAGATATATTTCAACACGCCATGCCTGCCACCAAATCACCAAATGTTCTTCCCAACTGTCCAGTGGGCTCCACCACCATTTGCCCCTGCCCGCCCCATTCCCTTTTGGTCACCTCAGTTCTGTTGCAATTGTTTCAGGGTTGGTTATGTTTCATCTGTTTCTTTGTTTTGTCTATTCTCATTCCATCTATGGGTGAGGTCATCTGGTATCTATCGTTCTTCTTTTGATTTGTTTCACTTAACATCATCCCCTCTAGTTCCATCCGTGTTGATTCAAATGACAGGGTTTCATCTCTTCTAAGGGCTGTGTAGCAGAAGGTTGGGTTATACTTTTTAATCCATTCAGCCACTCTGCATCATTTGACCGGTGAGTTCAGTCTATTAACTTTTAGGGTGATTATTGATATATAACTGCTTAGTGTCATTTTATAATTTGTCTTTTATATGTTGCTCCAGATGATGACTTTTTTCTCTTTCTCTTTTTAGGTTGGATGGGTGCAGTTATGTTTTGGTTGATTTTGCCTTTTGTTTTCTTCTTCGTATTCTCCCTGGGTTGTATTTTGAGGCTACCCTGAAGTTAGCATTTACAGTTCTATGTTTACTACCTAATTTTATTTGAAAGCATATTAGTCTTCCACTCATTCTAACTAGCCACATTTTTTTTTCTTTTCTCTTCCTCCCCACTTTCAATATTTGCTGTCTTACTGTTTTTTGTGTGGTTTCTTTACACTTTATAGAGCATCCTTTAATATTTTTTGCAAAGCTTGTTTTGGAGTATTAAACTCCTTTAACTTTTGCTTGTCAGAAAAAGTTTTTATCATTCCTTTAGTTCTGAATGATAATCTTGCCAGATATAGTATCCTAGGTTGAAGCTCCTTTTCTTTCAGCACTTTGAGTATATTAAGCCAGTCTCTTCTGGCCTGTAGAGTTTCATTTGAGAAGTCTGCTGACACTCTTATGGGGGCTCCTCTGTATGTGACATGATTTTCTCTGGCTGCTTTTATAATAGTCTTTTTTCATCTTGTATTTTTGACATTTTTATGACAATGTATCTAGGTGTATTTCTGTTCAGGTTTCTTTTATGAGGAACTCTTTGAGCTTCCTGGATCTGGAGGCTTGCTTCCTTCTCCAAATTGGGGAAGTACTCATCTATTTTTTCTTCAAGTATGGTTTCTGCCCCCTTTTCTCTCTTCCTCTGGGACCCCTATGATTCGAATATTGTTCCTTTTGATGTTGTCCCAGAGATCTTGAATGCTGTCTTCGATTCTTTGAATTTTTTTTATCTCTTTGCTGGTTTGCTTGATTGAGTTCCTCTGTCCTATCTTCCAGATAACTGATTCTATTGGAAGTTTCATCCATCATATCGTTGATCCCCACTATCGAGTTCTTTAATTCAGCCATGGTGTCTCTTACCTGGTTTATGTCTTGTTTTAATTCTTCTCTTTGCTTCCTGACATTCTCATTTACGGCCTCAATTGATTTCTGGATTCCCATGAGTATGTTAATCATCATTACCCTAAATTCCTCTTCAGGTAATTTATCTATGTCTGCTGAATTCATATTTTCCCCTGGGCTTTTGATTGGATCCATCGTTTCACATATATTTCTCTGTGCCTTTGCTCTATTCAGCATTCTGTTAATATTTGTGAGGGTTTGGTTTCCCTGGTGTTGCATAGGTTTGACTTGCCCAGGATTGGCAATCGGCGTTCAGTTTCGCCTCTATCCACATGGTGGCGCTAGCTGATAGTGTTGAGGTTTGGGACTGCCTTCTCACTAATCCAGGGGGTGGGGCAACCGATGGGCGGGATTTCCGGTGGGCAGATGTGTGGTGGGCGGGATTTCTGCTCAGTGGACCCCAGGCTCTGGTGCGAAATGGTTGTGGGAGGGGTTTGATTTGACTGATTTCCATTATGGCTGTGTCCATCGCAATTTCACCGTGTGGCTCCAGCTTAGCTCCCAGTGTGCTGGCTCTCCTTTTACCCCCTCCCAAGTCGGCCCTCGTGGCTCTGTGTCTCAGCCCCGTTGGGCCTGCCTCTCGCTGCCTCCTCAGCTGATCCCGAAATCGAAATCCCTACCTCCTGCCCCACCGCAAGTCCGGAGACTCCCGAGCTCCCTCCCAAATCTGCAGCTTAGCTGAGAACTGCGCCGGGTGTCCTCACCCACCATTAGTTGTCAGCTGATCCGCCTCCAGCTGAAGTGCCAGTTGTCCTCTACAAAGTCTGGGGCAGATGCTTGAAAGATAGTGACTTTTAAAACCAAAAAGTGAAACCATTACTGGAAAACAGTATGGAGATTCCTCAGAAAACTGATAATAGAAATTTCATTTCTATTCTAGTATTCCACTTCTAGGTATTTACCGAAAAACCACAAAACACATTTGAAAAGATAATGCCTCCCCCACCCCCCCACGTTTACTGCAGCATTATTTACAGTGACCAAGAGTTGGAAGCAACCCATTGATGGATGATTGGATGAAGAAGGGGTATATATGGTGCACCCTGGTGGCTCAGGTGGTAAGCCTGTGCCTGAGGAGCAGTCCACATACAATCCAAGGACCCAGGTTCATGGTCTGGGACCAAGGAAATAGCAAAAATGAGCAACTAAATAAATAAGTGCTTCTTTCTCCTCTCTCTTCTTTCCTGCCAACTGCCTGCTTGCCTTCATTCTTGCTTGCTGATGAAATCCTACCATTTGCAACAACATGCATGGAACTCTACAGAGGGATTTATATTAAGTGAAATAAGTTAGAGGAAAGGCAAGCATCGTATGATTTCACTCACATGTGGTATACAGAGAAATGAAGAAAACAAATGAACCAAATCAAACAAAAATAGATATTTAGCCTATAGGGTCAAATTACCATATTTGTTTGATTCTAAGCCACCATAAATTCTAAATTGCACCCCAATTTCTCAAGAGGCTTTCATAAAAAAAATAAATAAGATTTATTTAAAATATTTAAGAAAGTTAAAAATGTGAAGTAACAAGGAGTGAAGAATTAATTTATTTAAATATTAGATACATAATAAGGGCTTAACAAAATCAACAGAATTTTAAGAATTCAATATGGGATGTATTGTACTTAGCAACTATCTTTTCAGATAAAACTTAACCATCTTCAAATGCAAGCCACACCTGATTTTCGGGGACATTAAAATGGCAAAAAAAAAAAAAAAAAAGTGAGGCTTAAAATAAAATAAATATGGTAGTAGTTACCAGAAGGGAAGAGGGGGGATGGGGTAAAAGGGCTCAATCATGTGACGAAGGGCAGCATTGAACCATTGGTGAGGAATCTAACAGATTATATACAGCTGCTTTACGATGATGCATTCCTTAAACCTATATATTATGATGCCATGTTCCTTCAATAAAACTTAAAAAGAAATAAAAGAATCAGAAAGATCACTTGTCACGATGCCAGCAGAAACTACAACTGCATCTTTACTGAACCCTCACTATAAGACGGGCTCTTCTAAATGCTAGAATTACAGGCTTCCTCCATTATCCGAAAGAATACTCTTATTGAGTATAATTTCTTAGGTTATTTTGGGGGTCTGGGAATTCATTTATATAAAAAAAAATTAGTATTCCCAGAGCCTAAAAATAACCTACCAAATCATAACAAATGAGAACGTTCTACCTTGGGATAGCAGGGGAAACGATATCTCATCTAATTCTCACTGTAATCTAGTAACAGCATTGTCCCATTTTACAGATGGGAAATTGAAGCACAGGAGAGTTAAGTAACTTGCCCCAAATCACATGGTTGACAAGTGACTAAACCTGACTTGAACTTGGGTGGTCTGAGCTAGAAGGCTGTAGTAGAATTCTCTACAACAGTCTAGTAGCTCCTTAGCTACACTGACAGCAGAAGAGAGACTAGAGTCCACACCTGCCTCTGCACGGGTCTGGTGGTCTGCTCCCATTTATACTGCATCCCTTGAAGTTACCAACAGCTGTTGCCTAACCCACCATTTTATTTTCTTTCTTCTTTTTTTTTTTTAAAAGGAAAGACACAGATAGGAATGAGAGGTGAAGGTCAGTAGACAGGCAGGAGGGAGAAGGAAGAAGCACTTTATTTTTATTTAATGGTACATCTTGGTTGTTCTCCCTGATCCAGGATGTGAACCCAGTTCCTTGGGAGGAGAGAGACTGTGCTTCGACTGTAGGCAGTTGACCAAACCATTCGTCCACCAGGGGGCGCCAACCCACCATTTTCTATCACTGAATCTTTGAAAGTCCAGCTTGCCAGCTGGTGTCACCACCCCATGACAGTGTGTCCAGTAACTGTCTCTTTCCACTCCTACCAGACAGAACAGTGGTCCTTGGGACCCCATCTCTCTCCTCCTACATTTCACAGGAAAAAGCAAACTTCAGTCCCTCTCAACTCCTTCACCAGGGAGAGAGGGTTTAGAAGTTCATCGACTAGATCTTGGAATGCTTTTATTCTCACTAAGAGCTGTTTGTGCTAAACGTATAAGAAACTTCTCACTTAACCTGCACAATATTTTACAAAAAAAACAAACAACTAAAACACTGCAGTTCAGAATGGTTAAGTTACAGAATCAAAGTAAATTGGTCAAAGTCCTGACATCTCTGCCTGAAGAAGGCAATGTCCTCAATGCCACAGGTGGGGTCCCATCTTCCCAGACAGCCCCCAAACTGAGGCCAGATATTCCCAGTGCCCGCAGCATGTCCTAATTTCTACCAGGGCACTTGAGGCGCAGGGGGCCAAGACCCTCACAATCTCTGGGCCCTAAGTCAGCCTCTTTGACCTTTGATACTGACCTTTGGCTCTTCTGGACCTGCGGCCAAATTCAAGACCCATCAGGACCTGCACCACAGAGGGCCAGCCTCGACACCTGACCAGACATTGCCCAGAGTTTCAGAAGCGACTGAGGAGACAGCGGTCACTGCTGGGCAGTACATAAGTAGTGGCTTTTTTAGTCCTGCTTTCCTGCTGTGCATTCTAAATTGTCCACACTAGCCATGTATTTCTTCCTTGGGTGGGCTGGGAGAGAGGTACTTGTCTAAGTGTAAACATATTACCTGCTCACTGTAAAAAGTTATTTTAATATTTTTTAAAGGAAAGGTGCCGACAGGTATGTAGGTGAGCAGGCAGGCAGGCAGGAAGAGGAGGAAGAAGACTTTCTTTATATTATTTAGTTGTTCATCTTGGTTGTGCCCCCTCCAGTCCTGGATTTCAAACCTGGGTCCGTGGGACGTATGTGAACTGTGCCAGCAGACTTAACCCTAAGCTGGCAGGGCTGGCCTGAAAACATTTTTGGAAACAATTCAGTAATAGAGTGAACATTAAGGGAATCCCTTCATTTCTCCAAACCCTCTGTCCTCCCAGGGCTGGCATGGATGCTTCCAGGCATTTTCTGGGTGCTCACACACACACAGAGGTAACCAGGTGTCTTCAGAGGCCCCCTTTGCCCCCGAGATATAGCTGAGATACTTAAATGGTTCAATCTCTTAACTCCTTGAACCATGAGAAGCCAAACCACCTTCCAATATCCATACCTCTGAGTCCAAAAACAGCAAACTGGCAAAGAAGAGTCTTAATGTATCCGGTCTCCCCGTTTATGGCCCTTGGCTCTGCCCTGGCTCTTTGCACTAACCTACCTGAGAAGTTCAGTCCCTTTCTGAATCCCACCCTAAAACATGCCCACAGAACACCAGTCAGGCAAGTAGACTTCACAATGATTTGGGGGTGCCTTGAAGGTTCACATTATACCTCACACAGCAAACCATTTTAAACAGCATCTTTGTGATGCATTCAGCATCCTTTTAGCCATCTCCTGTCAACAAATGGGGCTCCCTGACCCTTTCCGCATCTTGTCCCCCACCCACCTTTCCCGGACTTGAAATTCAGATTCTCCTCCCTCCTTTCCCCAATTCAGCAACCCCAGCAACTCTCAGACTTGTGGGAGACACTCCCACCGTCCTGGGTCTGCCTTCCTTAGCACTGTCTGTGACTGCGCACTTCATTTTGTCCTGGCATCTTCGTGGATTGGGACTGCAGTCTGCGTAAGGCAAGGAGGCTTCTGCTTACATCTTGGTTACATATTTAACATACTCAGCTTGGGGGCCAGGCTTCTCTTTTTTGTTGCTGTACACAAGTTTGCTTCACTGAACCTACAGCACAGACATCTGCCATATCACCCGGAATAATAGCTGAACATCACTGAGAACTTATCTTGCTCCAAGCAGTTTACATCTGCACTCTCTGTCTGGTAGCCACTAACCACATGTGGCTACAGAGTTCTTGAAATGTAGCTGTTACTGAGACTTAAGTTTGTATTTAAATTTTTTTAATCAGTTTAAATTTATAAACAAAAATATTTGTGGGCGCACCCTGGTGGGTCAGGTGTTAAGTCCATGCCTGGGAGCAGTCCACACATAGCCCAGGGACCCTGCTTTGCCCAGAGCCATGGGAAAAAGACTAAAATGAACAATAAATAAAAGCGCTTCTCTCGCTTCTCTTTTCCTTCCTGCCTTCATTTTTGCTTTCTTCCTTCCTCATTAACAAAAGAAATATATGGTGTGCTCTGGTGGTACAGGGGTTTGGCACAGTTCATATACATCCCAAGGTCCCAGGTTCACGCCCCAGGGCCGGGTACAACAGTCAAGATGAACAACTAAATAAAATAAATAAAAATGCTTCTTCCTCCTCTTTCTGTTTGCCTGCCTGCTCACCTCCATTCCTGCCCGCATCTTTCCTTTAAAAAATTAATTAATTAAAAAATATAAATGACAACTTTAGCTTTTGGTAGGACTGTTTTAACTGTTACATTGGTTAGGTATTGCTGTGGGCGTGCCCTTGTGGCTCAGGGTGATGAAGCTGGGTGTGCACCATACGCAGCCCAAGGACCGAGGTTTAGCAGCAGGGGCCTCACACCTGGGTCCTGGGGGGAAAAGCCAAAGTAAACAAATAAAATAAAATACTCCTTCCTTCCTTTCTTCCTTCCCCCTCTCTTCCTTCCCATCCTTCCCTTCCTCCCTCCCTCTCTCCCTCCTTCTTTCAAAAACCAAAAACAAAAACTGAGGTGCACGTCGGTGGAGTAGTGGCTGGGTCTGCTGCCTCTGGTGGAACACAGTCCACATATATCCCAAGGACCCAGGTTTGTATCCTGGGCCAAGGGGAACGCCAAAATGTATAACTAAAATAAAGATAAATGAAAATGCTGGTGCGCCCCGGTGCAGTAGTGGTTGGATCTATGTCCTAAGGACCCCGGTTTGGATCCTGGGGTCCTGGGGGAACAACCAAGATGAACAACTAAATAAAATGAAGTAATGAAGTGCTTCTTCCTTCTCTCTCTTCCTGTCTGCCTGCCTCTGCTCACCTTTATTCCTGCCTACACCTTCCCTTTAAAAAATAAGTAAGTAAATAAATTTGAAAAAAATTGAACTTATATTGGTGCACCCTGGTGGAGTAGTGATTAGGTCAATCGCCACTAAAGAGAAGTACAGGCCACATACCCCCGGGGTTCAAGACCCAGGTCCAGGGAGAAACAACCAGTGTGAACAACTAAATAAAAATACAATAAAAGGTTTCTTCCTCCTCTCTTCCTGCCTGCCCGTCTACTTGCCTTCATTCCTGCCTGTAACTTTCCTTTAAAAAAAAAAATTATTGCTCTCCTCGTTTGCCAGGCCTGGGCTTAGGTGCCAAGCAGAACAGGCGGCTTCCTCAGGAAGCTCACACTCTGTGAGTGACACACACGTTAAACACAGGTCCCACTGATGGCCACACAATTGCAGAATAAAGTAAATTCTGCCGTCAAAGGACACGGTGTAAGAATTGGCTGGTGGCCTCCTGAGGGTGGGAGGCAAGTGAAGGACGGGGCTGGGTGGAGGCTGTCAGGCCAGAGAGGAAAGAGTGTGAGGAGACAGGCTGGAAAATGCCAGGCCCTGTGGGCAGGGCAGACTGCCTCATGGGCCATGCCCCTGCTCCCAGGCCTCCTGGGTCCCTTCGGCCACACCAGGCACAGCTCTTGGTTGGCCTCTGAGGTCTGAGTCCACACTAGGAGAAACCTGAAGGTTGTCCTAATCTCCCCTCCCCTTCCTCACCTTCAAGGCTTTTGCCAATTTTTTTTTCTTTTCTTTCTTTTTTATTTTTAAGAAAGCAAGGGAGAAGAAAGGGAGGAAGAGGAGGAAGAAGCAATTTGCTTATTTTGATCCTCCACCCCCCACCCCCAGCCTTGGGTCAAAAACCTGGGCTTTACATGGTCCACATCCCAGCCCTCTCAGTCACCTGAGCCACAGGGCATGCCCCTTTCCCAACCCTTTTATAGTGTCTCTAGTAACCAGGGACATTGTTAAGCTTGCCAGTTCCTTCCGGCGCTGCTGCTACACTTCCTCCTCCTCCTCTGTGGTCTTCAACCCCTGCTAAGAGATGACACCTGCTGGAGATGACAGCAGGGAACAGAACAGACATGGTGCCTGCCCTCTTGGAAGTTACAGTCTGTCTCCTTCTAGCTGACAGCTCCCACCTCTCCAATCCCCCACAGGGTCCTCAATCTCCACAGGGGTCCTCCGATCCATGTCCCATCCCTGCCCCAACCCCTCCATCTCTGGAACCTTCTCTTCCCTACACAGCAGTGAGGTGCATATTTTAAAGACACAAACCTGCATTTCTTAAGCCTGAGTCATCCTGCCTGTTCCTGTCCTGGCCTCATGTTTATGCCCTCTGTAGCTCTCACAGTCTGAGATTATTAATCTGCTTGCTGGTTTAGGCAAAAATGGAAGCTCTGAAAATTATGGAAGATCAAACATACAATCTAACTTCACTCCCTCCCCCAAACCACGAAAACTACAGTAAAGAGATTTTGATTAAGGCACAAACACACTAAGACAGAATGAGAGAGGAGATAAGAGCAGAGCATTTGGACACTAGGAAACAGATGGCCGGGTGGTAACCACACCACAAGCCTAGGAAAACTAGCCTCAGCGAGATGAAGAGAAAGGAGGACAATCAACCCAATTTAGGTCGCAGACAGCCCCAAAAGACTCTGGTCTCAGGGGTCTGTTTAAGTGGGAGGGGAGGGGGAATAAAATGAATAAAATGAGGAGCAGGGTTTGGAAGCTGTTTTGAGATGAGAATTGTAAGGTTCCTGGGTCCCTTCCCCAGTCCCAGCAGAAGTTTATTCTCTGGAGAGGATTCAGCAGGATTGCTGTTATGAAAAAGACGGTCACAGGGAGGGAGGGGCACCCTCCCACAATCGGCGTGAGGGAACATACACACTGAATTTTGACATGCACTCTTTGCCCGACCCCTTTCTTAATGGACTTCGGGAAAGCTGGCAGCTGTGGCCTTGCTCTCCAGGTGGAGGATCAGAACCAGTTACTATCTAACCAGGCAAAGAGGAAGGGCCAACTGTTAACATCTTCAGAGAGATAAGAGAACACACTGCATCCATGATGCAAGAGCAGGATGTTATTTTAAAAAGAAACAAACAGCAATAGCAATAATAATAATAATAAAATCCTTGTAAATTACAAATTCAGGGAAAGGATTAGAAGATAAATTTGAGGAAACCTTTCAGAAAGTAAAGAGAAAGAGACAGAAAACAGAGAAAAAATGTTAAAGTAAATAAGAGTACTGATCCAGACATTAGAGTGAAATAGAAAGGGTAATTGAAATTGCAGAAAGTATAAAAAACAGGAGTCATTAATTGAAAATGGAAGAAAATTCCCAAAACTAAAGGACATACATTTCCATACAAAAATGTGCCTCCAAGTATTCAGTGCCTTGGGAGAAAATAGACCCAGACCAAGGACACCATTGTGAAATATCAGAACCCCGGGGAACAAAGACAAGACAGTACAGCTTTCAAAGAGATTCCATATAAAGCACCAGGAATCATGATGCCTTTAGATTTCCCAGTAATAACACTAAAGGCAAATAATCCCCAAGTGGAATTTTTCTAAAAGTACTGAAACTCATGCTGTTCTAAGAGTTTTTCTTATATTCTGTACCCAGCCAAATTATTTTTTTTTAAAGGAGAGGTGCAGACAGGGATGAGCTGGCTTGCAAAGGGTCCTAGTGGGCAGGAGAAGCCAGGAAAATATCTGATCAACTGCCTAATGAGATCTCAGAAGACAGGGTCCTTAGTCTCAAGGGATCTGAAGCCCCTGTAAATTTATTGGTTTATTTAATCAATCTAAATAAATTATAACTACATTTCTATTCCTTTTTCAGGGCCCTCATATTGATCAACTTTAGACCCTACAACATTTGGATCTTTCCCTGCCCAGCACAACTGTTAATCAGTATACAAGGCAAACATTCAGGACAGAAGCAGCAGGAAGACTCCAAGGAGTTTCTGCTGCCAAGAAGCTTCTGTGGGAAGATGGAATTGACAGAATACATGACGTGGGGACATGGAGATGTGCCTCCTGGAGCCCCATTCAAGGAAAGGCTTTGCTGCTTAGCTGCGGAGAGCTTGGACAGCAGACAGCCTCCAGGTATCAGCTCCTTCAGAGTCAGCCTCAGATGCAGAGCTGCCTTTCCCAAGTTCTTCCCGAAGGCAGCCCCACCCAGGGTGACTGAGCCAGTCTCAGAAAATACTCCTTTAGGAGCTCCCTGCTGGGTTGGCAGAGACTTTGCCCAATTCTTCTTCCTTTCACAGGTGCTGATTCCTAGTCAATGTCTCTATATCCACATTGGCATCTGGAGACACTTGATTTTTTGTATGAATATCTTAAGAGACTGAGCTATCTGGCAGAGAGTAGAATACATTTAGAAAGTGACAAAATAGGATAGTCATTAACTCCAGGAAACCCTGAAAAGGAAAAGTAATCCTATCTTCTACATGTAAAAATGTAAACAAATGACTACTGAACTAACCAAAATTATACTGGCAGCTTGGGGCGGTGGGGGTTTACGTGTGTGGGTGTGTGGAAGGGCAGGTGATGGGGAATGAGTGAAAACTTCTCCACAAGAGATACTACTTAAAATTAAAACATTGAGAAGTGGCAAAAGAAACATGTTGTTTAGAGACAATAGACAAATGTCAATAGTTGGCTAAAAGAGCTGAAAATAGGGGCCTCTGGGAGAGTGGAAATGGAGGGAGGGGTGGTGGATTGCCTTTTGATTTCATAAAAATCCTTAGAATACTTGTCATATCGTTAAGAGAAGTTATATCTTTACAAATGAAGACTGTTAAGTTTCCTGGTGGCAGGGACCATGAAGTCCCTAGCACTCTACGTGTAAAATCCCCATTGTACAAAAAGCATACCATCAAGCATGCCCTGGTTGAGTAGTGGTTGAGTGCAGTCCACAGACATCCCAAGGTCCCAGATTCCCACCCTGGGACTGGTGGGAACAACCAAGATGAATGACTAAACACACTACACACACACACACACACACACACACACACATATACACAGTACTGCCTGGAATGCCTTCCCACACCCTGCTTTGGAAACACATCCTTCACAGTCTCAGTGGAATTCCCCCCTCAGGAAAGTGACCTTCAATTAGGGCAGGAGATTGGCATAGTGGTTACAAGCCAAGAGAAATTCAATCCTTAGCTACCTGTGATTTTGGACAACTTACTTACTTAACCTCTCTGGTCCTCACTTTCCTCAAGTTAGATGGGAATAATAGTGCCTACTCTTAAAAGGATTATGGTGAGAACTCAATGTCATCGTGCACAGAAAAGCACTAGGAGCCTAGCATACGGTAAGCCCTCCTTCAAGGTTACCTGCTATTTTCTTGAGAACAGGGAACCATGAATATGTGCAGGCTTTCATTTTTCAATTGTATTGAAGTAACAGTGCATTACATTATGTAGGGCTGAGGTGTGCATCATTATAAGTCAACATCTGCATACACTACATTAAGTTCACCACAAACGGTCCAGTTCCTACTTGTTATTTTAATTATTCATCCGCGTATGCCTTTCACACAGTAAGTAGGCCCTTAGGAAAAAGCTGGTTGGTTGCTGGAGGCCTAGCTGTTTCTGCAAACAGGGATCCTTCTCATCCATACCACGTTAGTCCGTGAGCAGGATTTGGGCAGATGCCGAGTGATCGCTTCGTTGTCGCCATGACAACCTCAACCCCATTCGGAGGACCCGGTTTGGAAGGGGAGGGTACCCCCAGGTCCAAGGAGTCTCCGGGGGTCAGGCAGGCGCTGCTTCTTCCCGCCGCACGGTGGCGGCGCAGAGCCGAGCTCCACGCTCCACCTGGGAGGTGCCGCGGAGGCAACTCGCCGCGGTGGGGCCTCTGAGGCCCTGCTCCCCACCTCCTGCCAGGACAGGCCTGAGACTGGATGGTCCCCAAGGCTCGCCTCACTACCTCCTGTGGGCCCTGGATTCCCAGCTCACGTCACTCGCCCTGCACCGCAAGAGCTCCCGGGGCCGCAGCGCACCTGGCGGTACGAAGGGTACAGAGCCAGTACTTGCTTATGCTCAGGTCCGAGTCCGCCGGCCAGACCCAGTGTCCAGCCAAGCTCCCTGCAGCCAGGAGGAAAGGAGTGGGCGTGGGCTCCTGCTTTGCGACCCTCACTACCCCGACCTGGGCCTCTCCATCCTCTGCTCCCGCCTCCAGGCCTGCATCTTCTCCCAGCTTCTCGGAACGTTGCGACCTCCCCACCCGCTCTGAATTGGGGGTCCCGGTGGCAGACAGAGCCTGGGATCCACCCGCGAAAGGCAGGCCTAGCAAGCCCCAGGAGGCAGAGGGAGCACGCGCGGGCACGTGTCGGGGCGGGGCTTTGTGCGGGGCGGGGCTTTGTGCGGGGCGGGGCTTGTGCGGGCCGCCAAGGAAGACGAAGCGCGCGCGGGGTGCCGGGAGACGGAACTTGGCGGAAATGGGGTGAGGGGAGTGCCGGGCTGAGGGCGGGGCAAAGGTCTGCCGGGAGTCTCCGGGCTTGAGCTCTTCTCTGGTCAGCTGGCCGGGGTTCCGGACTGGGATTTGGGGCGCAAGTGTGAGAAAGGCGGGAGTGGGTAAGGGAAGATGAGACTGGAACCCCGCCCAATGACCAGCCTGAGTTCTTGGAACCAGCCAGGAAATCCTGGGACTCAATCTGGGGGCTCGATCTGGAGGCGCTGGTTTTAATAGAGATGGACTGATAGGGGCCCCCAGTGTGTCATCGCACTCATTTCCCCCACGTTCCAGGAAATGCTCAGGCTTGTCCCCAAGTGTCTGGGGACTCAGCGGCTCTCTCCCTCCCTTCCTCCTTCCATTCACTGCGGGGCGCACCCACACGGAGAAACTGACCGGGCCCTGTTCTCCTGCCACAGCTTCTCCCTCAACTTCAGTTTTGACAAGATTAGGGCAGATGGCTGTCTTGGGGCCACAAGTCACATCTAGAAAGATCTCCAGGCCCCAAGGCCTTCTCTTCCCCTTGTCCTTTTCACGGCTCCAGCAAACCTTACTCTCCTTAGCGGAAGTGTTAGTGGGTCCGCACTGGGAGGGAGAGAGGCGACCTCAGCTGGCTCTTCTCTCGCAGTCAGTGCAGAAGACTCTTTGGGAGGGTGGAGGGACGTTGAGAGCTGAAGACCAGGTGCTGCAGTTAGCCTCTTCCTTTAGCTGGCGAGCTGGAACTGAGCTGCTGTGCTGTGGATTCGTGTGCGTTTCGCCATCCTGTGTGTCTGTCCTGGACGCACCAGAAAGCTTGTCCCATCCCCTACCCCTTACACTTTTTTTTTCTTATAAAGAAAAAGTAATCTGTATAAAAATATGTTAAGAACTGAAAAGGCTTCATCTTCATTGCTAGATAGTCTTAGCACTTATTCCGTTTACTTACATTTAAGATAGCACGTATGTATATAAATATATATAAAGGGGTTCGCTACAGACTTTATTTTACTACTTGCTGTATCGCATTTTCGGGCCTTTACCTTGTTTTTAACTAGTTAATAATATTCCAGAATAGGGGTACCACGTAATTCATTTAGTCCTTACTGATAAACACTTAGTTTATGTCTTATGGTTCATGTTTATAATAACTTTGATGGTTGTTTTATTTAAGTTACAAATATGTCTCTGTTGTTCATTGTTTTAAATGAAATATTGATAAAGGTGAAAAATATTGATAAAAGAAGAGACAAAGTTCACTGTATTCCTACCAGCTAGAGATAATACTTTTATTTTGTAAGCCTCAATTTATGGAACACTTAATATATGCCAGATACCATGCTAAGGAATTCAAAGAGCAACAATCTGAGGTTTGGAGAAAAATCTCCAGTGAGGTTTGCCCAAGGTCACACAGCTAGAAAGCAACAGTCAGGACCTGGGCCCAGCTTTATCTGATGCCAAAGCTCTGCGGGCCTCTTACTGCTAACATTTGGGAGTATTTCCTTCTAAACTTTTTTTTTTCTAGGCAATAGAACAGAAATACTCATGTGTAAATAGTCATGGTTTTCCTCCTCCCCAGACTTAGTTCTAAGGAGTTTTTGTATGGAGGGCAGAGGGAGAGTATAAACCTCAGCAAAAGCATGAGCAGACCTGGAGAAATTTCCTCCCTGTCTCTCTCAGGAAGAGCTGCTCCTGGGCACTGGGAGGAGAATGAGTTGGCAGAATGTGGATGGTCAGAAATTTGAAGAAAAAAAAACAACAACAAAAAACAAGCAAACAAAAAAGGTTTGGGGAGTTACTCTGATAGCTAGAAACTTTGAGGAAGACAAAAAAAACTAGAATTTTGAAAGGACCTCTTGCTGTGAGTTGTGCTGTGTAACCCTTTGTAGGGTCCTCCAGAGACCTTGGTAAAGACTTTGTTTTCTGTCAGTGCTTTTGGGAGTTGGATTAGTTCTTTTGGGTGAGAAGGGAGCAAAACAGGCCAGCGTTATTTGAATCCATATAAATAATGTAAAGCAGTTTTTCTTTTACAAAAGTGAAATTTTCTCTCTGTCCTTGTTCACTCGGTACCCTCCACCTGCCTTTCCATCTTTCTCCATTTCCTCCATCTTCTGAGGTCTTTCTCCTCCTTTGGTTGGCCGTAGCTGTTGCAAATCCCCCTTATAGCCCAAAACAGAGCAGGTAACTGGCTCCCTACTGTGACCTGATAGGCCATATGAAGAGGGAATTTGCCACCAGTAGAGTCGCTGATTACAATTAACTGTGCTGGTCGTGGTTTTATAAATCTCTTAGTGTAGGCATTCCCTGGTGGAGTAGGGGTGGGATCTGCCACCTCCAGCTGGCTATAGTCCACATACATCCCAAGGACCCAAGGTTAGCATCCTGGGGTTAGGAGAGCAACTAAATAAATAAGTATGCTTCTTCCTCCTTTCTCTTCCTGGCTGCCTGCCTACTCACCTTTATTCCTGCCTGTACCTTTCCTTTAAAAAACACATCTCTTAGTGTCAAGAGTACTGTGCACCATGAACTGGTTATCAATCCCAGGGCAGTAGAGGACTTACAGGTCCCAGGGGAGGACTCTAATGCTTCTGCTCATTGCATCTCAGAATCTGAGTCACCAAAGAAAACACAACACAGTCAAGTGTAGGACAGACTTTACTCACTTAGAGAAGAGACAGAGTAGCATCAGCACCAGTAGTGGGCATGGGCCCCTCGTGGCTAGCTGGTCTCTCCCAGTGGCCAGTGCAGGACAGTTTGTCTGTGCTCACCCTTTTCATGCCCCAGCAGAAAAACCCTGTTCCCCTCTGTAGGAGGACAGATATGCCAGCACGGTTGGCCACGGTTGGCCACACGCTTTAAGCGAGACAAAATCTCATGGAGCCTGAAACAAAGCATTCCACACAAGGTGACAAGCCCAGCACAGGCTATGCGACTTTTTATCTCTTTTGGAAACGCCCAGGCCCAGGGTCCCTTCTTATGTGGCTGAGACGGGGTCAGAGAAGATTTCAGGAAGGAGTCTGCCGTTTTTAACAGTTGACTTGAGCACGACTCGTGTTTTTCTCTTATTTTAGGTGCTCAGAATCCTAGAACTTTTCTATTTCATGATCTGTATCTTCTCTTTGTCTCAGTTTTCAATTTTTTCTAATATTCTCAGTCATTTACTTTTAGCCTTTGAACCTTTTTATTACGGAAATTTTCAAACATGCGTAAGAGAAGAGAGAATGTAATCATCGTCAGGTACTTATCACCCATATTCAATAACTATCAACAGTTTGCTGTTCCCTGACCGCAACCCCCACCCCCACTGGACCTGAGGCTGGAGCCCAGGGCTGGGTGGCCTGCAAACTTTGGAGGCAGTTGGCCTAATTGATATTCCATCAGGACATGCCTAATTTAGTCTCTTAAGTAATTTTTAATCCTTAACAGCCCCACTTTCCTTTCCTTTCTTTTTTCATGGTATTTATCAAGGATAAATTATTTATCTTGCATTCCAGATTTGACTGGTTGTATATTTTAACTTTTTCTTCTGTCCATTTTACTTCCAGGTAAGGGTGCACCAAAATATTCAATCATCAAGATACTATTTTAATATATTGTTTCAAAAAGTCAAAACTAATGCAAGAAAAATCCATAGTGAACAAAATGTCAACATTTTCTTAAAGGCAGGATTTGATCTTGCACTTGGAGGACTGGCCTCACTTCCCTCACCCTTATCCTCACTCTGTGGGTTCCTGCTTTTATTTAAGACTTAAAATCAGGTGGTAGTCATGCCCTATGACCCATACAGCTGAGTCTATTGAGATATAGACCATGTAAAGCCAAGGTTCAAGGCCTGAGGCCGGGGAAGAAAACCAAACAAACAACTAAATACATAAAAATGCATCTTCCCCTCCCTTCCTTCCTTCCTTCCTTCCCTCCCTCCCTCCTTCCTTCCTTCCTTCCCTCTCTCTGTCCCTCCCTCTTAGAAAAAATGTTGTGTCTTGGTGGCCTAGTGGATAAGGCCACCAGACTTAGTGCCCATACATTTCCAAGAACCCAGATTTGAGAGCTGAAGCTGGAGAAACAACCATAATGAACAACCTAATAAAATAAAATAATTAAAATTTTAAAAAGAGAAATGACACATATCAGACCTTAAAACAGTACCTGGCACCACATAAGTGCTCAATAAAATAGGATTATAATGCAAAAATAATGATATAGTCCTTTGTGGGTCCTGATTTGTTTCTAGGTCAACAGTGAACTTGATATATTTGATACCCGGAATAGATCACTTTTTAGCCCCAACATGATAGAATTAGCTTCAAAAATTATCATGAAATAAAACAAAATAATAGATGGCAAAGAAATAACATTTTTCTTTAATTGAGCTTCATATACACATTCAAGTCGATACAGCTTTGTAATAAAGTAAAACTTACAATACAAAAGGAGAAGAAAGCAATGGGCTAGCAGTCATTAGTTATATTAATGTATTTTGAACAAAAAAAGCACACACACATACATGAAGAAATGGCCTCCAAGACAGGCAACTTGCCTGGGTTCTCAGAATGACTTGCACAAAAAAATGACAGAATTACCTTATTCAACTTCTGTTCCTCGGCTTTATAATCACTGCACTATTGTTGATTTCACATCTGCTGTTTAAGTGCAGGAATTCAGGAATATGAGCATTCCTGAAGACAGCGCCACTGATTCTGCCCAACTGTGAACTCCCAAATTGAACACATCTGTGGAGGGTCAGTTGCGTAACTGAGAGTTCTCCAAATTAGCACCCATAAAGGCTATATCATTTATAAAAGTTTAGGTGATGAAAATGTACTAATCTGAAGCAAACATCTCTATTATATTCCTAAAATTCGCAATAATCACAGCAATTATTTAGAACTTATAACAGAAAGATCTCTTCAGGAGGGAGGATTTTAGAATTGTTTTGAATTGGCAGGGCATGGTGATAATAAAAAGAAGGCCTGGTGCACCCAGGTGGAGCAGTGGTTAGTGGTTAGAGCAGTGCCTCTGAGGGAGCACAGACCACATACCCTTGGTTTCGAGTCCCGGGCCCAGGGGAAACAACCAGTATAAACCACTAAATAAAATAAAGATGTCTTCCTCCTCTCTTTGCCTGCCTGCCTGCCTACTTGCCTTCACTCCTGCCTGTACCTTTCCTTTAAAAAAGAAAAAAAAAAGCAGGCCTACCCATTTTCATGAATGTTTTGAAATTCTCTGCAGACATTGCACGTGGAGGAGTTGCTACCACCTTTACTAAATTCACCTCTGCCTCAGGAAATCAGTTTTTGATCTCTGCCTAAGACACTCTCAAAGGCCCTTCCAAAGCTGCCATCCCACTACTCTATGAATCTGGCTCTGCCAGTTATTTCAAACTGCGACCCCGGTAAGTGGGCTACTTTCTCTAAGTCTCAGATGCCTCACCTTTGAAGTGGGAACAGTAGGGTGCGCCCTGGTGGGTCTGCTGCTGAGCACAGTTCACAGGCATCCGAAGGACCTGGGTTTGCTTCCCGGGCCCAGGGGAACAACCAAGGTGAACAACTGACAAAATAGATAAAATGCTTCTTCTTCTTCTCTCTGCCTGCCTGCCTACCTGCCTGCTCACCTTCATTCCTGTCTAACCTTTCCTTAAAAAATAAAAAAGAAAGAAATGGGAACAATAACCCCAACCCAGGCGATACTGCTGTACGGCTGCCAGGAGCTGCTGTGGGAAAAGACTTTACAAACAGGGACGCACCACACACGAGTGGCAGGTACACAGGTGGTAGGCCTTGATGACAAAGGTAATGATGTCCCTCTGCAGTCATACAGAAGTCATTCCTGGATGGAGGACCTGCGAGAGGGGGCGGGGACCAGTGGGTGTTGGACTTTACAGACCGACGTGGGACTCCTGACTCCCCCAAAGGTTAGGTCCTGCTGGCCCAGAGGCAGGGGGCTGCCCCTCTGGTGCTGTGTGCAGCCCCGCTGGATGGAGAGCTGCCTTCCAGGGCAAGTGGCTGAGGCAAGAGCGGAGTGTGAGGAGATGCCAGCGGGCCCTTGTCCTCCGAAGCATCAGGCATTAGCTTACCTGCCTGTTTTATCATCTCCCCCAGAGAGAATGAAAGTCCCTAGAGGAGGAGTTGACAAACTTTTTTTTGAAGAACCAGCTAGTAAATATTTCAGGCTTCCCAGGCCATATGGTCTCTGTTACAACTTCTCAACTGCGCTGCTGTAGTGTGAAAGCAGCCCTAGACCACACGTAAACGGAGTGTGGCTGTGTTCCAATAAAACTTTATTTATGGGCACAGAAATTTGAATTGCGTATAATTTTCACATGTCACGAAATATTCTGATCTTTCTCAATTATTAAAAAATGTACAAGCCATCTGTGGCTCACAGGCAGACAAAAAGAGTCGGCCAGATTCGACCCTGGGCCACAGTTCACCCACCCCTGCCCTTGAGGGCAGTGCCCTACTCTCTGTCTACTCTTCTGCCAGGTCCCAGTGTCCAAAACAGTGCCGGACATAAGCTGGTGCCCATGGCATCTGCAGGGGGCCTAACATTCCTCTTCTGCTCTTTCACCGCCAACCCCACTGCCATCTCCTGCTGCTGCTGTATCCACCTCAGAGTGCTACCTCCCATCCTCTTAACCAGAAGCAACAAGTGTCTGTCTCGTTCCTCGTCCCCAGGTCAGCGGAGGAGGAGCCCAGTTCTCAGACAGCCCTGACACTGTCCCAGCTGCACTCTCGTCCTTCCTCCTCCTCTCTGACCACTTCCTGTGCGGCCTCATTCTTGATAAGCCTCTATCACAGTCATGGGAGCTCCTTCAAGTACAGTTTGGCTTCTTCAACTCCCGCCTGCAGAGAAGCCACCTGGTGACGTCCCCAACGCCAGTTTCCTGCCCTCCCCACCCTTGGCAGGGGGCAGAGTTTGGAGGCAAGAGCACCTTTGAGTACTACCTACCAATTCTCTGGAGCACTTACCCTCTGCCAGGTACACGCAGTGCTCAGCCGCCCAGAGACTGCAGATGCG
The DNA here is from genome assembly GCA_004363575.1 of Solenodon paradoxus. Classification (NCBI taxonomy): domain Eukaryota; kingdom Metazoa; phylum Chordata; class Mammalia; order Eulipotyphla; family Solenodontidae; genus Solenodon; species Solenodon paradoxus. The sequence goes on from RJWH01000540.1 coordinate 373,762, forward strand.
AAAATAGAGTCTCAGTGGGGTTAACTGAGATGCCCACAGTCACATGACCAGCAAGTGGCTGGGCTGGGGTTAGAGCCCAAGAGGGTGTGACTCCGTTCACAAGAGTATTTTGAGGGTCTGCACTAGGTCAGATAGTTCGGCTCACCGAGTGCTGGTGGGAGACGCACACAGTAAACAAATGAGTATACAGTACATGCTGGCTGAGAGGCATGCCGTGAGAAGTAACAGGCGCCACCACTGATGGGGAGCTTTTTAGAGGAGGTTAGTCCTCTCCAGGGGGGACATTTGAGCAGCGATGTGACTGCAGGAGGGGGATGAATGTGGAGAGCGGGAAGAAGAATGTTCAAGTGGCAAACAGCAGGAGCAGAAGCCTGAGGTGGGACCATCACAGATGCCTGGTGATGGGCAGTGAGGGACAAGAAAGGCAGTAAGTGGTAGGAAAGGCAGTAGTGGAAGGAAAAGGGGCTGGTCCTGAGGGGCTTGGCGGGTCTGGGAAAACCTTTGGATTTTGTTTCAAGTGTGAAGGGGGAGCCATGGGAAGATTTCAAGTAGGGGAGTGATGCCACCGCCAAGCCCCAGACCTGGATGGGCAGACAGAGAGTCCCGCCTTTGCCCCTTCACCTCCATCCACTGTCTGCACACAGGAACCCTGCATCCTCCCCTGGTTTACAGTGTAACGAAGTCATGAAGAGCGCTGGCTTTGACTCTAAGAGAACTGGGTCCCCAAAACAGCTGCCCTTCTTCTAGACTGACCATGGGTGACCCCATCCCTATATGAGCCTCCACTTTCTCATCAGAAAATGGGAGCAATCATTTGTATCTGATGGTGCTATTGGGGTGATTTGATAAGCTCTTGCCTGTAAGACATTCAGCTCCAGACAGGGTCACAAAGTTCCCTCTCAATAGGCCCTCAGAGTTGGCAATTATTATTCATGAAATGCTTAGCAAAATACTTAGCTAAGTGCTGGCACTTTGTAATCACTTGTTAAAGGCAACTACCATTATGATTATTCCCCTCATCCTATTTCATCGGCTGCCAGGAGACATGTGCCAAGACCCTCCTCTACTGAAAGGTCCAGGAAAGTGAATGGCAGACCCTCCTCTGCAGGGCAGGGCCCATGCAGAACCTGTGCTCTTGAAGATTAGAGCAAGCACATGCCCAGCTGCATCCGAGGGACCCAAAGCCCAGCTCTCAGCTCCTGTGGCTCCAGCCCCCTACTCTGTGCCAGAATAACCTCTCCAGCAGGGGAGAGAACAATAGCTTCTGTCCAGCAAGGCCCTTTGACACTCATGAGTCATTCACTTAACAAACGCCTCAAGAGACCGCCCAGGACAGCCTGTTCTAACCTCATTATTATTAATAATAATAATAGCTAGCGTATATGTACTACCTAGAGTGTAGCATTAGAGCAGGGAGTGAGATTGCCAAGGTTTGAGCCCTGGGTTTACCATTTTGTAACTAGGTGATGTTGGACAGATTACTCAGCTTCTCTGAGCACCTACTATGTGCCAGATAAGAAAATGCGTTTACTGGCTCCTTGGAACTTACCATTTTATTGAAGAACCAAATGTTAATCAAATAATCACGTAAGCATGTAAAGTTACACTCTTGAGAAATACTATGGAGAGGTAGCCATTGTTATGAGTGTGTCTAACAGGGAGGTAAGGGACGATGTCCTGGAGGAAGTGATGGTGGAGGTAAACTGGTCTGAGGAAAAGGAAAGACAGTTTCAAGGAGCAGCATGTGCATAGGCCCTGTGGCAGGAGAACTGAAGAAATGTCAGTGTGACTGGAGTCTAGAGAGAAACTGGAGAAAACAGTGATCCGAGGCTGCAGCAGGAACAGTGCCTCGTAGGCTACCGTCTGGTCTTCGTGGCTCTCTGCTGGGTGACTACTATCCCTATGATACAGATGGGCAAGCTGACCTGCTCCCCCCGGTTCCCCAGCCAGGGCCCAGGTGTTACCAGGACCCCGCCACTTTTCCAGTATGACCCACTGCCTCTCCAAAACCGTTGGGCCCTCCCACCAGAGCATGTGAAACAGTCATAGAGCACAATCATTACTCAGTCCTTAAGTTGACGGGGAATCCTTTCCTGTAAGAGGGGAAAGGAGAGGACCAAGGGCCCAGGAAGAGGGCAGATTGAAGAAAAAATTAACTTCTGCTTTCTTTTCACCTTTTCTGCTTCCCCTATTGGCCCTCACTCCCCAACCCTTTGCCTTCATTCTGTCTCAGTCTCTTCCAAAGTCTAGCTTAAATCTGCTTTACAGCCAGATACTTGGCACCTGTGTGTGATCTGTTTGGAGCCCTGTGTAGGATTACTAGATTTAGCATATTGAAATACAGTCTACCCAGTTAAATTTGAAATTCAGATAAACATCAGTGTTTTCATTTTAGTATGCGCAAATGTTACCAGCTAGCCCAGAACAGCAGGGGTTGGGGCATCGCATCACACACTGGCTCCTGCATAGACTTAATGCCTGAGCTGCCAGCATCTGCTGCCACTTAGAATTTTTTTTTTTTAAAGCAAAGGTGCAGGCAGAAATGAAGGCAAGGAAGCAGGCAGGCAGGAAGAGAGAGAAGGAATAAAACATCTTTAAACACATGAACCTGGGTCCTTGGGATGCATGTGGACTACGGTGGGCCAGAGGCATCAAACCCAACCACTGCTCCACTAGGGCAGGCCATGCTTAGAATTTTGAAAGCCCTAATCTGTTCTCTACTTGTTGTATGTACTTCAGTAAATCATCTCATCTTTCAGAGGCTGTTTTATGATTTCTAAACCAGATGGCAATGAGAATTCAAGGAAACCACATACTGCTGGAGTATGGTTCACAGAAGGCTTTTGATAGACAACCCCTCCATCTCTCTGCCTTAGAACATCTTTACACATAACTGATCATTCTTTCCAATGCACTAAACCCACAAGCCCATCCCTCTATTCCCTTCACCTGTGAATAGATCTCACAGCACCTGGACTCCAATGTCACTTTAAGTGGAAGCTGAATCTCTCCAGGGGGATTTCCTTCTGTGGCCTTTAACTCCGACTGCACCCTAAGCATTGATCAATTCTGGGACCCTATCTTTGTCTTCCTCAGAATGGGGTGCAAGTCCAAATAAGCCCAGAGTTGGGCCTACAGCTGGACAGGTTCTGGGGAGACTTGGTTTAAAAGGAGCCCCCTTAAGTACAGAGTGCAAACATTTCCTATTAAGAAATCACTCCCCGGGGAGGCCCTGGTACCTAGTGGATAAGGCCACCCGACTATCCACATACATACCAAGAACCAGGTTCAAACCCCAGGGCCAGGGAAACAACCAATATGAGCAACAAAATAAACGTTTCTTCTGCCTCTCCTTGCTGGCCTGCCTTCAGGCCTTCATTCCTGCCTACACTTTTCCTTTAAAAAAAAGAAAGAGAGAAAGAAGGAAAGATAAGAGCGCTTGAGCGCTCTTGAGCGCTGTGGGTTCTGATGGCAGTAACAGAACAGTTGGAACCTGCAGCTGGGACGCAGAGTTCCCCGGGAGAGCTCAGTTTTGGCTTCTATAAAAGTATCCCTAGAGACAGTAGAGCAGAGGCCCTGAAGGGACTGGGGCCCAAGTCCCTTCCAAAGCTCCACCTGGATCAGGCTCCAGACGGTCCGTGTAAGTGTGGATGGGGTTAGGGAAAACAGGGCTTTCTCCCAGTGGAAAGAGAAGAAGCATCTACCTAGCAATTAACTCCAAGCAACCTGAGAGGGTGAGGGGTTGGCTCGGCGTGGTCTGCGCCTGGGAAGCAGTTTTGGGTGGGAGGAGCCAGGAGGCCACTTCTGGGCGGAGCAGAGCGTCCGCCCGGGGCTTGAAGTGGAGGCGGGGCCAGGGCTGCCCGCTCCGCAAGGGTAGGGGTCTGCGCCGGGAATGCCGCGCCGCGGGGGCTGGGGCGGGGCTTCGATGGGCCCGCCCCTCGCGCAGGTAGCCAATGGGCGCGGCGGCGCCGGGTGACGGAGGGACCCGAAGTGCGAGTGCCGCGGCGGTGGCAGACGGCCCAGCTGGAGCGCGAGGGACTCGGGGGGCGTGGGGCGCAAAGCCGGGGACCCCGGGCCGGGGGAGGCGGCACGGCCCCGGCAGCCAGAGGAGCGCGGGTGGCCCGGCGGCGGCGCGATGCCGCTCGCCCAGCTCAAGGAGCCCTGGCCGCTCATGGAGCTGGTGCCTCTGGACCCGGAGGTGAGTGAGCCGGACGGGGGGACGGGCGCCCGCGGCCGGCGAGCCCGGGTCTCCACTGGGGCGGGGCGGCCCGCGGCGCCGCTGCAGCTTGGGCAGGCGCCCGCGGGGGTGCCAGTGCCCTCCGATCTCTTGCTCTCTCTCCGGCTCCACCCCCCTTTGCCCTAGGTGTGTGTGTGTGTGAGGGACCGATCGCCAAGCGCCTGGAAGCCTTCTTAACCAGGAGAAGGGATCTGCTGGAAGGCTGAGATCGGCCCCCTTTTACCCCACACGCCTAGGACCGGTCCTGGGAGATGTCGGAGCGTCCTCCATTACCGCTGACGGGCAGGGCTGGGGTGCCAAATCCTGGAATTCTGCAAGAGTCAAGGGCCTTGGACCCCCATTTCTTGACATCTCCCGGTGTCCTACCCCCATATTTCCTTTTCTCCGCTGCTGACCCTAGAATTGTCCCTGTTGACTCCTGGCAGTTGGGGAATGTGGGATGACACCGCCTATCTGGTCCTGAAACTCCTGGTTTTCTTTGCCCCAAGGCTAGGGCCAGAGGGCACCTGTGTCCCTTGTCCCTAGGCTGCAGGGAGAAAGCCCCTTAGACCTTGTGAAATGACTGGGGTGGGGGAGGACTTTGGTACCTGCCTCCCTCTGGTACCCCCTCCCCTAGGAGGAACTGGGCCCTGGGGAGTTTGCCTGTGCCAGCCTAACTGCTCCCAGAAGCAGCTCCTGTCCTCCTTTGAGGATTCTGTGATACCAGGCCCTAAGCATGCAGTAGGCCAGCTCTACCTGTGTCCTTTGATCCCTAGGGTCAAGGTCAAGTCTGAACCAGCAGATCAAAACTTTCTCCTTAGCTTCATGCTAGGAAGATGACAGGTGATAGTCCCTTTGTGTGGCGGGGTGTGTATGCAGGGAGGGTATGGAGACTTCAATGAGTCTAGGGGCCAAGGTGATTTTCTCTTGTCTCCTACCTAGGTTCCCCTCCTCTGCCCTCTCTTACCTGGGGCAGCCACCCAGTAACTGCCTTTTAGGATCACAGGTTGAGATAAGAGGAGGGGTCCCCAGCACACAGGGTGTGCTGTCCCTTTAAAGGGATGGTGATGACCAACACTGGCTATTGGAGGGTGGGTGAGGCAGGATTAGGTAACCAACCTGAAGGTGCAATTTGGAGTAAATTGCTCTGGGATCCCTGCCATGGGATTTTTACAGGCCCTGCTCCATTCTCGGTTCTCAGCTCTCGCTGACTCACCCTCTGAGGTGAGGTGAGGAACACTGCCCTCTGCAGCCCCTGTTCCCCCTTTCCCCCAGGACTAGGGCACAAGGACCTGGAGGGTGCTGAGGATTTCTTTGCCTTGGCATGCCCTGCCACCTAGGCACCGCTAGAGGTAGGTAGACTGGGAGAGGCCAAGGCCCAGGGGAGGGACTTAATCTGAGAATTTACCTTTGGTTAAACTAGCAGGAAGGGCAGAACCAGGAGCTGAGTCCCATCCAAGGCACTACTTCCTGCTTCCCTTTGGGGAATCCTGGGGCAGGGGCCAGCTTCACCAGAGGGCTAGGTTTAAATGGGAAACTAAACTCAGTTTTGAGTATGGCTGCACCTAAACTCAGAGTCTTGATTATTTCCTAGGCTTAGGAGGGGCTGTGACTTCTCCAGGAACTTTAGCTCTGAAACCCTCTGTGACCCTCAGTAGTCTTTGGCCTCTCTGGGTCTCTGTTTCTCCAGTGCTTAGGTCTGGGGTCTACCTTCTACTTTCTGTGCTCGAGAGGGTTCAGACCCCTGGGTACTGCTGCCCTCCCCTCTCCATGGAAGTGCCAGGTGACTGAGTGTTATTGTTTGGGTAACAGGAGCCATGGGGCAGCTAGGACATGGATTGGGCCCTTCTCACTAGAGAACAGGGCCTCGCTGTTCTTAGCCCAGGTGACATGTAAGCGATACAGCCGCCTGACGTGCAGGTACAGGTGCTGCTGCTGGCTGCTAGCTGGGGAGGAGGCAGGCAAGAGACTGGCAGGGCATTTGGAAGAGGCCTGGAAGCTGGGCTGGACCGCCCTGCCCTGCCCTGCCCTGCCCTCCCCATGGCACTCCTGAAAATGGGCTGCTGGGAGGCAGGGCCTGGCCCAGGGTGTGGCCCGGGTGGAGCAAACCATTGGAAGTGTGGTGAGCCTTCTGCCTGGGCCTTCCCTGGCCTAGCTGAAAAGCAGTAACCTCGTCCCCAGGCCCAGGCCTGTTGTGTACAGAGCTTCACTACAGGTACCCACCCTGCTTCACCTGTGTCACCTCGTTAAAATAATTCTCAAAAATATGTCTCAAGGTAGGGGTTGTGACTCCCATTTTCAGAGGGGACAATTGAATGCAGAGAGGAGAAAGGGCCTATGATTAACATCAGAGTTGGGATCAGAACCCAGATCTCTTACTAAGTGGAGGGCGCCTTCAGGAGGGGGAGGGCTGGCATCAAACTGGCCCAGGTGGTAGGTATTCTGAGAGACTCCGGATGTTGGCAGATTCTCCTCATCCCGCAGGGCCCCTGTCCAGCCTTTCCGAAGGCTGGTGGTGCCAGCCGGCCCTGGCACCTGGCCGCCGGCCTCTCGCAGCGTGCAGGGCTGCCAATGCCGGGCTCTCAACCCAGCTCCTGGGGCTGCTTCCTGCTTGCGGGTTACATGCTGTCTTTGTCCATCTGCCCTGAGCCCCTCTTCCCAAGACAGAGCTGCTTGGGTGGGAAAGTGAGATGCCTGCTGGAGCACATCTCTGACCTCTGTGGAGGGGACACAGTGGTCTGGGAACCCTGAGGAGCTGTCTCTATGAACAGTGCACTCTGAGGAAGAGGAAGGCCGCCTCCTCTGAGAGCCCAAAGGGCCCTTCTGCTCCAGACTTTTTCAGCACGGTCCTTCATTCAGTACTCTGCAGGGTCAGCATCATGACCCTCTGTCCTCCGTTCTTTCCTTCATGCAGCCCATACCTGCTGAGCACTTTTTGAAAAATATTGCTCCAAGCAATAGGGTGCAACTGTTGTGTAGGCAGATACCTGCCCTCCTGATACAGCTGAGGAAATGGAGGCTCAGAAAAGTGATGTAACAGACCCAGTGTCAGAGGAGTGGCTGGCAGAACTAGGATTAGTAGCTGTGTCTTCCTGGCTCCAGAGCTGTGTTCTTTCCCCCATGTAGGCAGCAGTCAGACAAGAGTCCTCCCAGGACCCTAGCTCTGAGGGAGAGTCTCACCTCTGAGCATCTTTTCAGTCCCAGTCCTTTCTCCAGAGTTGTCCTTTGCCCTCTAAAGACCTCGTCCGTCAGCCCTTAGAGGCATGGGGTTCCCTGAGGATGGTGGCCCTGGGACTGGAGACAGCTGAACAGGGCCTGTGGGGTTCCCTCAGTCACAGGCCACTGCTCAATAAGTCCACATCTCTGAATCCACACACCTCTTCTCCCCTCCCTCCTCGGGGAGTAGGCTTATAGCTCCATTGCTGTCACCTGCTAGCTGGAGGCCGCAGCTGAGCCTCTGAACTCTCCTTCAGTCTCTCGTCTGAACAATGGAAGTAGAACCTCCGTGGCACCTTTGCTCTCGGCTGGGTTGAGCTTTCATTTGACAAACCAGATGCTGAACCCCGAGCTGAGGCTCCAAGAGGTGATGATGAAAAAGTCGTGGCTCCGTCCTGAGTTAACCTGCAGTTTGCTCGATGCTCTGGGGGCCAGAGGGAGTTGAGAAGGGCTTGAGGCTGTTTGGACAGAAGAAGTAATGTTTGAACTGAGTCCTGCAAGAAGACTAGTGCCAAAGTGGCCAGGCAGGAAGGGCTCTCGGTAGGAGGACATGGTGCAAATGCCTGGGGATACGAAACTAGCTGTTGTGTTCAGGCCTCGGTTTCAGGTTGGCTTACAAATGGGACCCACTAGTAAGAATGGCTATTGTTTGTGGGCCAGTTACGTGCCACGTGTATACATTTATAGGTATTATTTTATTTGCTTCTTGCAGCCACCCGATAAGATCTGTTCTTTTTACCCCCATTTCACAGAGGAGGGAATGGAAGCCCTGTGAGATGAAGTTACCTTCTCGGGGTCACGCAGGTAGTAAAGTCGGAATTTGAGCCCACAAGGTCAGGTTCCGGAACCCATATTCTTAGTCACCTGTGCTGGACAGTCGGAGATGACAGCCTTGAATGTGACGCCGAGGAGCTGGGGCTTGATTCTGCAGCACTAAGGATTAGGCAGACCTGATTTCAAAACTGGACAAAACGGGGTGGGGCTTTGGGGCCCTCTTAGCAGACTGAGACTGGGGCAATTCAGCTGCCCGCTTTGCCCCGTGTTACAGTTGGCCCTGCCTGGTTTATCAAAAACAGGACAAAATTCATGGTTGGAAACATGAAAACAAACAGCGCTGTCCTGTTTAAAACATAGACGTTCTTAGTCAGCAGTGAGTGAGCAATTATGCTCTAGTGCAAGAATCGCAGTTGAGTTATAGGAAGGAGAAGGGTGGGAATGGGGAAGGCTGGGGTGGGGGCCTGGTATGGAGGCTCTTGTGATCATCTGTGGGAATAATGCCGAGCATCTGGAATGCTGAGTGAAGTGGCGCTCAAATCTCCGAAGGTCTCATGCCTTCTCCCACCTCAGCCCTGGTCAACCTGCCCTCCTCCCCGCTGCTGAAGGATGACAGCTGTGCAGGTGTGGATGTGTGGAGGGGCTGCAGAATACTGGCCCTGGGGAGGATTAGCGGCATTAAGGGGCTCACTGGGCAGGATGTCCTGGGAGCGGCAGGGGAGCTGCTTCAGGGGCAGGGGCTTATGTAATGAGCAGGGACAGCTGTGGCGGCTGCTGCCAAGCAAAGTCACAGCTACCCTGTGGACCCGGCCCCTGGCTCCAAAGTCCTGAGCTGCCGTAGGCTCAGGCGTCCTAGTCACTGGGAGCCTGTAGTTTGCCTCCGCACATCCTTATTGTGCAAGGAGGGGTGGGGACAGCTCTTTTCCGTTTCCAAAGGCCCAGATAGGGTCAGTTGCTCGTCTTGTATCACACAGGAAAGGGGAGGGCTAGGTTTGGTATGCCCGTGAGTGAAGAGTGCCCACTTGAGGTGCAACCTGGGAGGAAACGCAGGACTTCCGGAGATGGGCTCCAGGGCCCACACCTCTCCTGCACCAGTTCTCCTCAGCTGTGGGGTCAGCTGCTCTTCAGCAGACTTTTCGAGCACCTCATGGGTGTCAGAGACCAGAGTTTGAATCCCCACTTGCCCATCATGTGACCTTAGGCCCCTCTGACTCTGTTTCCTCCTCTGTCAAATGGGGCTAGGGCTTACCTCCAGGGCACGAGAATTAATGGGGCCACTGGTGTGAGTCAGGAGCCCAGAGCCTGGCGTGCAGCAGGGGCTCAGAGACAGCAGCTGTTAGCCCCTACTTCTGTCCTCCCAGGACTCTCCCTTTGTTGGGAAGGGCAGCCTGTGTGCACAGTCCCTCCAGTGTGATAAGGGTACAAGGGACATAGCGGAGCAGCAAGGGCAGGGGAGGGGTCCCGCAGGGAGATGGGCATGGAGGAAGGACAAGGCAGCCACCATGTCTGGACTGACCAGACTTGGTCCCCTATGACCTTTCAGCTGCTCTAGAAGGCGGGTTACAGGTCAGGAAACTGAGGCCGCTTGCAGTTGATTATTTGGGACAAAGTGTGCACTTTGTCTCTGACTCTTCCCTTCTTAACCAGAGGAGGCACCATCTGAGCTGAGTCTTCAAAGCAGGATGTTTGCTAGGCAGAAAGCACGAGGGAAGGGCATCAGGAAACGCTCTACCTGAGTTGTGAGGGGCTGTTTCAGGAGGACTTGCTACCTGTGCCCTCATTGTGCATGGGGCGGTGGGAGCGACTCACCCAGCGCTCCTCCTCTCCGGTTCTCCATGGTGTCCCTAGCTATTGGAAGCAGCCAACGTTGGAAGGTGCTCTTTGGGATCTGTCTTTGTTTCCTTCCATGTTGGTCAATTCTGAGTGTTCCCCAATCTCCCTTTTCTTTTTCAGAATGGGCAGGCCTTGGCGGAAGAAACTGGACTTCAGCCATCCAAGGTGAGGACCAGGGCTGGCTTCCAGAGCTGGCAGGCATTACATGGCTGTGGCAGAGGAGGGAGGCCTATCCTAGTCTCTCTGAGTGTGAGGACCCTGACCTCTGCCCCTTTGCCCAGCTCAGCCTTCCTTCTCTGGTCCTCAAGGCAACGAGGATCACTTGCTCCAGCCTTCCTATGAAGGGGACCGAGTCCGGAAAGGGTCAGGAGCCCATCCAGGTTAGAACTGCGGTTACCATCACCCAGCCCAGGGCGCTTCCTGCGTTTATTTACTCGTGGGGCTGGATAGGTGTAAGGCGAGTGCTGAAGAAGCAGGGGAGAGCTTAGGTCAGTGTGCTGCTCTTGGTGAACTGGGCCTGAAGAGGGCCTGGAAGCACCTGGGCACATGGTGCTGGAGGGAATTGGGTGTCCTCTCAGGTCTACACACAGGCCATTTCTGGGGACTCCCGCTCCTCACACTGCTCTCTCTGCTTCCCCTGGGCTCCTCCCTTGAGTCCCTCCATCCTTGTTGCTGGTTTTTGTGTTCACAAAAGTGCCACGGGCTGAGTGCCCTTTCTGTGATCCTGGGTGAGTTCTTGTCACCTCTGGGCCTGGGCTCTCTCATCTATGTGGGAAAAGACTTCACCCAATTTCCAGGTAACCTGGAGGTCACAGGACTGCTGCCTGTGGAGGGGCTTTGGAAGTCACCTAGCAAG
>RJWH01000540.1:384756-423091 GCA_004363575.1 Solenodon paradoxus
CCCCAAGGCCAGGCCAAGTGATGTGAACTTGGTTCCTTGGTTTATCTAGGCCTTGTATCTGGAGAATCCCATCTCCCAAAGTAGCTGCCCCTACTTACCAAGTGACAAAAGTCTGTAGAGCCCCAGGAAAGAAGCAGTATGTTCAGATCTTGGTGCTGAGGTTTTGGGGGAGCTGGTGGGAAGCGCAGCGTCTCACCATGCACTCCAGGGCTGGCTAGGAAGGGACAGGTGCTTCTGCAGGTAGTTTCCTCTGGAGCAGAAGATCCGGAAATGGATGGTCAGGGAGGCCTTGAATGCCACATTCAGGAGAGAAAGAGCTTAACCCACACCTGGCACCACATCTGGAGCTTCATGTTTGTCCTCACAACACCCCTGGAGGGATTGGTTATTACTGTCCCCATTCTACAGACCAGAGCGTTGAGGCCCAAGGTCACATAGATGGTAGGCAGCGGCGTCAGGTCTTGCTTGACTTCAGAGCTCACACTCTCCCATCCCAGGGAATGAAGTGCTTGCTAAAGAGGAGGAGCATTCAGTCTTATCCACCCGTTACCCCAGTCCCCAGCACCCGGTGCCCACTGCTGGGCTCACCACATCAGTAGCACTCAGCCTGTTGACCACACTTTGTGCTCCAGAATGCATGGCAGCCAGCGGTTTATCCTCTGCTCAATCACTACACCTGCGGCATCTTGGGGCACCCCAAGATGAAATCAGCAACCCCTACCCTCGAAGCTCCCAGTCTTGGGGGCAGATAGAGACAGGAGAGCTGTCTGATAGGTGCTGTGATAGGGAAGGTCACGACTCTGGTCACATAGAGCTTCCATTCTATGCCAGACCCCGTCTTGGGCAGAGATATATACCACCTTCCAGGTCCCCACGTTTCTTTCAGGGACATGGTGAGATGAGCACGTCCTCGGAACCCAGCCAGTGGCACCTGCGCTCAGGGCTCAGATGCACATCACTGCTGCTGTCACTCTGTGACAGAGGAGGAAGAGTCAGGATGGGCACAGAGTGGGCATTTGGCTGGGCCTCGGGAGGCAGGATTTGGGCAGCCAGAGAGAGAAGGTGGCTATTCCTGGTAGAGAAGAAGCAGGAGCAGGATTTGGTGTTCCAAATCTTGCTCCTTTTCTCATTTGTCTTATAACCTTGGATTGCCCTTTGGAAGCTCCGATTTTTTTCTGTTAAGAAAAAAAAAAGAAAATAAGAGTTCACCCCTCAGGATCACCTTGGGGAAGAAATGTAGTGCATATAAATTCAGACTCTAACAAGTTTTGGGGCCCAGTTTTGGTGCTTAGCGCTTGTTGCTTGTATTCATTTCAGGCGGAGAGGGGTCTTGGGTTTTAGCAGCCAGAGGGCAGACTGGACCCCTGGGTGCGCGAGTATCCTCGGGTGCTCTGGGTCTCCATTCACCCCTCCTCCCTTCTTGCATGTGGACTGGACCCCCAGGCCTGATCCCTGGTTATCTCCTGAGCCAGACCCCTCTGAAGCGCCTGCAGGTCTATTTTGAGAGCCGTGAGTCTCCCCCCACCCCTCCTCTCTTCCTGTTTATGAAACCTTGATCCCTCCCGGATCCCTCATGCTTCCCCGGCCAGAGCCCAGGCAGGATGTGACAGTGGGCTTCAGGGAGCCTTGGGCAGCCTCAGGTGTTGGGGGGAACTTCCCTTGCAGTGGCCAAGCAGGCTAGCCCACCCTCCCAGCTCCTGGGTCCCCGTCCTGGTCTCTGTCCCTTCAGCCTCCTCTTACAGAGGAGGCCCTGCAGCCCGAGGGCTGCCCGGCTAACCCAGGGGAAGCTCGTTTCCAGCACCCGCTTCTCTCCGCAACCCGTCTTCTAGAAACAGCCTTCTGAAGGTAGAACGTCTGGCTGTAACCTTTATTTTGCAGAGGAGGCTGAGGCTAGACAGGGAAGAGATTTGCCTGGGAGCACTCAGGTCTTGAGTAGACAGACAGCTTTAACTTCCACGCTGTTCTCCTGGCCTCAGACCTTTTGTTCACCCTGGTCTCTGCACAGAGTGCCTTTCTGCCCCTTTCTGGTCAACTCCTGCTCTTGCCCGGGGTCCTGATAGCTGCCCCTCTCTAGGTGGTTTCGCCAGACCTCCCCGCCTCTCCTCCGCCGCCCCCGGCAGATGGTTTCCAGCCCTGGGTGCCAGCAGCACCCGCTTGCAGCTCTGTTGTGGGGCCGTTGTGTTTTGATGATAACGTTTTAATCTGGGGAAGACAAGACCAAGGTCTGTCTAGCTTGTGTGCCTCCTGGAGTCTGGCTCACTACCTGGGGCCAGCAGGGGGCCAGGAGCTGTGCTTGCCATCCAAGGGCAGGCAGGCTGGCAGGGAGGGTGATAATGACATGCTTAAGAGGGTAGACTTGGGAAGCAAAGAGACTTTGATTTTGCTCTTCGCTGTTCTAGCCGGGCAGCCTAGGTCTCTGCGTCTAATTTCCTCACATCTGAAAATGGGATATGCCTCCCTTGGCGCTGAGACACAGGACCTGGCAGAATCCATACCAGCTGAGGTCGAAGGATGGAACAGCCAGTACAAGAAATACTCCAGCAGTGGGAGGCCCGATTCTCAGCATGACTCTCTGCCAGTCCTGACCTAGTGCTCCCTTCCTCGGGATCCCTGGAACTGTGGACCCCTTTTCACCAACCCAGAGGAATGCTAAGAGATGCATCCGGGGACATTGGTCCCACCAGAGTGGGCAGTGCCTGGAGGCCCTACAGATGCTGCCAGCCAAGGAAGGGCAAGTTGCTGTCAGGTCCAGGGGTTGGCAAGTCGGCTTGGGCCACAGCTGGCAGAGGGAGGCCCAGCATAGAGGCCCTAGAGACCAGGGCTGGGCAGGCAGAGGCTCCAGTCTCTCCCAGCTGCCTCCTGGGAGGAAGTTAGTAAAGAGGAAGAAGTATCAATGGGGCAGTGACGGAGGGATGTGAGCTGCTGCCTGTCCTCCCCACTTCTGCCACCAGGGGCCTCACGGGCCTGCCACACACTGTTTCCTCTCTGTTGCCTCTTCCTTCCTTTTGTTTTTCCGTTAAAGGAAGGCAGACAGGCAGGAAGGAAGGGGAAGGAGGAAGAAGAATTTTTATTTATTTGTTCATTTTAATTGTTCCCCCCTGACCTCAGGTCAACCAACACCAGACTTAGTGCCTGAGATGCCAAGGCGCACCATTTTTGCTCTTTCCTCCACCCAGCTAGTCAGTCTTCCTCTGCTTCTGAGGCTCCAGGGTCACGAATACTGAGCTGAGCTGGACCTGAGAGCTCTGGGGCCTGTGGTGCTGCCCCAGCTCCACAGCCTGGCCTGTGGAAGCGGGATGCAGTGAGAGGCCCCACCTACTTTCACTACCCCTGGCGGGTCATCAGCAGATGGCTCCTGGAGGCCCTGCGAGGCCTGGAAGGGGAAGTCCATGTGTACGTGGGGGCGTGTTTCCACATAGGGGATGCCTGTGGAAATGGTTTCCGATCATCGGCCTGTGTGTATGCGTATGCGTGTCAGTTCCTGTGGGTGTGCTGGTATGAGCGAAGGAGCGAGGCCACATGGAAGGGGACTGGACTCGGTCAACCTCTGCCTGCTTGCCAGGGCCTTGGACTGGCAGGCTTCTTCAGGGCAGGCGTGGATGATGCCTGATCTGTGGACTGCCATTTTGGGTGGCCCGGCCACAGAAAGGTCTCTGTGGGGAAGGAATGTCTGTTCTCTGGTCTAGGGCAGCCAGGACTGTGGCCTTGCTGACTTCTGCCCTGTATTTGTTTGTTTTGCAGTTTTATATGCTTATTAGAGAAAATGAGGGGGGTAGAGAAAGTGACTGCAGGGATAGAGTTCCCCCGGGCAGAAAGGCTGCTGCTTTCTGAAGGAGACAGAGCAGTGGGTGAGGGCCTGTGGGCCAGCAGAGAAGTGCTGCTGCCCTGTGTTCTCTCAAGAGGATGTTTGCAGGTGCCGGGATGCCCATGGTTTCACTGTCTCATGGCCTTGTGGCTTATGTATGTATTCCAGTCTCCCCTGCTTAAGATCAGAGGAGCCAAGACGGAGTGACCACCAGAATTATGGACTTGGGGTCTGTAGTGTCCCCTCCTCAGCGAGGGAGCCTGACCCGTCTTCTGTTTCTCCTCCCTGCAGAGGGGAAGTGAGAAAGTGGGGTCAGGGACCCTGCCTTCTGGGCCAGGAAGGCTGAAAAAGCAGAAGTAAGGGAGCAGCAGGGCCCTCTGGCCACTGGCTGGAGCCCCACCATGCAGACCCCAGCAGATTTCCCCAGGGTTGAGAGAGACTCAGTCTGCTGTCCCAGAAAGGTGAGCTGAGGGTTGGCCTGCCTCCTGCAGTGTCTGTCACCATGACTCTGGGCAAGGCATGGCTCTGGGGGTGGCTCTGTCCCCTGAGGTTTCCGGATGACTGCCTCTGTCCCCAGGGGCTGTGCTCAGTCAGAGGCAGATAGGTTGATGTTAGCTCAGACCTCAGGGTAGGGTGGGGTGGGCAGGGATGGTGCATAACCATGCTGGTCCTGATCCAGCCCCTGTCTTAACCAGGTTTTCTGCTTGTGTCCCCACCCCCCCCGCCCGGGGTTACTTTCAGGGACGTGATTAGCCTGCAGCTTTTGGGGGCTGTTACACCCACTCCCCTGTCTTCAGGGCCCCCTATAGGATGGGGCTGTCTCTGAGGGTCAAGGCCTGGAATAGGAAGTCTCTAGACTGACCCTACTGTTGAGGGAGAGGGTGGGAGAGGGTGGGCAGGAAATGACTGGCTGACTTACCTGACCACCTTTTCCTGGCAGTTGAGGCCTGCTGACCCCAGACTGACAGTAACCAGGGGGAGGACTTAAGTTCCAGCCATTTATGCCACCAGTTCACTTGGAACCTGGGTGAATCATTGTCCTCTGGACATCAGTCTCCTGTCTCTGAAATGGGGAAAGCAGCTTTTGGGATATTTGGAGCAGAGCCAAAGCCATCAGAGTACTCTCACGAGAGGAGCCCTGGGTGTCCCTCGGACCTGGCATGGGAAGAAAATTCCAGAGAAATAGAAGACTTCAGAGACAAAAGCCTGCCATAGATACTGAACTGCCCTCCCGGGTGCTGGGCGTCTACAGGTTATGTCCTTTCACCTCCTTCTCTGCCCCGGCAGACTAGGAAGAATCTAGACCTTTGCTCTTGTGCCCTGGGTGTCCATCCTGGGTGTCCCATCCTGCGTGTCCGCCCTCTACCACGACCACACTGCCTCTGCTGTTGGGTACCCGTCTTTATCTGTTATCACCTGTCGGGTGGCTGCCTCAGCCTGTTGGGTGCCCCTCTTTATCGGCCTCAACATGTGAGGTGTCCGTCCGTGCCTGTTTGGTACCTATCAGCTCCTCAGCAGCTGGGCTGGTACAGGGCTTTCCCTGAGGAGGCCCATAGGAGGATGGCATGTGGGGAGGGCAGAGGGCAACCGTCAGGCAATGGGGAGGGGAAAGAAAGGAAGGGAACGGGCTGAGGGTGTAGGCTTGGAGCTGGGAAACCACAGGCCCTGAGTGATTGGCGGCCCTGGGCTGGGCCCAGCCCCCGCCCTTACCCTGCACATCCGCCTTGGGTCTGGCTACCTCCGCGGCAGCCCCGGACGCTGCCTGCTCCTGCCATGGTGCCTTGGCCCTGCCGGGCGGATGGAGCAGGATCCCAAGCTGCCCCGTCTGCGGCTCTGGGCCCTGCTCCCCTGGCTGCCCAGAAAGCAGCGGTCCAGGATCAGCCAGACCTCTGTGCCTGCCCCTGCCCCTGCCCCTGGCCCCAGCCCTGGCCCCAAGCAGGACTTGGTGAGTGTGCCAGGATGTCTGGTCCTGGCCTGATTGCGGGCCTTGGAGCAGGTGCCTGGGTGTCCAGCTTGGCCTTGGCTAGCTCGGGGCTCTCCTGGCCTTGCCGGGTGATGGGATTCTGCCTAGTCTTGCTTCCTAGGGAAGTGAGGAGGCACTCCAGGGCTCCAAGGCAATGCCGGCAGTTTGGAGGGTGGCCAGAGGGGTCCTCAAACCACTGGGGCTTGGCAAGGAGCACTAATAGACTTGTCTGAGGGAGCTTTTGGAGGATGGGACATGACTTCTGGCCTTAGCTCCTACCCATCCCCGACTGGCACTTAGTGTGTTGGTAGGGGAATCTCAGTTGGCTCTTAGACCCCATCTCCTCCTTTGGCAGGACATGGCATTTCAGCCATGTCCTCCTGGCTCGAGGAATCCCATCATCCATTCTTCCCAGGAACAAAAGCCCAGAGCAGCCTCCTCAGTACAAAAGCCCAGAGCAGCCTCCTACTTCCTACTGTGGCAAAACCAAAACCTTTGCAGCGGGGGAGGGAGCCCCATGGGGAGGACCTCGGCAGGTCTGTGGGCTCAGCCAGAGCCTGGGGCTGGCTCGGCCTGGCCCTACCTACACATTTCTTTGGGCCTGGCCAGGCCGGAGCAGCCGGAACAGTAGAACCAGTGCCTTGCCTGGCCTGGTGTTTCTGCTCTGTGCTCCTCCCCAGTCTCTGAGGCCCTTTTTTGGTATTGATGAACCTGGAGGCTGGTCTGGTCAGGGTAGCTCTCTGGGTGGTAGCTGCCTGGTGGGCCTACGGGGCCTGTCTGCTGAGGTCTGCTGGGAGCGGACTTGGGTGGAGAGACATGCCCCATGCTGGCCCACTGGGGACCCGCCTTATCCAGCAGCTCTGTCCCTTCCTTAGGATGAGGGTGTCCTCGAGGAGATCTCCATCACACACCATGTCAAGGCTGGCTCTGAGAAGGCCGACCCGTCTCATTTTGAGCTCCTCAAGGTTCTGGGCCAGGGGTCCTTTGGCAAGGTGAGTCCTGAACCCCCAGTTGGGAGGAGTAGCACTGGGCATGTCCAAGGTGGGAATGAGGGGTCAGTTTGGGACCCAGAGACTCAGAGGGCAAGAGCTGCTGGGCTGGGAGCAAGATGTGAAGTCACCTGGGTACTCAAGGAGGGTACAAGGTCAACCTGGGGCTAAGGGAAGTTAGAGTTTGGCCTAAGGGCCTGGAGGATGGGAGCTAACAGGCTCAGCCCCGCTCCTGCTCCATATTCCGCGCCCCCCCTCACCCTCCCGGCCACTGTCGTCTCAGGTCTTCTTGGTGCGGAAGGTCACCCGGCCTGACAGTGGGCACCTGTATGCCATGAAGGTTCTAAAGAAGGCAACGTTAAAAGGTGAGCGTGGGCACCTCCATGTGCAGAGCCAGGGTGGCACAGGATTGAGGAGCCTCCCGGCTCGCCATGGTATTGGGACTGTGAGTGCTTGATCTGAAGGTAGAGGGGATGTCTTTCTCAGCCAGCTTTACACAGGAGAGTGAAGGCAGATCCATTCAAAAGAAATGCCTTTCAGGGATTAGTTGACCCCTCCCCTCTCCCCTCTGACAGGAGCTGAAGGTAAATGTCTGGAAGGAGCAGTGAGTGTGTGCAGTGTTTCTGGGATCGGGCTGCTTCCTGGTGCCAGAGAGTCTGAGGGCTGCCTCTCAGGGTAGAGAAGACAGCGAGGGCAGAGGGTGATCCGGACAGGACCTTGGAGATGGAACACAGAGGTTTAAAAGGGAACCAGAGCCCAGGTCTAGAACTCCACGACTTGCTAGTTGATATGAGGGTCATTGGCAGTGGGCTTTGGGCTGGGTAGTGACTCTGGCCTGGGACCCAGTGAGGCCACGGGCCAGTTGGAGTGGGCTCTGTTGGGGGAAGGTGGGGAGAATCACAGGTGTCAGCCTTGGGGTGTTAGGCATCTTGTCACCCAAGTAGGGCTGTCTGTGGGGTGATGTAGCTTCATTGCCCCCACAGCAGCCCGGTCGGGGTGGGAGGGGTAGTGGAAGAAAGATGAAGAGACTTGCTCCCTGCTGTGAAGGGCTCCCAGCACGGGCAGGTGGGTCATAGCTTCACAAAGAAGGGCACACATAACCATGTGAGCTGCGTCTTAAAGGATGGATTAGGGGTTCTCAGACTGCAAATGGTAGGGGTTCCCCAGCAGGAGGGATTGTTTGCCTGAGCAGAAATATGGGGGTGATTCGAAAGGGTGTTTTGGGAAGCAGAGACTAGGGTAACTGCCTCCCAGGAGGGGGACAATTAAGATCAAGGTAGATGGGGAAGGAAGCACTGTAGGGGACCAGAGGACCCCAGTGCAGTATGGCAGGTTAAGGAAGACTTCCTGGAGGCGATGAGACCTGAACTGAGTCAAAGGAGAACCTACCGATGATCAGAATTGCCTCATAATTTTTATTCTTTTTTTTTTTTTTAAAGAAAGGTACAGGCAGGAATGAAGGCAAGCAGAGGCAGGCAGACAAGAGGAGAGAGGAGGAAGGAGCGCTTGATTTTACTTAGTTGCTCATCTTGGTTGAACCCCTGGCCCTGGGATGCGAATTGGGACTTTGGGGATGTATGTGGACTGTGCTAGTCCAAGACGTTGACCAAACCACTACTCCACCAGGGCGCACCATAACTTTTATTCTTAAAAGATAAAAGCGTGGCGCACCCCGTGAGAACAGCACTTGGGTCAGTTGTCTCCAGGTGCAATGCACATATGCCTGGGTTTGAGTTGCGGGTGCAGGGGGAAAACAACCAATATGAACAAATGAAAACAAAATAAAGATGGTTCTTTTTTCTCTGTCTTCCTACCTGCCTGCCTACTCGCCTTCATTCCTGCACCTTTCCTTTAAAGAAAAAAAAAAGGTGTATAAGGGTGGAGGTGTTTTCTCAGACTCATGAGTCTGAATTTTTAGGCCCAGGGAATCTGTCTTTCTAGCTAGCTCCCTAGGTAACTATTCTTACCCAACTGGATTGGGGATATTTGTGCCAGGTGGTATGGGGACTGGCGAAGGCATCCCAGGAGAGCCACAGCGGCAAAGGCTGAGGGCACACAGACGAGCGGATTGCTTAGATGGGCTGGATTGAAGGCCCTGGATGGGGCATGGTAGGAGATAGCCCACGGGACCACCTGTGGGCCCTGCCGTGGGAGGTGAGGAACATGTGGAACAGAGATCTTGGTGGTGGTTGTGATGGGTGGCTAGATTCTTGGTGACCACTTTTCTCTTCTCATCAGTGCGTGACCGCGTTCGAACCAAGATGGAGAGAGATATCCTTGCCGACGTGAATCACCCTTTTGTGGTGAAGCTGCACTATGGTGAGGCTGCAGTCCCTACCTGAGCTCCCATCCTACTTGCTAGCCTTTTACCCTTGCCCGCTACCCTGCTTCCCACCTGGCAGGGCAAGGGAGCTGGGGCCAGGGCCCACAGCCCAGCTGGCTCCATCACGGCCTTTCCCCTCTCTCTAGCCTTCCAGACAGAAGGAAAGCTCTATCTTATTCTGGACTTCCTTCGTGGTGGGGACCTCTTCACACGGCTCTCAAAGGAGGTAAGCTGACAGCCTACTGCCAGAGGGCAAAAGATGGAGCGGGGGTCAACAAGGCTTCTTATCCCGGGGCCTGTGAAGAGCATGTCTCTGTGACCTGGGCCTAGGACCACCCAAGCCTGACCTGACAGTCCCTGACCCACCTTCCCACAGAGCCCATATCTTGGCAAAGCATCCGAGAGTTTCCACCAAGCCGGGTCGAGAAGGACTGGGCCCTGGATCTGATGCCATCTTGATTCCTGGAATCAACCTCTCCACCTTCACTCCTCCAGGGCTGCCTCTAGGCTGTCAGGACAGGGAGAAGCCCACATCCACCCAGGAAGCTAGATACTTTAATATCACACCCCACGTGTTAACCAAAAGGATTTTGAACTGGTATAAAAGGATTTAAGCCAGATATACAAATGGGACATTAATACAATTCAAATTTGAGACAAAACCCAAACTTTTTTTAATTTTTAAAATAGTATTTTAAGATGTATCCTGGTAGAACAGTGGTTTGGTCAGCTGTCTTTAGCCTGCACAGTCCACATACATCCCAAGGATCACGGTTTGTGTCCCAGGCTGGGGGAACAACCAAAGATGTACAACTAAATAAAATAAATAAGGATGCTTCTTTCTCCCCTCTCTTCTTGCCTGCCTGCCTCTGCGTGCCCTCATTCCTGTCTGTACCTTCCCTTTGAGAAAAGTTATTTTGATATTTGAATGGGTCATGGACTTACATGATTGCAACAGGGAAAAAAATTTTTTTTTAAAGGTAAGGTGCAGTTGTACGCTTGTGGCCTAAGGGGTTGAACCAGGTGCAGTTCACAGACATCCCTGGTTTAAGACCTGGGCCCAAGGAGACAGCCCGTGGTGGATGACTAATAAAATAAGCTGCTGCTTCTCTCCTCTCTTCCTGTCTGCCTACTCGCCTTCAATACTGCCTGCACCTTCCCTTAAAAAAAAAAGAAAAAAAAAAAAGGCAAAAGGTATAGGCAGAAATGAAGGCATCTGAGAGTTTCCACCAAGCAGAAGAGAGGAGGAAGCATTTTATTTCTTTTATTTAGTTGTTCATCTTGGTTGTTCCTTCTAGCCCCGGGGTACCAAGTACCTGGGTCTTTGGATGCATGTGGACTGTGCTTGGCTGGAGGCAGCGGACTAAACCATGACACCACAAGGACATGCTGAAAAGAAAGCTATTGAGAAGTCTTCCTCCCACCCTTACCCCCACTACTTCCCACATAGGTGAACATTTTTATTAGTTTTTTGTTGAATCGTCCACTTTTCTTTGGGGATACAAACTAACATAAGTTCTGACTCCCGAGCCCCCACTTTCTTACATGAAAGTCTGATTCCGTATATTGTTTGTACCACGCTCTTGTCAGTTATCTTGGAAACTGATCCATGTCAGATCACGGAGAAACTCCTTGCACCGTGTGGCTGCGTAGCACTCTTACATGGGAGAGAAGCAGCGTCGTCCAGTAGATTTCTATTGCTCGGCCCTTGGGCTGTTTCCAGCCTTTCGTTATTTGCAAGCAATGCCACAATGACTGACTTGTATTTCAGTCATTTCGTACTTCAACCCCCTTGTACAAAGAAGGGTGTATGGCACTGGATTCTTTGAGGGTTCGCCCCAGGGGGTCCTCGGGACCAGGAAGCTGCTGTTTGGGGCGAGCCCCCGCTGACGCCCCGCCCGCCTGCTGCAGGTTATGTTCACGGAGGAGGACGTGAAGTTTTACCTGGCCGAGCTGGCCTTGGGCCTGGACCACCTGCACAGCCTGGGCATCATTTACAGAGACCTCAAGCCTGAGAAGTGAGCAAACCCCCAGCCCCACCCTGAGGGTCAAAGGCAGACCTAGGGCTTCTTGTAGGACAGGGTCACCCTGACAGGTGTGGCTGTGACTCTTCCTCAGAAAGTCCCCTTTTCTTGAGCTGTCTTGTGACTAGAAGGGTAGAACGGTGGGTGATAGCAGCAGGCTGCCCGTGGGGGGCTGCCGCGTTACTAGTGCTTCCATTTCCAAGGACCAGGACCCCCATGCAGGGGTGTTCCTGCCTTTTTTTGCTGCTCTAGTGCTGCTATTAAAAGTTTTTCCTTACTAGGCCCTCTAAAATTTTCCTTAGCATCTAAACATCCCCAGTGGTAACGGGAGCAGGTGCTAGGATGGAATGAGATCGGCTGTAGGGTTAAGTGGATCCAAATCAAAATCTCACCTCCATTGCTCATAGCTCTGTGACCAGCAGGGGTTTCATTACGCCCCTGAGCCTAGTTTCCCCTGTTAGGATGGGGGCACAGTGAGACCTATCTCACACATAACACCGGTGCTCACTGTCACCAGCAATTCTGCTCATTCATCCAAGAGTCTGGGTGGTGCACCTTTTCTGGGCCTCCGTGGTGTCCCCAGAACCTCCCAGGGGGCCACAGTTCAGGGGGCCTGACTCTCATCTCCCCATCACAGCATCCTTCTGGACGAGGAAGGTCATATCAAACTCACTGGTGAGTGGAGGCAGGGGCTTGGGGGCACCTGCCTACTCAAGGCCCAGGGGAGGGTAGAGCCGGCTCTCGGTGGACCTGGGCTGAATGCATGGGGATCATTCTTCCTGAGACGCTGTGCCTGGCACTCAGAAGCAGTCAGAAGCCCAGGCTCCAGCCTTGGAATGGCCAGGCTTTGAATCGTAGCTCCCCACTGTATAACCCTGAGCAAGTCCCCTAGCCTCTCTGGGCCTCAGTCTCCCTCTTCCGTGTCGTGAGGATGATGCCCTCAGGCCCCGGGGGGGAAGGAGGTGGCAGTGAGGACAGCAAGGGAATCCTGAATATTGTCCTCTTGCCCTCCTTGTCAAAGACTTTGGCCTGAGCAAGGAGGCCATCGACCACGAGAAGAAGGCCTACTCCTTCTGCGGGACGGTGGAGTACATGGCCCCCGAAGTCGTCAATCGCCAGGGCCATGCACACAGCGCAGACTGGTGGTCCTACGGGGTGTTGATGGTGAGTACGTCGGCAGGGGTGAAGCAGGCCTTAGGCCTCTGTGCCCCGTTTGGACAGTGAAGGGGTTGAGGGTTCCCTCTCCTCGCACAACCAAGCCTGCCCTGCCCTCTCCCCTGCTATCACTTCCTTCCTGGGATGGATCCCAGGCTTGGCCCCGTCTCGGGTGCCACCTGCCCAGGACTGGTCCTCTCCCCAGTCTCGGGCCCCTAGTGCTGCTCCTGCTGGTCTAGTTGGCAGAGGGTGAGGGACAGACACAATTTTTGTCCAGGTGCACTTGGGCCCCTACAGGCCAGCAAGAACCGTGGGAATGGAGCTGAGCAGCCTGGATGGGAGGAGGTGGGGGCGTGGGAGACAGAGCCGGAGCCTGAATAGACCTTTGTCCTTTGCAGTTTGAGATGCTGACAGGCTCCCTGCCCTTCCAGGGGAAGGATCGGAAGGAGACCATGACACTGATTCTGAAGTAAGCACCAGCCCTCCCAACACCTCAGGGTCTCCCTATCCTTGGCCCCAGTTTGGGGAACAGTGACACCCTGTGCCTGCCTCAGATTCCCCCTTAATGAGACGTTCCTCAGGGTCAAGCATGTACTTTCAGGGGCCTCCTCTCATCCCCCAGAGCCTGTGGGAGGGAGCCCTGCCTCCTTTGGGGGGTGAGTTAGTGATGGCTTGTCTGGACTGGACAGAGGGAGGAGGGGAGACAGCCTGTGAGGCGGGGCTCGGCCCTGATGAGACCCGGGGGCTGTTTCAGGGCGAAGCTAGGCATGCCCCAGTTTCTGAGCACAGAAGCCCAGAGCCTTCTGCGGGCCCTGTTCAAGCGGAATCCTGCCAACCGGCTTGGTAAGCAGCCCCAGCCCAGGGAAGGGACAGGGCACAGCTGCAGCCTAGGCCACGAGGCCACATCTGGGACAGAAAGAGGCTGTTGTCCTTTGTGTGTGCAGACAATGATGCTGGCCACCCTGCTTTCTGACTTCATGTGTGGTGTTTGGAGCGCGGGGTGACCTGTGCGCAGGGGAGGGCAGGAACTGAGTCATCCCCACTCCCCCTGGGGAGAAGGACAGAGGCCCCTACAGAGCTCTGCCAAGGCTGCTGGCTCAGGAGAGCATGAGCTCAGGAGCCAGAAGCCTCCGGGCCCCGTCCTGGCCCCCTGTCACATCCCCACTACCCTGTGCATGGTGGTCCGTTCGTAAATATTTGTCGAATGAATGAGCGCCGTGTGTGAGCTTGGTGACGGAGCTAACTCACTCTCCACCTTCTGGAGCACCAGGCCCGTCTCTGTGGAAGAGAGTGTCTCAAGCTCGCGCACAGGGCACTCAGTTAAGTGAAGTGGCTGGATGGTGCTGGCATGTGTAACTGCTCAGGATGCTTTAGCTCCTTGGTGTCCGGGTCGACCTGGACCATGACTGGCTCTGTGAGTCCAGGTCCATGATGGAGGGAGAGTCTGTCTCGTGGCTGACAAGAGCGACAAAGATCAGGCCTGGGCTGTGGTGGGGGGGCCCCTCTGCAGCCCTCAGAGCAAGTCTGGTCTTTGTCCTGACATGACCTGGGACAAGATGCCCAACCTCTCCTTGCCTTCCTTCTCTAATCAGTCCCGCGGAGCTTGATCATGAGGGGCCACGGAAGGTGGAAAATGCTGAGCGCACAGTACGCCTGGGGGTGGAGGCAGGTGCATATGGGGCAGCGTGAGTCCATCCATCTCCTTCCAGTGGATTGTTCAGAAGCTGCTCCCAGGCTCCAATGCAGCTGCTCAGCAGACAGGGCGGGTGCCTGGGGTTGGACCATCCAGGGCAGACCTTCCATCCAGGCTCTTTCAGGTTCCGGCCCAGATGGGGCAGAGGAAATCAAACGGCATGTCTTCTACTCCACCATTGACTGGAATGTGAGTGTGTCTGTGCACCCCAGGGCCCCACCAGGGCTTTGAATGGTGGGAGGGGACCTCTGCTGACTCAGGACTGGGAAGCGTTGTGCCCTGTCTGCACTTTTGCTGCTCCCGCCCTGTTACTTCTGCATGGGACTCCTGGCGGACATTGGTGCCGTGGTGACCAGAGTGCCCACCCACCTTGCAGAAGCTATACCGTCGTGAGATCAAACCACCCTTCAAGCCGGCTGTGGCTCAACCAGATGACACCTTCTACTTTGACACTGAGTTCACATCCCGAACACCCAAGGGTGCGTCTTTGTCCGGTTTGTGTTGGGCTGGTATGGGAGAAGACAGGGAGTCGGGGACATGCTGGGATGCGGGGGTGGCCAGGGACTCTGGCAGGCCCAGATGTGTGGGCAGTCTGGCGGGTGGGCCTCTGACTGTCTCATTCTGCCCGACGTGCCTCTCTGGGGCTCTGTGGGCTTCTTTGTGTCTGGGCGAGGGAGTGTGGGTAAGTGGGAGGCTAAGGTCACAATAGAAAAGTCAGGCCCCCTGCCCGGGGCGTCTTCCAGCCCACTAGTCACACCAAGTAGGTCAGGTTCACACTCAGGTCAGGGGGAAGGAATCTGAGCCGGTGAAAACAGGAGGTGGAGACAGACGGGCAGAGCAGGACCCAGCACCCATAGGTCGGGCCAGGTGTGGGAGTTAGCCTTAGCTCTTCTCACTTCTGGGCCTTGTGTCCTCATCGAGAACTTGCGCTCAGTCTCAGACCCACCGAGGAAGGGAGCGTGAGAGGGAGCTTGGTACATCCTGACATCTTGGCCCGCGAAGTGGGGCCGCATTAGGTCGGAAGGGTTCCTACAGGTGTGGGTCTCAGCAGAGAAGAGGCTTTTCTCAGCTTGACCTGCACACGTCTGACGACAGCGAGTTCAGTGCTCCTCCAGTAGTCCATCTCATCTTTATTCATGTATCTGACAGATATGTACCAGGTCCCCACTGTGTGCCAGCCACGGGGACTGACGTGAACAGCACAGACCCAGGCGCTGCCTTCAGAGGGTTCAGCCTGTAGAAGGAGGAGAGACATGAAAACAGCTGCTGGGCGGCATGACAAGTACAGCTTAGGGGTGAGGGCAGAGGAGTGGCAGCAGGCAAGACGAGCCTGGAAGGATGGACAAGGGGTGGGTTATCTAGACAGAGGAATGCCATGTGCACTGTGGCTCTGAGAGCCCTTTAAGGACCTGAGAAGTCCAGCGTGGCTGAGCGGAGCAGCGGGCAGAGAGGAAGCCAATATCACAAGGACCTTCGCTGGCTGGTTAAGGAGCTGGGCTTTCTCCTGGGGCAGAGGGGGCTTTGAAGGGCATGGGCAGGGCTGCAGATGTGCGCTGAAATCATCCCTCTGGCCGCTGTGCTGAAGGTGGACCCAAGAGGCAGACCTGAGGCTGGGAGGAGGCATCGAGGAAGGAATGAAGTGTCTTGGCCCAGGCCAGGGGCTAGATGTGGGAGTCTTATGTTTCTTGTGCGTCAGGGCTGAGCTGGTCTAAACGCACATGAACAGACAGCAGACTAAGGCCTGTGATGAAGAGCCCTGTACGAGCTCTCTCCACGGCCTGCTGCTGAGACCTCAAGGCCTGGGTCCCCCTTTCTGGGCTTTCTTGGGGTCAAGGATACCTCCTCAGGCTCACATCCCCCTCCCGCCCCTACAGACTCCCCAGGCATCCCCCCGAGCGCTGGCGCCCATCAGCTATTCCGTGGCTTTAGCTTCGTGGCCACTGGCCTCATGGAGGATGACGGCAAGCCTCGGGCCACGCAGGCACCACTGCACTCGGTGGTACAGGTGAGGGGGCAGGAGCTGCAGCTCATTGTCCTTTTCAGAGGGAAGGACGCAAGACAGAACATGTAGAAGACATATAGAAGATAGGACTGCTTTCAAACCTTGATACGAGGCACACCCTGATGGCCCAGCTGGCTAAGGTGCAGCCCATCTTGACCCCACGGACCAGGCTTCAAGATCTAGGCTGGGGGTTGGAAAAAAACAAAATCTGGATGCTGCCATGGAGCCCACTGGGCCTCCAACGGCCTGAGGCCTCAGTTTCCCCATTTGTAAAACACATGAGAACATGGACACTAATTTACTGGCACAGAGCCAAGAACAGTGTCGGGCCTGGATGAGTGCAGGAGGGCACCCAGGGTGGTGGTACTTGCTGAGGGGATGACTGCCAGGTCCCTGTCGTGGATAAGTGGCAGGGGACTCTTGTCTCCTTATACCTGTCTGCCATGTGTACATCCTTATGGCTCCATGAGAAATTTAGAATTGAGAGGCAAGAACGTAGACTTCGGAGCTGATTGCCTTGGTTCCGAGTGTAGACTGAACAGGCTAATGGACTGGCTTTCCTGATGCCTCAGTCTCCTCATCTGTAAACGGGTGATAATAGAACCTTCCTCTAGAAGGTTCTTGTGAGGATTACTTGCATTAACATGTTTAAAGTTAAGGTGTCTATGTAATTTATAAGCCAACTGGGACCTCTTCGTCCAGGACAGATGTTGAACCAAAGTGAACGTGAGGATGACAGGTGTCAACCAGACTGTCCTCGGGACACGTGGTCACCTGATGAATAGTGCCTGCATCACACTTGTGCCAGAAAAGCATTTGTTATTGCTAATGTCTCAGAACCTTGAGACATCCATGAGGTGGGCTGTGACACCCCAGAAGAGGGGAGCCGGCCATGGAGGTGGCAGATCTGAAAGCCAACTCAGGGCTCTTGCACCCTCTCTGGCCTGCCGGGCTCCTCAGAGACACACACTGTGTGTGTGTGTGTGTGTGTGTGTGTGTGTGTGTGTGTGTGTGTGTGTGTGTGTGTGTGTTCTGGCTTTGTCGCCTGCCCCTCCGCCACCCTCTGACTGCAGGCTGCAGCCCAGGCAGGCCTGAGTCTGTGAGTGTGCCCATTGTACAGAGCAGAAAACTGAGGCCCAGGGAACGGCAGGCCCTTGCCCGAGCTCACGCAGCCAGCACTACCCCAGGTCTCCTGGTCCTCGCTGGGTATCATTTCTACTAAGACAAGGCCTGGGGTGCTGGGGATGACCCCTGCATTCTAGAGCGGAGGCTCAGCCCCTCCTCTGGTTTCCTGCAGCAACTCCATGGGAAGAACCTGGTTTTCAGCGACGGCTACGTGGTTAAGGAGACGATTGGTGTGGGTTCCTACTCCGTGTGTAAGCGCTGTGTCCACAAGACCACCAACATGGAGTATGCGGTCAAGGTGGGCCTCTGGCTCTCTCGGCCCCGGCCCCTGGGCTGGGGGAGGCCAGTGTGGCCTTAGTCATTTACAGGGGGTTGGTGACTGGAGCCGTGGATGGTGAGAGACGTGCGGCTGAGGCGCCCGGGCTGGCAGCGTGGGCTCCGCGCTAGGAGTCGACTTGAGTCTGTCTTCCTGACACGCACCCCTTCCTCAGGTCATTGACAAGAGCAAGCGGGACCCCTCAGAAGAGATCGAGATTCTTCTGCGATATGGACAGCACCCCAACATCATCACTCTGAAAGATGTGAGTGGGGTCCGTGAGACTGTGGGGGGCACCCGACTCCCCCAGCCGTTTCCGGGCAGCCATTCCTTTGACTTTCCTCCACTGCTCATGGGGAGAGGGTCCTTGGTCCCTCCTCTCTGGCTGTGCCCAGAGCCCTCCACTAGTACCTTGGGGCATTCTCTGAGAGCTTTCCTGCCAATCGGGATCATGCCAGCATCCTCCTATTCAGGGAGGACAGGGCCCCAGGGAGGTAGAGGTCTGTGTGGGGCTCAGGTCCTTCTTGGCCCGGCGAGCTGCTGGGTCCCAGGCCTGGCGTCTAGGGGAGGGGCCTGATTGATGGTGAGGTGTTCGGCAGGTGTATGATGATGGCAAACATGTGTACCTGGTGACGGAGCTGATGCGGGGCGGGGAGCTCCTAGACAAGATCCTGCGGCAGAAATTCTTCTCGGAGCGGGAGGCCAGCTTCGTCCTGCACACCATCAGCAAGACTGTGGAGTACCTGCACTCCCAGGGGGTAATCCTGGGGTCCTACCATGTGGGGGTAGGGGCTGCCAGTCTCAGACCATCAGCAGAGCGCATGGTGTCCTGTCTGCGGGTGCAGTATCATGTCGTCCCCGTTAGTCATTAGTCTTGTCAGGTGGTAACGTCAGGGGACAGGTAGAGGGTGGCAGGCGGTGGGTGGACCTGACTGTGTTGCGAAGATGCTCAGCAATCTTTCATGTGATAGTTTCATTCTTCCAGGACCTTTACCTAAATTTGAGTTTACAAAAGTGGCAATGTTTGGTTTTAATTGATTTGAGGGAGTTCTTTTTGTAAGAAAGACTTTACCTTGTAATTAGAGTTTCAATTTGGTTACCACGTGTCTTTTCTTATCTTTTCTTTTTTTAAAGGAAAGGTACAAGCAGGAATGAAGACAAATAGGCAGGAAGAGAGAGGAGGAAGAAACATTTAATTTTTATTTAGTTGTACATCTTGGTGGTTTTCCTTGCTCCAGGACGCGAACCTGGGTCCTTGGGATTTATGTGGACTATGAAGGTGTAGGCAGACAGGCAGAAAGAGAGAGGAAGAAGCATTTCATTTTATTTCCATTTTAGTTGTTCACACTGGTTGTCCCCGTGCCACCTCCCCCCCCCCCACTCAAACCCAGGGGTGTGTGGCCTGTGTCCTTTGGCGATGACTGATCTAATCACTGCTCCACAAGGTGCCACCACATGTGTTTTTAATGATCCAGTTGGGGGAAGCTTTGGGTTTTAAATAGTGCAAATGAGTGATATTGAATGTCAGGTCAGATAGTGTGTTTTCTTTTTCTGTTTTGTTCTCCACTGAGTGCTTGTTAAAGTTACCCCAGGAAGGTTCAAACGACAGATCCGAACCGGTGAGTTTCCGGTGGGTCACCTGAAACTGAGCAAGGAAGAACTTTCCAGATTGGGAGTTACAGCTCCAAGAGTAGTGTCACTGGCGAGGTGACGCCCTCACTCTCTGCCAGGGAAGGCGGCTCCGGGAGAGCCATCTCCGTGCCGATGTTACGGGAGAAAATTGTCTCTTTCCCAAAGCCCGGAGTCTATGGTCACCAAAGTTCTGGCTCTTTCCAAATACCAGGGGCAGATGGAGAGGAAATGGGAGCCTTTTTATGTTGGGCATTTGGAGGGAGATTCTCTGGGCCGGTTTGTCATTAGCAGTGTCTGTGATCTAGCAGCTAGGAGTCTTGCACAGACTGAGCGATAGGAAGGGAGTGATCGGGAAGTAGGCCTGTGGGCCTCCTTTTTGTTGTAATGCTCTCTTTTTATCAAAGAACCACATAAACATGAATTATAATACGCAAATCATCCATTTTCAAAAAGTGAACATGCCCATGTGAGCAGCACCCAGATCAAGAAAGAAAGCATGCCGAGTTCCCTGAGAAGCTGCCTCCTACCCTGTCCCGTTCCCACGCCTTCCCCAAGGAGAGCCATTCTAGTCTAACTTCTAATAGCTTGGCTTAGTTTTGCCCATCTTTACATTTCATATAAACTTACTCTTTTGTATTTGGCTTCTGCCCCTCCACATTGTCTGAGATTCATCGATCGCCTTTCATTAATTCTTGTTATGTTTTTTCTGTTATGTGACTAAGTCATGATTTAATTGTCTGTTCTACTGTAAATGGACACGAGATTGTTAAGTTATTTACTGTTGTTAGAAAGTGCCGCAATGACATCATAGTGCTTGTTTTTTCATGAGCATATGTACGGTTTTGTTTTCCTTAAGCAAAGGTGCAGGCAGGAATGAAGGTGAGCAGGCAGGCAGGCGGGAAGAGAGAGAAGGGAGAAGCATGCATTTATTAGTTGTTCATCTTCGTTGTGCCCTCTTACCCTGGCCCGCAAACCTGGGTCTTTGGTTTGTATTGGGGTTTGCCAGCCCTTATACAGCGGACCCAGCTGTAAACCACCAGGACACGCCAACATGTGCACATTTAAGGTCAGGTGTACACCTAGCAGTGGACTCGCTGGCTTGTAGTATATGCATATGTTCATCCTTAGTCGATGTTGCCAGTTTTCCAAAGCTGTTTTACCAGTTTATTTCCCTGCTGGAAGTTGTGAGAGTTCTGATACTCACCAACACTTAGTATTTTCTCTCTATTTAACCGGTCGTTCTGGTAGATGTGGAGTGAGTGGCATCTTGTTGTGGCTAATCTGTACTTCCCTGACATTAGTGAGAGTGAGCGTCCTTTCATATGTCTCTTGCCAGTGGGAAACCTCTTTCACAGGCCGCTGACTCTAGCAGCCTGCAGTGTAGCTGCCGGAACCACGGGAGTACACCTTCGGCCCTTTTTTTTTTTTTTTTTTTAAATTGTACTACGTGTCTCTCTCTCTTTTTTTAAAAAAAAAAAAGGAAAGGTGCGGATGGGAATGAAGGTGAGCAGGCAGGCAGGCAGGAAGAGAAAAAGAAGCACTTTATTTAGTTGTTCATCCTAGTTGTTTCTCCTGGCTCCGAGTCTTGAACTGAGGACCTTAGGATACATGTGGATGAGCCCACTAGGCCACCAGGGTACACCTTGTCTTGTTGTTCTTACTTTGTGAGAGTTCTTTGGTATATGGAGCCCTTTGAAGTCTCCAGCCTCTTTATGTTGTTTCTGTACGGTCCCAGCATGCTGGGGACCAGATGGTTACATAGAAGAACTTCACCCTTTCTCGGCTGATCACAGACACTGAAATGAACATTCTCCAGTGATGCCAACGATGACTAAGACACTGCTGCTGCTGCTGGCAGCCAGCACCACATTGCACTTGTCACAGACCAGAGTGCTGAGCACTTTAGAAACCAGATCATTTTATTGTTCCAGTGAACCGTGAAAAAGGTATTCTCATTAGGCCCGATTTATAAATGAAGGAGCTGAGGCTCTGTAGCTTGTAAGTAAAAGTTTCACAGCTAACCTGCTAACTTGAGTGTGATCTCATGCTGCTTTGGACAGCGTCTGTCCTCTCATTTCCTTTCTGGCTTGTCCCCTAATTTGTAAGGGCTTCTTAATAACCACTCACTGTATCTTAACATCCAGCATCAGCCCTGGGGCGTGCTGGGGTTACTGCGACAACACTGTCATTTCCCAAGCCCTGGAATAAATATTCCAGGACACAAGTCTTAGGCTCTTTCCTACAACCCAGGACTTGTGTACTCTTATCAGCCCCATTGTACAGGTGAGGAAACTTAGGGCCAGAAAGGGTTAGTGATATGCCTAGTGTTGCACAGCTACTCCTCGTCAAGGCAGGACTTACGTCGTGACCTGTCTGACTCCTGACTGCAGTCATAACTCTGCCAGGAGACAGAACCTATTGACTCAGTGGCTGCTTTTGGTTGGCACACATACTTTGGTTGGCTGTGAGATGTCGAGTATTTTTTGTGTGTGGGTTGTGGTTCTGTCATTTGGCTGCTTTTGAAACCTGGGTCTGAGCTGCCAGTGGTAGCTATCAGCTGAAATAGCTGTGCCCCTTAGGCTGGGCAGGGCTCCGCTGAGCCTGGCTGCACTGGTGGCTGGCCCAGCCTCCTGTGCTTTCCCGTATAGTGAGATACAAGAATGTGTGTCCTGGAGCGCCTCTTATGGCTCAGGGGGCTGAGACACTGGTGTGCAGATCACATACAGCCCAAGGAACCAGCTTGGAGACCTGGAGCTGGGGTGAAAAACCAAAATGAACTCCTAAATAAATACCTTAAATACTTCTCCCTTCCTCCCTCTCTAAAAGGAAAAATCAATTTAAAAAAAGAAAAAGAATGTGCTTCCCTACTACAACCTAGCATTTAGAAATAGCTCCTTGTATATAGCAGGTACTTCCCTTCACGTGTACATTTGGGGTCAGAATCACCTGGGAGACCACTGCCACGATGAGCCCCATCACCTGTGGGGTTGGTTGTTTCTCTGTGTTGTCTTAGGGTGGGGTAAAGAAGAAGACTCCCATATCCCTGTTTCCCAAAGGTGTTGTCTGTGCTGCACTACGCAGGGAAAGACCATGGAATCAATGCCAGAAATGGGTTCCAGTCTCCATCTGCTTTTTACTCATAGAAGCAGGTTGATTCTCAGGGCACCTTGCTCTCCTCCTCTGTGAAATAGTTGGCGGTCCCTGCCCACTCACCCAAGTGTAACAGGCGGCTCCCTTGCAGTCCTGGGTGGAAACGCACTTGTGAGCAGGACGGTCTCGTGTATAAGGTAGTTGGTGTCCTCAGCCAAGCTGACCATCCCTGACTCCTGGGAAGTGAGGCTGGGCCTCTGCAGGGAAGAGATGAGTCTACATTATCATGGGCCTGGACTCTGGGCTATTGTGTTAAGAAAGAAAGAGCCCAAGGGGCTGGGCAGTTATGGCCCAGGAAGGGGCTTCCCCAGGATGCGGATGCAGTTCATAGCATGTCACCAGGGCCACCCTCTATCCCTTTCCTCATTTACCCGCCTTTCCTCCCTGGAGGCGGACTGTCCTAAGCTACGTTACACTCTAGGCTGCCACCCCGTGGACACCTGCTGGAGGGCTCAGGGCTCAGTTGAGATTATTTATAAAGGACCATCTTGATAAAGCCAACCAATCTGCAAGATCAGCTAATGTAACCTGCAAAGTCTCTATGTGTTTCAGAGGTGTGATTTGTTCATTTATTGCACAGAGTTCACCTGCTGTGTGCTAGGTCCCGTTCTGGATGCTGAAGGTTAGCAGGTGTTCCACAGACAGGGACGGTTATTTATGGTCAAAGGAACTCCCATTGCCCAGGGGACCTGCGGGAATGCAGGGGGTGTCTGAGCCTCCCACACCAGGATGGGGAGTTCAGGCCTTATTTTGCAAGCAGCAGGGGGCCATCGAAGGTTTTTGACAATATTCAGAATGGTCCCATTAGCTCACAAGAGGGGGAGCCAGGAGGATGGGAGCATGAGTTTTGTGTGGATTGTGTTGGGTTTGAGGTTCTGTGGACCATTCAGGGTTTATCATCTAATAAGCCCTTCTGTGTCTCTGGAGCCAGGAGAGTTCTGGGCTACGGTCACAGATCTGAGTTATGTTGATAACTAGGTGGTAGCTAAAGGCATCACTGTGAGCGAATGGGGCCCAGAGGAAGTCACGTGCTTTGGGCTCAGCCCCAGGGTTATTCACTCATTCATTTGGTGGGGAGTCTGAGTACCTGCTATGTGCGAGGAGCTATTTCTAAATGCTAGGGTGTAGCAGCGAGCAAAATACTCACGGGCTCACATTCCAGTGGGTGCATTCAGAAAACAAAAAAGTAAATTTGCGTGAAATGGTAAATGCTGGTGCTCCCTAGTGGGCGCTCTCTCGCCTAGCAGGCTAATTCACTTTGGCACAGTCCACATGCCTCCCAAGGTGCCGGTTCAAGACCCGGGGCCAGAGGAAACAACCAGAATGGACAACTAAATAAAATTAAGTGCTTCTTCCTCCTCTCTCTCCTCTTGCCTGCCTCTGCTCACCTTCATTCCTGCCTGCACCCTTCCTTTAAAAAGAAAAGATAAATGCTATGGGTTAAAACACAGCAGGGACAGAAGACTAAGGTGAATTGTCAGCGATGGCTCTAGTGTATGGAAAGATCCAAGGAAGGCTTGACCATCAAGGTGACATTTGAGTCATGACCTGCAGGAAACACGTGCGTGAACCCTGCAGACACCTGCGGGAAGTGTCCCAGAAAGCAGGGACAGCAAGTACAAAGGCCCTGAAGCAGGAGCATGCATGGCAGGTTGAAGAAACTGCAGAGGCTGGTGTGGCGGGAGCCCACTGTGCAAGAAAGAGACTGCTAGAAGGTCAGAGAAGGCCAGGGAGCTGGGTGAGGAGCAGAGGAGAGATTGGAGGGGGCCACACAGGCCATTGTAAGGACGTTTTTGGGGTTTTGGTTTTGTGTTTATTTTTAAACACAAGCAAAACATAAAAGGAAGGGAAATATAAATTGTAAAATAAAATAAGAAAAGCCACCCTCTACCCACTTCCCTTCTGGCAACCTCAGCCTTGCTGTCTAAGTCTAAAGGTTTAGGTCCATTTTAATTCTATCAGTTTGTTAGCATTGTTTCTCCATATAAGGCCTTTCAGAGAGGAAGCCTTGGCACTTCCCAGTCTGACGTACACTTAACGGGGCCGCTGCTGCTGCTGCTGCTGTGCTCAGAGCAGACTGACAGAGGCCGGGGTGGGGCAGGGGCCGGGCAGCAGTTGCGGGAGGGAGGGGCCAGATGCTGGCAGCAGGGCCACTGGGCACATTGGCCCATCAGAGTTTGCTGATGAGGAATTTGATGGGAAAAAGGAATTGAGAATGACTCGAGTTTTGATCTCAGCAGTGGGCGGGATAAAGTTGTCATTAGGTATGACGGTGTGACAAGCAGATTTGAGGTGGGGAAATGAGGGCTCCATGCGGACAGGTTGGGTTAGAGCTGCCGAGCACCCTGGGCAGGTTTTAGGTCGGCAGTACCAGCCGCACTAAGGCCCCATTTCAGCCTTCCCTCCTCTCAGACTTGAGTCCCTTTGTCCCTCTCTCTGGACTCATCTTCCCAAATCTCCAGCCCCTGGCAGTTGACCTGGTCACTGAAGGCTTCTGCCCTCTGACTCCAGCCCTCTGCTCACAGGTTGTGCACAGGGACCTGAAGCCCAGCAACATCCTGTATGTGGACGAGTCTGGGAACCCCGAGTGCCTACGCATCTGTGACTTTGGTTTCGCCAAGCAGCTGCGGGCTGAGAATGGGCTCCTCATGACCCCCTGCTACACCGCCAACTTCGTGGCACCTGAGGTGAGTGGCCTGGCCGATGGACGACCAGCCCGCGGTTGGGACCCTTGTCTACCCTTTGGGAAGCAGCAGGCAAGCAGGTAGGCCACTGCCCCTGGCACTGACCACCCTCCCCTGCCTTCCTTCCTGCCAGGTGCTAAAGCGCCAGGGCTACGACGAAGGCTGCGACATCTGGAGTCTGGGCATTCTGCTGTATACCATGCTGGCAGGGTGAGTGCCCCCTGGCCTGGACACCCTCCCAACCCCAGCCCTTCCTCCACCCTAGTGATCCCGCCGAGTTGTGCTGGTCTGACGGGAGGGATCAGCCCCACCGCCGAGGGTCTGAAGTTAGACGTGAACCGTCCCTTGGGAGCTGAGAAGGAAGATGCCACCCCTGGGAGCACCCAGGCTGAAGGGGAAGACGCAGCCCCCGCCCAGCCTAGCTCCAGGTGGAGGGCACAAGAGTATACCCAGACTGGGTGGGCTTTTCCCAGATACACACCATTTGCCAACGGACCCAGCGACACACCAGAGGAGATCCTGACCCGGATTGGCAGTGGGAAGTTTACC
Organism: Solenodon paradoxus; assembly: GCA_004363575.1. Lineage (NCBI taxonomy): Eukaryota > Metazoa > Chordata > Mammalia > Eulipotyphla > Solenodontidae > Solenodon > Solenodon paradoxus. The sequence continues at coordinate 410,167 of RJWH01000540.1, forward strand.
CTCAGCGGGGGGAATTGGAACACAGTTTCAGAGACAGCCAAGGTGAGTGTGAGGCCTAGGCCTCATGTGCGGTGGAAGGCAGGGTCCCACCCCACGGGGTTTTACTGGGTCATGAATAGGTGACCTGCAGCCTCATTTCTCCACCTTCTTCTCCAAGTACAGTGCCTGCAAGTCCCTGTTGCTTTATTTCCCCAACTGGAAGATTTCCAGGCAGGCTGTCCCACCCCACACACCTCATCTGGGCAACTTGGTGCTTATTCACAGGTCCTGCCCATGCTCTGGGCCCTGTGAGGGACAGAGGGCTCCACAGTGATAGCCTCTGCCCTGTGGGAGTGTCGTTGGGGGGAGATACAGGTTTGCACACCAGGGACAGAAGACACCAAGCTGAAGAGGGAGGCGGGCTCTCCCGGCCCGGGACGCAGGCGGTGCTGGGGTGTGCAGCACGGCAGGCCTTGCCCAGGAGAGAGGACTTTGTGGTTTTAACTCGCAGCACTTTCCAGTGTGGTGGCCTCTGTGCCAGACACCGGGCTGAGCCTTTCATGTGCAGCAGCATCTCGCTGCAGCCTCATGAAGCAGGCGTTTTATCCTTGTGTCCCAGAGGAGACACTGAGGCTCAGAGAATACCTTCCTCAGGTATTCAGTCGATGAGCACAGGAGTCACATGTTGAACCCAACTCTGCCCAACCCCGACCCTCATTTCTTCCCACCTTCTTGCATGGCTTCTAGAAAGTGGAGGAGAAAGGCAAGAACACTCAACGGAATAGCCGCAGGGCCCCTGGAGCAGTGTGGAGCAGGGCTCTCAAGGGCTCAAGCAGAGGCAGTTGCCGAGTTCATTCCCCATCTGCAGGATACAACTGTCTGCTCCCCGATGCCCCAACCCACTTGTTCACTATGTCCCCAGGACCTGGTGTCCAAGATGCTGCATGTGGACCCCCACCAGCGTCTCACAGCTAAGCAGGTCCTCCAGCACCCGTGGATCACCCAGAAAGACAAGCTTCCCCAGAGCCAGCTGTCCCATCAAGACCTGCAGCTTGTGAAGGTATGGCCGTCCCAGGTTGCTGGGCCTCCAGCATCACATGGTCAAGGACTTGGGGGCGGTAGAACCAGAAGATCCCATTTCTGTCCTCAAAGAGTCCCAGGCTAGCATGCAGGTGGGTCAGTAGTCACTCTCAAGCCCTCAGTCCTCTGGGGGACATAGCCACTGACCTCTGAAGCCTCCAGTCTGATGCAGGAGGCAAGATGTGACCACGAGGGATAACCCAGGGAACTGGGTAGCTGGGAGAGGCTGGCCTGGCCTTAAACTGTATACCCCTGCCCTTCCCCACCATCGTGAACTGACCCCCGCCTCTCTCTCAGGGGGCCATGGCAGCTACGTACTCTGCACTCAACAGCTCCAAGCCTACCCCACAGCTGAAGCCCATCGAGTCATCCATCCTGGCCCAGCGGCGGGTGAGGAAGCTGCCGTCCACCACCCTGTGAGTGACCAGGGCGGTGCCGGCTCGATGGAAGCAGCATACTCCCTGCAGGGAGCAGCCCTGAGTCACAGGGCCAGAGGGAGCTTGAGCCTGAGGGGCCCAGCAGGCAGCCAGCCAGCCCAGATCACCCCAGCAAGGGTGTGAGAAGTGCCTTTGCCTTCCCCAGGATGACTCTTCTCAGCTCAGGCTCTTCTGGGTGACATCGATTCACTGTATAAAACTCATCTTTTTTAGGAAAAAAATGGCATCAAACACCATGGATTTTTACAAAATCCATTTGCCTTTCTGGGAACAGAAATCGCCAGTGCAGCCCAGGAGGGGCACTGAGTCGCGCTAGGGCTCTCAGAGCAGCTTTGTGGTCCCGTCCTCGAGGCCCCATGACTAGCCGTCTGTGTTTGTCCGCACACTCCTGTGGGCAGCCCAGCATCACCTTCCAGAGCCCTTGGCTGCTTAGCAGAACTTGCTCTTTCCTCGGATGGCTCCTTTTCCATCTGTTCTGCGGGGGGGCTGGAGCCACATCCTGCGAGAGGAGAGGACCCGTGCAAGACCCCGTGGCTCCCCACTCCAGCACCAGCATCCACATCAGCCCGCCCATCGGGTCACCAGCCCCTGGAGCAGGGCCCGGAAAGCACTTTTTGGCTGACTTCTGTTGGAGTCTGCCACAGGACAGCTCACAGGAGGCCGGGGGGCAGGCGAGGCGGGCAGGGGCTCCTGTGCATTTCCTCCTCAGCTGGTAACTCAGGGTTCGTTTGTCCATGGCCTTTCTAATAAACTTACAGTTGAGTTGAAACAACCTTCGTCTCCACTTTTCATCCCTGAGTTTGTCCTCTCTTTGCTACTGAGTGTCGAGGATTTTGGCAGCAGTCAGAAATGGACCAGAGCCAATTAGCCCAGCTGCTTGGAGCTCAGGTCATTTGGGGAGCATATGGGAGTCCTGCTGGCCCTGTCCACACATCCCTGCCAAGGGGATTCCGTTACGGTGTTGAGAACAGTAACGGTGTTATTACCCACCAGTGACCAAGTGCGGGCACTCTGCCTGGGCCTTGTATATACATCTTCTTTAATCTTTTTTTTTTTTCTTTCTTTTTTTTAGGAAAGGTACAGGTCGGAATGAAGGCAAGTAGGCAGGCGAGCAGGAAGAGAGATGAGGAAGAAGCATTTTATTTTATTTCCATTTAATTGTTTACACTGATTGTTCCCGCCCCTGCCTCAAACCCAGGGGTATGTGGCCTATGTCCTTTAGAGGCGATTGACTCAACTGCTGCACCACCAGGGTGCACCATGTCACTTAATCTTAATTGTGTGCTTATTATTACACTATTGTCCCCCTTTTATAGATGGGGAAACAGGCTCAGAGAGGGGGAATGATGTTTCCTCACACAATAACTGTTTTCTGTGTAGCTGTTATGGCCCTGCTCCAAACAGTGGTGAACCAAACAGAAAATAAGGTCACTGTTTGCATGGGTCTCACATCCCAGGAGGAGAAACAATTAACCTGGTCGACTACTGATAAGATGTGCACAAAGTTAAACTGGGAGGAGAGATGGGGTGATCCAGGAAGGCTGCTCTGGGAAGCTGTAAGTCTGGATGCTGAGAAAGGACCAGCCAAGACTGGGAAGCAGGGAAACAAGGCTTCAAGGGTGAAACAGGCTGGGCAATACAGGACCAGAGAGAAGGCCTATGAAGCTGTGACAACAGGTCCAGGGGTTTGGGCAAGAGGTTGGAAAGGAGGGCAGGGGTCAAGGCCGGGCTTTGCAGGCCAAGACAAAGAGAATTGAATGCTAAGTAAGATGTAATCAAAAAAAAAAAAAAAATTTAAAGGAAAGTGCAGGCAGGAATGAAGGTGAGCATGCAGGCAGGCAGAGGGAGGAGGAAGAAGCGCTTTATTTTTATTTAGCTGTTGGCACTGCTTGTTTCCCCACCTGGGATTCAAACCCAAGGGAATGTGACCTGTGCTCCACTGGAGGTGACTGACCTGACCGTTACTCCATGGGGAACATCCTACAAGAATTTAAGCAGAATGACATGAATGGATTTACATTTTCAAAGAGTCCTGTAAGTAATACGTAGAAAGTGGATGGAGAGGGTGGGCAGGAGGCAGGGTGGCCAGCTGGTGGCTACTGCACTGGCGTAACCCAACGCTGAAGTGGCCTGGGCTAGGGCGGCGGGGCTGAGATGGAGAGGGAGTGGACTGGGTCAGGCTGTGCTTTGGATTCAAGTAGACAGCCCTTGCAGGCAGTCTGGCTGTGGAGGCTGAGAAGAAAGGAAGATCCACAGATGTCCCCCAGGGTTGGTTTTGTTTTTTAATTTAATATTGAGATATCTTTGCTTTACACAATAATGTAAGTCGTACGTACAGGTTCCCACTCCTTAGCTATGTGACAACATGGCCTGCCCACCACCAAATCACCAAAGTCCTTCGCCACTGTCCGTTGGACCTCACCCCACTGCCCGCCACCCACAGTACTGGGAATCTCAGTTCTGTCACCAATCTCCAAGGGCTGGTTTTTGTTTAGTCTGTTCTTTTGCTTTGTTTCCTTATAGTCCATACATGAGTGAGATCATCCAGTATTTGTCTTTTTCCTTCTCTTTCATGCTGCACAGTCCCCTCTAGTTCCATCCATGTTTTTACAAATAACAGAATTTCATCCATTTTAGGGTTATGCAATATTCTACCGTGTCTATACCTTTTTTTTTTTTTTTTTTTTAAGGAAATCTGCAGGCAGAAATGAGGGCGAGTAGTCAGGGAAAAAGAGAGGAGGGAGAAAGCATCTTATTTTTTTTCTTTTTATTTAGTTAATATTGGCTGTTTCCCCCTGACTCAGGACTTAAGCCCAGATATATGGCTTGCTCCTTTGGAGGCAACTGACCTCACCACTGCTCCACCAGGACGTGCCAACACTCTATTTTTATTTAGTTGTTCATAATGATTGATTCCCCCAAGCCCAAGACTCGTATCCAGGGACATGTGGCCTGCACCCACAGAGGTGACTGAACCAGCTGCTATTCTACAAGGACCCACCAATATGTACCACCTTTTCTTTATCCATTCATCTGATTATAAGTACTTAGGTAGTTTCTAACTTTTTTTTTTTTTTTTTTTTTTGAGAGAGAGAGAGGCGTGAAAACCATTTTTATTTATTTTTATTTAATTTTCACATTGGTTGTTCCCCCCAGATCTGGGACACGAACCCAGGTCCTTGGGATATATGTGGGCTGCATTCCTTTGGATGCAGCTGACTTAACCACTACTCCACCAGGGCATGCCAGTTTCAATTCTTAAAGACAATTAGAGCTTTAAAATTAAAAAAAGAAAGGGTGCACCCTGTGGAGCAGCAGTTGGGTCAATCGCCTGTGAAGGACACAGACCACGTACCCTTGAGTTCGAGTTCCGTGTCCAGGGGAAACAGTCAGATGTGAACAACTAAATGGAAATAAAATAAAAGTGCATCTTTCTCCTTTCCCTTCCTTCCTTCCTTCCTACTCGCCTTCCTTCCTGCTTGTACCTTTCCTTTCAGAAAAGAGAAATGCAGAATCGTAGGCTCATCCCCAGACCCTAGTCAAATTCTACATTTACCATGACCTGCATGCACATCAAGATGTGAGTAGTGCTGTCAGATGGAGCAGAGAAGGGAAGGGGAACCAGCACTAAAAGATGGTGCAGAGATGGGGGGCAGCAAAGGACACTCAGGATAACAGCCAGTGAGCAGGGACCTGCCAGCCTGGCAAAATGCTAAGCTTTGTGAACCAGGAATTTTGCTGTTGTCACTTCTCAGCCTCCCACTTTATGGACAAGGAAGCCAGGACATGAGAGATGAATGAGTCCCCGTTAGGATGGAAGAAGATTCTGGAACTAGCAGCTCAGCTTTGAAGTTGGCAGGCTCTGAGGTAGTGTCTCCCACAGGAGCCCGGAAAGCAGTGTTGGGGCCTCATGTGCTGAGGAGCCTCCTAAACACCCGCTGACACCTTGACCAGTGTGTTTCACTTTTTTGAGACTCAGTTTCTCCGTTTGTGAAGAGAAACCAACATTTCCTTCCAGTCCACCACCCGGGGTTGTCCACCTGGACCTGTGCTGCGATCCTGTTTCAGCCCTAACTCCTCCCACTTCCCATACCCAGTCCTCATCCTGGTCTCATTAGTTCTGTCTTCTAAATAATTTTGGCATCTATCCCATCCTCTCCATCCTCCAGGTCCTCATATTTCATCCTTTGCTGCAGCCTGTTGATTCCCTCCAGTCTCGTGTCCCAAACATCTTCCACTTAGAATCACAAATCTGATCCAGCACCTGCCCTAGAGTAGCTTCTCACTGTCAACAAGGTAGAACCTGGTATCCTAGCCTGACACTCAATGTCCTGTGTGACTGGCTCCCACAGAGCTGCCAGCGTCAGCTCTTATAACTTGACCCCAAACTGCTCATAAGACCTGGACTTGTCCTGCTTCTGTCTCCACATGTATCTAACTTCCACTCGTCCTTAGGAAAACTCAGGTGACACCTCCAGGAAGCCAACTAGACAGGATTTGGCCCTCTCCTTCGGGGTCCTCAGCCATGTTCGCACCCCATCTCTTTGTGCATCATGCTGTTTTGGAAGCAGCTGGTGGTATGCTTTCTCCCTCCAGTCTGTGAGCTCAAATCCGTGTTTTGTTCACTTCTGTCTCCCAAGCACCCAGCAGCAGGCCGGGCGCACAGTATTTGAGTCTCCAGCTGGTGTTTGTGGTGTGGATGCTGAGACACAGAGCAGCGGATCTGATGGTGCTGGGAAGCGTAGAAACGACACCAACACTGGCAGAAATGCTGGAGCCTGGGAAGGCAACTGGGAAGAGGAACGGTGCTCTGAAGCCCAAAGCAGTCAGTGTCTTGACCAGACACCAGAAGGAAGATGTGAGAACAGGAAATGGTGATGAGTGGGCTGCGAGGCCAAGAGTGTTTTCTCAGTGACTAAAACCCCAAACCCAAATACTTCATCTCTGAACTTCATACTTCATGCCCACCTGAAGATCAAATGAGCAAGAGAGTATGAAGATATTTAAAAGTGTCATGTAGAGTTAATCTTGTTCTAATTTTCACAAGGTTAGGGCAGCCCCCTGAAAACTCAATGGACTCCAGAAACAGTCTGGGCCAGCCACCAGCATCTCTGCCAGGAACTTCCGAGTATTGACTCCTTGGACAAAAGCCACAAATAGAAATAACCCCGCTTAGGGAAAGAAATTGTCTCCAAATTCCAGAATCACTCCTCCCTTGAAAGCTCAAATGATAACAATCCCTGAGCTCCCACCAGGTAAAATGTCCCTTTCTGGTGCCCTCTGGTGGAGCTGTAGTTAAATCAATCGCCTCTGAAGGAGCAAGCCACATACCCCTGGGTTCAAGTCCCTAGCCAGGGGAAGCAACCAGTGTGAACAATTAAACAAAAATAAAACTACTTCTGTCTCCTCTCTCTTCCTGTCTACCTGCCTACTCACCTTCACTTCCACCTGCACGTTTCCTTAAAAAATAAAAAAGAAATCTTGGCCCCTGCATGCAGAGATGCTAGAATTTCTGTTTATTTCCTTTGATCCTCATGTGAAAGAGATAGGACTAATTCCATTTCACACATGGGAAACTCGGGCTTGGAGACGACATGATTTTTCACAAGGACACAATCAGTGTGCAGAGCAGAACTCTATGTGATTCTGAAACTCACTTTTATCCAGTGTGTTGTCCCAGTTCTCTGTTTCCAAGAATGCCTAAAATCTACTTTCATGTTAACAGATCTGTCTGGTTACCATTCCTAGTATTTATATCTATCTATCTATCATCTACCTATCTATCTATATCTGGTCTCGATTAGTGGACTTAGTTGCTAGAAATTTCCATTTCCCAAATGACAAATAGTAGAGAACAAACTGGGAAAATTGGGGGAATTTTCTATGTACAATCTCAGAAAGTTGTGAGTTCCCCCTTACTTGGGCTGCACAGAACTAATGAGACTCATCAAGGTCTTCTAGAGGCGGTTCCTGGTCCCAGGAGGGCACTCTTTAAATGATCTTACATGTTCCCTCTGAGTCAGGGACTCAGATTCTCAATTTTGGGCACAGGCACCAAAATTTCTGTGTATTTCTGGCATTTTACTCACTTCTGCATCGTGTTTTCCTTGATTATTTCTGATACAGGCACCCTCAGAGTAAAGGCTGATTTCCTACCTACGTAAAGTATCCAAACATTTGGTACTTTGGTCAACACATGGATTTAATTCCCTCATTCGACCCCATAATAAAAGGCCACCAAAGAGCCTGCCAACTTGCAATTTGATACTCATTTAAAGTCCTTGGTAGTGTACGTGATACAAACATCATCCCTAATACTCGAAGCAATCTCATGAGCCTGGTGTCAAGGTTTCCATCTGTAAAAGGGAAACTGAGACTAAAGGAGGAAACTTACCCACAGTCTCCCACTGACTGAGGCAGGTTTTAAACCCAGATCTACAATGATCCAAAGTGCATACTGTGTCACCCTGGAGGATGGGCTGAATTTCACCCCACAGTGACTCATAAAATCTCAGTCAGAGGGCTTGAAATGCCTAGACCCAATCTCCACCCACTACAGGAATCTCCCTTAGATGGTTAGGGTTTCTGCTCAAATACTGCCATCAACGGAGAATCCACCACATCACAAGGCAGTCCCCCAAATGGTTGGAAGTTCCTCCACTTTGAACTGAGCTCTTCTGAGTAGCTTCCATCTCTTGGTGAGTTCCCACGAACTCCAAGGGACTTGGGGAGAGCTGACTCAGCAATATCAGGAGGAAACATTAAATGAGCTCTGTGCCCTCACCCCAGTGAAGGCAGTAGATGTGCAGTTGGCAAAGGGTGGGAGTAAGGCTGGACCTCAAAGAGAGAAAGACCTAAGAGGTAAACTGGAAGGCCTTGAGGGCCATCATCTCCCAGGGCCATGCAGTGGGCCCCAACGATTCCTCCTGCCAAGCCTCCTTCCCAGCTCAACTGTGAGGCAGCGCTGAGTGGCTAGTGGACACAGCACTGGATGCGGAGTCAGGTGGACCTGCCACCACCCCCAGCCCCAACACTGTCCTGCTGCGTGACCTTGGACAAGTCACTTCTCTGCTCTGAGGTTTCTTCAATTGTCACACAAGGCTCTTTCAAGCATCAGAGCAGAGGGTGTGTGAAGCATCTACAGAACTGCCCAGTCATATGCAAACAGCCACCAGGAAGGAGGAAGAAGTCTAGAAGAGTGGTTAGGAGCAGGCTCTTGGGTTGGGCTGACCTGCTTTTGCTGTTTAACATTTGTCTTGAAATATACATTGTGTTGGGGTAGAATCCAGTTTTAACCACTTGGCTTTGGACACTCGGGCAAGTCATTTAACCTCTCTGCCTCAGTTTCCCTTTCTTTAAAAAGGAGGTTTAGGTATCTAGCTCTGGGTGAAGGTAAAATTAAAAAAAAAAAAGGTAGTGCAACAGGAAGCCATGGCATAGGGCCTGGCGCATAGCAAGTGTTTAATAGATGTTGGCTGCTCCCTCCCCTCCCGGAGTAGACTTCACCCTCACAGTTCTCCCTCTTTCTCTTCTCTGTCTCTGTCTCTCCTGTTTTAAGTGGAAGGAACCATATTTAGAGAGAAGTCAACTCTCCTGAGCATCTAAAGCCCCTGGGAAGAAGGGGGACCCTCTCACGGGGACATTCTCCCTCTTTCCCCTCCTACCCCCAGAGAATGAGTATAACTCATGTTTGTGACTCAATCTGAAACTTCTTTTTATAAGTAATTTCCTTTGTTCTCTTCCTTTCTTCTGCTCCACACCCACCCTCAAGGTTGTGGGCTGAATTGAGAAACTAAGGGGCAGATGACATTATGTTTGAACTGGGCATGAGGCCTGTACCTGAGATGGGCCTAGAGTCTTCTATCAGGGTGAGATTCGGGCAAAGTCATTGCTGCTGTCACTCCAGAACTAGAGCTTTCAATAGGTCTCAGAGAGCATCTGAAGTGAACTAAATTCTCACCTAGAGGAGTGAGTAGAGGGTTGGAATCAGAAAGCCTGAGATTAAAATCAAGTCTCAATACCAGCCATGACTAGTTGCGTGATCCCAGAGAAGTCATTTGTCCTCCCTGGGTCTCATTTTCATCACCCACAAACCCTCCTCAAAGGGTTATAGAGAGGATGAAAAGAAATTGCAAGAGTAAAGGCTCTGGCAGAGAATAGGTGTAGAACAAATGGTAGTTGAGTTACAAGAGTGCTTGACAGAACCTTCAGACCTGAAGAAGACACTCCAGAACCCTGTGCTTCTCAGGAACGCGGAAATGACATGTGAAAGAGTGTATGTTAAGAACTGTTGTCTCAAGCTGTACCCTTGTGGCTCAGGTGGTTGAGACACTGGTGTGTGGACCATGTAAAACCCAAGGACCCAGGTTTGCAATCCAGGGCTGCAGTGAAAAAAATAAATAAAATAAAAATAAAATAAAATCCTTCCTTCCTTCCTCCCTCCCTCCCTCCCTCCCTCCTTTAAAAAACAAAAACAAAAACAAGCTGTTGTGTCCAGGAAAGCCAGATAAGGAGCCCTCTTTCAGTGTGGAGAACAGCCCCTGTCCTGTCATGCAGTAGTTCATTCAGTAGACATCTCTGTTCCAGGCCCTGAAGTTACAAAGGCAGGTGCCCCTTCTCCTTCCAAAGCACTAAGCTTCAGAAAGGGTAAATGATTTAACCAAGGTCACACACTTCTGAAGGAAGTCTGCTGCTGGGATTAGAGGCCCAAATCTCTGCAGAGCTGCCTACTTTGTGTCATAATGGAGGGGCTGCCCAGGTTTGTGGCTTGGCCAAGCTCCCTTTGGTTGTTCAAGATCAGCAGGGTCCGCATTCCATTCTAAAGGCACAGGGGTCACTGAGAGCAGGATTTGAGCTGTGGGTGCTCCTCCTGGAGGTGCTGATGAACTGCCTGCAGGTGGCAGGTCATTGACTCACTAGTCTCATTCTGAACTGCTTCAGGGTGGGGCTTTCCCTTCCTAAATGCCAACACAGGCTGACTGACCATGAGGGGATTCCGCATGCATATCACATCAACTGTTTTGAGGCTTCATTTACACACAATGAAATGCATAGATTTAAAGTGTGCAATTAGATGAGTTTCGACAAATGCATAGTGATACCCATATCACTCTCAGAGAACATTTTCAATACAGAGTACTCCCTCGCGTGCCCTCCCAATCTTCCCGGTGTCGGAGGCAGCCACTATTCTTTTTGTCGCTATAAATTAGTGTTGCCTGTTCTGTGAACTGTGTCCTCCTGCAATGCTGCTCTTGTTTCTGAGTTTCGTTCTGTGGACTCTCTATGAAGGTTCATCCATATTGGTGCATGTGTCACTTGTCTGTTCCCTTTTGTTGCTAAGTAATGTTCCACTGAGTAAATAGGCCACAATTTAATTCATTCACCTGTTGATGGACTTTTTTTTTTTCCAGTTTTTGGCTGACAGGAATATTCATGTTGGAGTGGACATGGGTGCACATAACTTGCTATTCTCTTGGGCAAATAGAAGTGTCATTGCTACGTCACAGAGTGGGTGCATGTTTAACTACATAGAGAATTACTAAACTTGGTGCACCCTGGTGGCCTAGTTCGCCGCCTCTAGTTGGCATACTCCATATATGTCCTAAGGACCAGAGTTCTCGACCCAAGATCAGTCATGATCAACAACTAAGTAAAATAAAGTGCTTCTTCCTCTCTCTTCCCACCTACCTCCCTACTTGCCTTCTTTCCTGCCTGCACCTTTCCTTTAAAAATAAAAAATTACTGGTGCACCCTAGAATCTCAATGCTTTTGCTTAAAAAAAAAAAAAAAAAAAATCCCTGCCTGTTCTCAATCCTAGAGAGGAAGTATTCAGTCTTTCACCATTAAATATAATTTTATCTGTGGGTTTTTCTAAATGCCCATTACCAGACTGAAGAAGTCTCCTCAGTTTGCTGAGCTTTTATCATGAATGGATTTTCAAATGCTTTTTCTGTAACTATTGAGATGATCATTTTGTTTTTGTTTGTTAAAAGTTATTTAGATCAATTTCAGATGTTAAACTATTCATTCCTGAGATATATAGCTATTGAGCCTTTTTTTTTTTCTGGCTATTTATTTCTGTCTATACCTATTGCTTTCTTTCTTTTTTTGGTAACTGGTATCTTTTGAGGAATGTCTATTTACCTAAGTTGCAGATATCTAATTTACTGGTGTAAAGTTGTTCAGAATATTACCTTATTGCTATTTTAATGTTTGTGGTATCTGTAGCAATAGTCCCTCTCTCATTCCAGATACTAATAATTCATGTCTTTTTTCTTTTTTTCCTGATTAGGCTAGCTAAAAATTGACCAATTCTATTACTAGTCTCAAAGAAGTAGCTTTTGGTTAGTTCCATTTCTACTATTGTTTTCTGTCATCTATTTCGTCAGTTCCTGCTTTTAAAATCTGCAAGTTGATCTGGGGTCCTTCAGTGAAGGCCAATGAAAATACCCTCTGCCAGATCCATTCTCATAAGTTAGTAGAAGTGCCTGAAATTTCTGGAGGGCACTGTGGCAAAAGCAAAGTCTTTAAAATGTGTGTAAGATGTGCATAATCTTTGCATCTGAAATAACACTTTGAGGTTAAATATACTGGAATTTTTTTTAAACTGGCAGGGGCCGGGAGAAAGGGCCCTGATTTGTAACCTTTGCTGATTTTGTGATATAAATGCTCCCACAATGGCCAATATCAACTACTAGCATGAATATGTACTTGGAAAGAGTGTCCGCAGCTGACACTCATGAGCCAGTACAAATAGGCTACTGAATTTATGTTAAGGAGAGAATTAGAAATGAATATTTAAAACTATGTTCAAGTAAACTCTACCATGTTGTTTTATTGGTAAGAAATTGGTCAAACTTAAATATACAGCAATGAAGCAACAAATTTATTATGGTATATGATGCTTTATTATATAGCTATGGATAAAATCTTACTTGAGAAAATTGTTGAGACCACAGGGAAATATTCATGATATAATTTTTGTTGTTGTTTAACTAAAAGTCAAATAAGTTTTATTTAGCTATAGTGATTACAAAAGACATTTTTCAGTAATAAGTGAAAAAGGAAGAAACACAAGTAATTTCTTAAATATATACTAGTTTGGAAGTAATGTATTCGTATTTACCCACACCCAAAATTATTATATTAGATAATAACTTTAAATTAAAAATTGAAGAAAATAAAGTTTACATTCAAAATTTTAAAGTCTATGGATAGCCTATTTACACCAATATACTAATATATAACTATGTTATATATATATGTGTGTAAATATATATATATATATTTAATAATATATTCAAGGATTGGCATTTTTTTCCTTCACCCAATGATGTATCTTTTTTTATTTTTTATTTTTAAAGTTAAGGTGCAGGCAGAATGAAGACAAGTAAGTATGCAGGCAGGAATAAAGAAGAGGAAGAAGCATT